>CAWUFW010012804.1:0-517666 GCA_963921515.1 Calotriton arnoldi | reverse complement strand
ACCACACCCATGTGTCCGCCACAGCTGCACTAACCGACAAGTAACAGGTAAGTGGCAGGAACACAAAGTGCAGTGGGTGGGAGGGTGGACAGCCCAAGTACAACACACACCAGGCCCCTAGTCCCACAGCACAGCAAGGAGGAGCATCCCCACACCCCACAGCCACGTGTCAGCCACCGCAGTGCACAACGACAGCCGAAAGGTAGACATCACGGTCCACAGCAATCGGTGTCAGTGGGTGTCCAGCCACCACCACGACCCACAACACCCCCCACCCCCACAGACCTGCAACATGGAGCACCCCCGCCTAGAACCATGTGGCATTCCAGTACAGTGCACGCCCGAACAACCTGCAGGTGGGAAACTGGACAGGGCTGGATTACTGGAGGCATGAGGACCGTAACACGACCAACACATGGGACATGTCACGTAGCAGACGAACACGCAGCACCGCCCACCGACACGAACAAGTGAACAATGTGCACACGGACATGAACCACATTCTCACACCTCACATGACCCATCACAGACACAGCAACACCCAAGGAGCCACGTCTGCATGCACAAGCCACACTGAATATAGTACCACACGGCAGCCACTGTGCAACTCATCACACACAACCGAAACACCATTGAAGTCCTGTCCATGTAGCCCCTACTGCCTGTCAACCACACACCCCACAACTACGCCTATGTAAGACAAACAACACTAGACGCAACAGAGCGGAACAACATAAATGCACACGAACACCACTGAACCCATCAAACACACAGACACACCATGCACATACAACATACCATCCATCCCATCCGTCAGCCCCAGTCTCATGAAAGGCATGTCATCCGCACAGCTGCCACACATACAGCAGTCACGCTAAGATACATGCCCATGACCAACCATGTGCCAGAAGTCAATGAAGCGCACGACACACTGTGAGCAACAACACACAACATGGGCCACACCCCCCCCCCCAGCACTGCAGTGATGCACATGGCACAGGGCAGCACGCACACCAAGGAGATGGGACAACTGCAATACGTTGGCTGGAACACAACCATCACTCACTCATAACGATGCGTCCAATGCCATGTCCAGTAATCACAACAGACAGCAAATATGCAGGCCATGTCAGGCATGCACACACCTCAGACCATGCACTGTCATGCTGCCACAACACATGTCACGTTCGGCACCCATGGCTCACAGCATGTACCCCAAAGCATATTCCCTCCCAAATGCGAATCTGGGGCATGGCCCCCATGTTGCCATATGCGTTCCTAAGCTGCTCCATTTGAACCCCAAAAGCATATTCCCTCCCAAATGTGAATCTGGGGCATGGCCCCCATGTTGCCATATGCGTTCCTAAGCGTTCCATTTGAACCCCAAAAGCATATTCCCTCCCAAAAGCGAATCTGGGCATGGCCCCCATGTTGCCATATGCGTTCCTAAGCGTTCCATTTGAACCCCAAAAGCATATTCCCTCCCAAATGCGAATCTGGGGCATGGCCCCCATGTTGCCATATGCGTTCCTAAGCGTTCCATTTGAACCCCAAAAGCATATTCCCTCCCAAAAGCGAATCTGGGGCATGGCCCCCATGTTGCCATATGCATTCCTAAGCGCTCCATTTGAACCCCAAAAGCATATTCCCTCCCAAATGCGAATCTGGGGCATGGCCCCATGTTGCCATATGCGTTCCTAAGCGTTCCATTTGAACCCCAGAAGCATATTCCCTCCCAAATGCGAATCTGGGGCATGGCCCCCATGTTGCCATATGCGTTCCTAAGCGTCCCATTTGAACACCAAAAGCAAAGTACAAACCAGACCCAGGATGGGCCAGGAGCCCGCATACACCAGAGTCACAATAAGTAGGGGCACAGCAACACACCCATCGGCATGGCCAATCCGTCCCATGCCACATGTGCACAGCACACAGTCCCATTGCCAAGCACACACAACTACAAATGGTACAGCCACACACACGCCTCCGGGGAAACCCATGTACGAGATTGCACGAACTGTTAATGTCAGACGACAAATCCATACTTCGCCAGGTGCAACACAATAACAAATCTCATTCTCTCCACAGGTGACGAACTGCTGGATGCTGGGGATGGAGACAGCAGCCAGCACAGCCAGCCTACAAGCCCCCAACGAGGACACACGGATGTGGAGGATCTGTCCTCCTCTTCGGACACGGACCACCAAGCAGGCCCATCTGGTGTGGCAGGGCCCAGCCGCTCCCCAGGACCCCTCCTACCCACTCAACCCATCATCCAGGGCTGCTGAACATTCCCAGCCCCCTGCTGCCACTGTCGTAGCGGCCACACCCACGGTCATTGCGGCCACACCCACGGTCATTGCGGCCACACCCACGGTCATTGCGGCCACTACCACTGCCGCAACCGCCACCATCGCCGCACCGACCACCACCGCCGCCACCACCACCACGTCTTCGCTGGCACCAGCCCCAGCGCAGGTGGTGGCCCGGCCGACTGGATCCACCCTGGGAGCCACAGCGAGGACCGTGGTGAGCAATGTGGCTAGTGGGCAGGCCGGTGGCAGCAGGACTGGTAGGAGGAGCAGGGTCAGGGAAACGCCAGCCTCCCTGGGAGCCATGCCCTGCCTCAAATGGCCAGAGTCCTTGGGGCCTATGAAGAGGCCCAAGGACAATGGGCCAGGTCAGCTACAGACACGCGTGAGGTGCTGGGGGTGCTGAGGTCCATGGACGCCCGTATGGGCCAAATCGTGGACCTCATGGGCCAGCTGGTGGTGGCGGTGAGGTCACAGCCAGGGACAGCAGCTCCCCCTCCGCCACCACCTGCCGGGGCGCAGGGTCGAGCAGCAGTGTCCAGTTCCCCTGCGTCCACATCCAGTGAGCACACCTCAACAACCAGCATGTCGCAAGCAGGCACCCCCCTCGCAAACGTGGAAGGGGCCGTCCGAGTGGAAACAGATCTCCCGGGAGGACTTCGCACGCTCCAGACACAAGTGAGGCAGCCAGCCAGCCTTCCTTGACCACCCACTGCATTGACTTGGACTACGATCCCACTCCACACAGCCATCTGGATGGCATGTGTGTGTTGGACTATGGACATAGAACCAGTGGGTACACCCTGAGCATCACGCAGCCATGACCGACAGCTCATTGTCACTGCACGCACCACTTTTGTCATCACCTTACACACAATCACATGTCACAGTTTGAAATAAATGCACCTCTTACACAAACTGCTGTTTGTGCCCTGTGTTTTATTTGTACGGAATACAACGGCCACCTTGGGCGGAAAGGCACCTGATGCGTGGCATGGCAATGGAACCGGAGGACCTGTAGGGACCTAGGGGTGGGAGACAGAACAGGAGCACATTCAATGAGTGTGTCACACACCCATCACACAGTACATGTCAACAACTACAAGCAATGTACACACATCGCACAGAGCAATAGGGCACAATGCCACAGCCACCAACAGTGGCATACTACCCTGGCCATGGAGCGTTGACACATAGCACGCAGTGAACAAACGGCCACCCTGACACAGCACACACACACCTGCACAGATACAGCCACATCAGCCGCCGTACATGGACACTCACCGTCAAGTGAAGTAGCGGGCGACGAGCTGCTGCCGCACATTACCAGCTTCCTCCTCTCCGCTGTCCTCCTCACTCGAGCTGTCCTGGTCTGCGGGCTGGGGCCCTGGTTGATCTCCGTCATCCACGATGAGGGGGATCTGCTTCCGAATGGCCAGATTGTGCAGCATGCAGCACGCCACCACTATCTGGCACACCTTCTGTGGGGAGTACGCCAGCGCACCCCCGGTGCGGTCCAGGCACCTGAACCTGGACTTGAGGAGGCCAAAGGTACGCTCGACCACACGTCTGGTCCTCCCATGTGCCTCATTGTAGCGATCGTCTGCTGGGGTGCGAGGATTCCTCAATGGACTGAGCAGCCATGCCCCATTCGGGTACGCAGAGTCACCTGGGTGTGAGGGACACAGAGAACCGTTGCTATTCCAACTGGACAGGGGACAACATCGCACAACCAGCACGCTACACCACTCCACATACTCACCGACAATACAGCCACGATCCTGTTGCAGATTGGACATCAGTCGTGGCAAGATGCTGTTGCGCATTAGTGTGCGTCATGGGCCGAGCCTGGGAACTTTGCACACACGTGGGTGATCACCATGTCTGCAAGGCACACCACTTGCACATTCAGGGAGTGCGTGTGCTTCCTGTTGCGGTACAGGTGCTCAGTGGCCTGTGGTGGAACAAGGCCAACATGTGTGCAGTCTATGGCTCCAACGACGTGTGGGATTCTGCCAAGGGCATAGAATGCACCCTTCACTGCCGCCAATTCACGAGCCCTGGGGAAGCAGATGTACCTGTTTCGGTACAGCATCATGGCTGCCAGTACATCCCTCAGCACCTTGCTGAACATGGGCTGGGACATCCCTCCTCCACTGCCCACTGTGTGCTGGAATGACCCAGTGGCGAAGAAATGCATGGCGGCCATCACCTTAGCCGTGGGGGTGACAGCTGTCAGATACACCCTGCGGGGACGGAGATGGGGTTCTAACATGGCAAACAGTCGATGCAGGGTTGGCCTGTCCAGCCGAAACTTCCTAATGACCTCTGTATCGTCCATGTCCGCCAGCAATTGGTATGGGCGGTCAATGTTCGGTCTCCGCCTAGGGAATATGGCAGTGGACACATGTCAAAGCAACACAACACATAGCAATTTCGCATACACATCACTGACATGACTGAGCAAGCACATGAGCCACAGCCCAGCTGTCAAGCTGGGACGGCACGGCCACAATACACTTACACAGGTCTCCCAACAATGGCAATGGCTAGTGATACAGACCACTGCCATGTGCATGCACATGGGGATCGAGGCCCCAATGACTTGCGGGGCGTGCTGATGGGGACTGACTGCATATTCGTCAAGCGGCAACGCCACGGCAACATGAATGTCTGCTGAGCATGGAACTGCTTCCGAGGCTGGATGAGTATGGCACACGACTGACGACGATGTGGGCACAGGCTGAGCGGCCAAAACAAGTGGGACCTGTGGCACGAGGGGATATGAGACAGTAGTAGGTGTCAGCACTGCACCCTCATGTACAGCACTGTACGGATCACACCTCCCGAAACATTGACAGGTGTCCACATTGACAGCCCCATGCCAAGACGGCTGTGTGCTTGCAGTCACACGTCACAGGTGAGAGGTTACATTGCACGTGCCAGGTGGCAGACGTACATAGTGGGAGCTGGCATGTGTGTGCATGTGTCTCCTGTTCAGGATCCACCAGATGGGCGCTGACTCTGTACTGACCATTGGACACAGCATGTTCCGTGGAAGGCTTGTGTGTGTGGGATGGTGGCACTGGATGTGCCTCCGTTGGGTGGGGGCCATGCACAGGGCGGGTACGTCGATGATTGCGCATTGTTGGTCACGGTGGGTGCACCCACTAAGATGTGTTGCCCTGTGTTCAATTCCTATGTCCGCATGATGATGGACTGTAGATGTGGGCAGACTACACATTGGTCGATGTGCTGTCTATATGCATGTGCCTTCACACCAGGCACAGCTGCCCCTGCACATGTGACCCCTGCTGGACTCGCTGCTGGGTCTGTGGAGCTGATGCACCTTCTGTGCGTGGGGCGGACAGCTCTCCTCACTTCCCTCATTGCGCATGTCATGACTTTGCCGCAGGTGACATGGATCATGGAGGGCCCACATGTACGCGTGGGTAGGCTACACATGATTGTTCACTGCTCGCCACCCCCAGTCAGTGTTTCGAATGGGAAGGTTGTCGTGCTGGTGGTATGTTCGATGTGGCGGATGGGCGGGCCTAGGTGCGGGCTTACATTCCGGACATGGGGGTAGTTGGATTGGCGACTAGTTGCAGTACACACGGGACACGTCTCTTCCTTTCCACATCTGGGTCATCCCTTGTACTCACTGACAGTGATACAGTCATATTCGCCCCAGCCCTCATGTCCTCCCTCGCTCCCCCAATATGCATGTGCACCTGCGAGGCTAGCGCTGCACAGGCAGCCCCAAGCTCGCACCAGAGAGGGCAAGGAGTGTATGTGTGGGTCCAGTTGCACGAGTGGGCTGTCTCAGGGTATGATGTGTTGCGGGACGCCGTCCACCTGCGTGGTGCCCCAAATGGAGACCCGGCCTGCATGGACTATGCATCACAGTCTTCGCCTTCCGGATCCGCCACCTGCGACACCCAGTGGCTGTGGCTGCCCTTGCGGCCAGGCCGCGTCCGTCTGTGACTGATGGCCCACACATTCACTCTTTGGCCTCTCTGGGGAGGGCTCGGGGTGGTGGCGCACGCGCTTGCACTTAGTCGCAATGGCATGTGGCGTGGTTGGTATAATGGGCAATGGATGGGATGGTGCGAGCCACCTCCCGTGACGTCAGTGCTGCTCGTGCTGTGGTGCGTCCCCCTACACTTCCATTTGACTTGTGCCATGCTAGACGTTGAGGTTCTATTGCCTGCGTGATATGACCAGGAGGAGCGCGAGGAGACCTCTCACACACCATGCTCCACTGCCATCCCGTGCCCTGTATCGCCTGTGCGGATTGACTATGTTGGGGTTACACCTGGTCGACTGGGGCTGTGTGTGCCTTGTCAAGGGGCATGGCGGGCGCACAACAGGATCCAGCTTGTCCACAGAGGGTGGGCTGAGGTGCGCCTGGTACCGCTTTGTACGTGTGCCCGGCTGCTGTGCACACACGTGTTCACTCCCCCCGACAGGTGTCCTCTCACAATGCCCAGGGAAGCGGTGGTGTACTGTTCATGACCCCTCCCAACACGGCGTGCTCCAACTTGGCATGTGCGCATCTACCCGTCACACCCACCCACCTGAGCACTGCGTCCATACGACTTCACACGACACATGTGTGTCTTCCACAGTTGTGCTACTCATTTGCGTTGACATCCAATACCAGTGGACTACATGGTCATGTCACGACTGCCGTGTACTTCACATACTCTCATCCTCTCTCATTCGTACTTGTGAAATGAGTCAGCGGAGACAGTTTTGGTTTCAAACATTATATTGAGTCTTCTGTCCTCTGTGATGCAGTATAGTGGACACTACTGGCAGCGGAATACATGTTGAGGATATACTGAGCATGATTGCAAATGGGATAGGGTGTGGGGTTACATGTGATTGGCTGTTGCATGTGGGATGTGGGCTTCAGAGTTACATCTGCTTGGCCAAGGCTGTGCTAATGTACATTTACGTATAGCTGCGGAGCTGCGGACTTTGACACAGACGGTATACATGTAGCCTACCAGACCGCTTGGCATCATGGGCACAGTCCATCTCAGTTCCATGTGACAGGTTTGCTGCGGTTGTTCCTCATGCACGCGTGCATGTGAGATGACATCAGGGCATGTGCTTGCGTGCATGCAGCGGCGTGCCACTTGTTGTTGCACTGTGGTGGTTACTGGACATGTCACAGTCACTGGGGTCGTGTTGTTGTTGTATGCACTTGTCGTCCATGCAAAGGTCCTGGTATGGGATTCCCGGGGCGGGGGTGGGAGGGGTGCAGCACCCACAGACTCCAGGCGACCTATTCATGTCCACTGAGCGGTGTGTGTGTCCATGGGCGCTGGATCCATGTCGTGTCCTGGTTGTTCGTGCAGTTCCGTCCATGTGGGTGCGATACACAGACCCCATGCCACTGCCTCCCACGATGCATGCGGTGTTCCTGGATGTGATGGGGAACAGTGTGCATGTCCCGGTCATATCCGATGTCATGGCGATGTCGTTGATGGTGTGGTTACAGTTGCCGGTCGTTTGGTATGGCTGTTGTGGTGGTGACTGGCCAGTCCGTGCGGAAGCTAAGCATGGGTGCGGGGTTGGACATCATAGGTCAATCGGGGAACCTGCGTTGTGGTCCGACGAATTTACAGGTTGTCAGGTATGCGATGCCGTCCAGCAGGGCTTCCATGTCATTGGTGGTGTACATGTTTGCCAGCCAATGTAGCAGATGGTGGCTGTCAAGGTGTTGTTCGTAAGTTGTCCCTTGGAGGACCATGATGGGGCATGCTGGGTGACATTCGATGTAGCTGTTCTCGATGATCCGTCGTTTGGAGGCACAGTGGTCCCATTTCAGTGCGGGTGCGATGTTGGCCACATACGCCATGCCCCCATAGGCAGAGCAGGCCCTGTCGTGTGCGTCCAGAGGGAGGAGTAGTGGTAGCAGGTCCGCCTTTAGACATGCCGGGTTGGAGAGGCATATCTCCACGGGATGCTGGTAGGGACACCTCCGACAGTAGAAGACGGGCATGACGCAGCTGAACAATGTGATGTGGTAAGTCAGTCGGTAACTTACGTTCAGCAGGGACAGGAGATCGCATCCCAATATATGTAACAGGTTGGTTTTGTACAGCTTGAGCTGTCCGGCGTAGTTGGGTAGGTGTGTTGCGGTTGCCATTTCGCAGCGGTGCGTTGTGGTGGCGTGCTCCGGCTGTGTGTGCAGTCTGCAATGTGCACGCTCCGAGGTTGCTGTGAGCTCTGTGTAGTCGTAGGGAGACAGGACTTGTGTTCTGTTGGCTTGTTTGGAGGACACGGGCCCTCATCCCACATGCTTCTCAGACAGTTCAAGGTCAGTGATGTGTGACTCCTTCCAATTAACTTGCATGTGGCCGACATGGGGAGTGTTTTCTTTTTTCTTCCCCGTCCGTTGTGTGCTTCTGTGATATGCGCTATCTGCCCTGTGGTCGGTCTCCTCGGCATGCCTGTGTTGGTCTATTCTTGGACAATGGCTGTATTCACCGGCTTCTGTCGTAGGGCTGTGGTTTCGGAGTTGGAATGGAAGGTCATTCAGTGCTGTCTGCTCTCCCTTGTGTGGGCGGCAGGCTGCCTTCCGCTCTGCGTTGGGCCTTGTGTGTGGATGTTATTCTTGGGCCACCTGTTGTCGGTCCCCGGGCTCTTTGGTGTTCCGTTTTATATGTCTTGTTCATATGTGCAGGGTGGTATGGGTGTTTCAGTGTGGTACTGGCGTTCCTCTTCCCGAAGGGGCCCTGCTTCTCCTAGTTGGTGTTGCCGCCGCTGTGTGCTTCGCCATGTTTGTTACACTGGGGTGTGTCCTGCTGTTGCGTGACTTCACTGACATGTGTGCGTCGGTTGTGTGGCGTTGGGTGTTGTCCGTGAATTGGGCGTTGGGGACATGTCTGTGGCAGGCCTGTCACGTGTCATGTGCGTTCGGGGTGGGGCTGATGTGTGTGCTGCTTGGTTGTGTCCCTGTGTCTGTGTGCGACGCATGCATGGCGCTGCGGTTGGCCTCTGCGTTGTGCGCATGTGTGGCGGCGTCATCGGCGCTTTGGGGCCGTGACGGGGTGGTTGGTTCCTAGTCCCAGGTGGTGTGTACACATGTGTTACGCGATGTTACGATTTGGCCTGTGTGTCATATGTGGATGCAATGGTGGATGTGTAGTGTACACGCGCTGGTGGGGGGTTGTCCGCTTTTTCCGCCCTTGCACTGTGTGCGCTGTTTGCGTGCACTTGTTGTGTGTGTGCCTACCTGCGTCTCCGCGGCACGTTGCGCCCTTGGTGGTGCATCAGCAGGAGCATGGGGAGGGCCTGCAGTGCTGGATTCATGCTCGGGGAGCCGCTTCTTCGTTGTCCGTGCTCGGCGTCCGTGTTACCGCTTCGGTTTGTCGTACGGTATCTCTTGGCCGTGGGAGCCGTTTGTTTGCGGCATCGTAATTTATACGCCCGGGCGGGACGTGTTTCGCCGGACGGTGTGTGTCAATTAGGCTGCGCCGCTACGTGTACGGGCGCACTTTGATGGCGGACGGTGTTGCTGGCTTGCCGGCGGTGTTTGGCCTACTTTTCGCATCGTAATTGGGCGGGCGTGTGGACTGCTGCGTGCCGGCGGTAACTGGTGGTTTTTGCATCCGCCAGCACGGCGGTTGTGCTTCCGCCCGCCATCGTAATGAGCCCCATAGTTGTTAAAAATATCGAATTTTTTATAGTGTTTTAAGTGTTAGAATATGTGTTGAAAGTATGTATTATTTTTGTAATGTATGTTTGAATTTTTTTAAAGTAAAGAATTTTATGTTATTTAAATTTTACGTAATTTAATTCCGTAGCGGGTTGTGGGTTTATAGGGGAATAGGGTGGGAAGTAATTTAATTATAGTAAATTAAATATTAATTTTTAGGAATTATTCATTATTTTTAATTTAATTTTGCGTTTTAGTTCTGTAGCGGGTTGTGGGTTTATAGGGGAATAGGTTGGGAAGTAATTTAATTGTAATTAAGTAAATATTTATTTTTATTTATTGGTATTGATAATTAATTTATTGTTAATCAATTATTAATTGGTAATTAATTTTTATTAATTGTATTAATTAATTTTTATTAATTGATTAATTGATAATTATATTAATTGTATTAATTTATTATTCGGAGCGGGTTGTGGGTTTATAGGGGAATAGGGTGGGAAGTAATTTAATTTCTAAATATGTAAGACTTTATTTTTATTTATTGGTATTGATAAATAATTTATTGTTAATTAATTATTAATTGGTATTTTTTTATTACTTATTAATTGTTGGTATTGAAAATTAATTGGTTGTTAATTAATTATTAATAGGTAATTAATTTTTAATAAATAATATTTATTGGTATTTATAATTAATTAATTATTAAATATGTTGTAATTGGTAATTACTTTTTATTAATTTTTTATTGGTATTGATAATTTTTTTTTTTAATTTAAATATTAAATCATTACTTTCCCTACTGTTGCACTCACTGAGTGGGAATAGTAATTTTTACCCTACGCTATCCAACGCTTTCCCTACTGTTGCACTCACTGGAGTGGGAATAGTAATTTTACCCTCCCGCTATCCAACGCTTTCCTATTGTTGCACTCTCTGGAGTGGGAATAGTAATTTTACCCCTACGCTATCCAACGCTTTCCCTAATGTTGCACTCTCTGGATTGGGAATAGTAATTTTTACCCCTACGCTATCCAACGCTTTCCCTACTGTTGCACTCTCTGGAGTGGGAATAGTAATTTTTTCCCTCCCGCTATCAAACGCTTTCCCTACTGTTGCACTCACTGGAGTGGGAATAGTAATTTTTACCCCTACGCTATCCAACGCTTCCCTACTGTTGCACTCTCTGGAGTGGGAATAGTAATTTTTACCCTCCCGCTATCCAACGCTTTCCCTACTGTTGCACTCACTGGAGTGGGAATAGTAATTTTACCCCTACGCTATCCAACACTTTCCCTACTGTTGCACTCTCTGGAGTGGGAATAGTAATTTTTACCCCTACGCTATCCAACGCTTTCCCTACTGTTGCACTCTCTGGAGTGGGAATAGTAATTTTTATCCCTACGCTATCCAACGCTTTCCCTACTGTTGCACTCACTGGAGTGGGAATAGTAATGTTTACCCTCCCGCTATCCCACGCTTTCCCTACTGTTGCACTCACTGGAGTGGGAATAGTAAATTTTACCCTCCCGCTATCCTACGCTAAAAATATTGAATATTTGTTATTAATATTACGTTAATATATATATGTATTCAAAAATAAAAATGCATGTTTATTTTTTTAACTTACATTAAATATGTATTAATATTAAAGTTATTTAAGTATTTTTAAGTATGTTTTAGTTAATTATATTTATTATTTTATTAATTTTAAGACATTTAAAAAATTCGATATTTCGACTAACTATATTTTTTACAACGATATTTTGGATTCGATATTTTTGTACTTACCTGTTTGTAGATAGGAATTCGATATTCTGGCATTCTATATTTTTTCCTCGATATTTTGGCAGGTCGATATTTTGCTCCTCGATATTCTGTCAGTGATCCCTATGGACAGCATAGAGAACTCGTTCAGCCATGTTTCAGTTAGAAAGCCTTGAGCCATCACAAAATAGTGGCTGGGTCATGTGTCATTATGCACGACACCTGAGAGACTAGAGCGCAAGAGTTCCTTCAGACCGGCTCAAAACAAGATGGCTTCTAGGCAGTCTCCCTGCAATAACTGCACAGAGAGAGAGGAAAAAAAACTTTGTCCCATACAGATCACCGCTCACCACAACAAGCTCAGGAAAATAAAAATTCCAAACAACCTAAAAGCAATTTAAAAACTTGTGTTCAAAACAGCACATCCTTGCAAGCACACCTGTGCACTGTTCTTGTCTAAATAGTTGCTGGGCCGCTTGTAATTGAACATGGTGCTGAGAGACTAGACTGCATAAACAATATCAAAATGAAAATATGCATAACAACGTTTTTATCTTTCCAGATGAGTGAGGATTAGGTGTCATCCACGACAATATAGACAAAACTGATGTACAGTTCCAATTTGTAGGTCTCGTCTGAGAAAACACATGAGATGTCACTGTGCGATTTCTTGTAAATATAAATAAAACTTAAAAAGGGCTTAGAGCCCACCCATTACTTACCCTTGGTTGGCTTCAATACTCTCATTTCCTTGCCTTTTTGGGCAGCATCTCACATTTTTTTATTTTATCATCCTCTGTTCGGCTGATTGCGGAGCATGAGCCAAAAATCTGATTACTTACTTAATAAATGTCCTTCGCTGGGTGCGCCAGAGAGCCCATGGCAAGATGGCCGCACATTAGTGTTGCTCTGCCGGTCGGGTAATATCAATGCGTTAATAATCCTGGTATCCTCATCTAACGCAGCCGTAAGCTTAGATCACCAGGTGCTGTGAGGTGGTGGAAAAAAGGGTAGCGGAGGTGACCTGCGACTGATGCACAACACCCCTAGGGCCGCAGCGGTCGGGCCGCGGCTAGGCCTATCTAGCATGGACGGCAGCCCCGGACTGACCGGGATTGCTGCCTGGAGGGCCTACCCGGGTGCCAGCTCTGTGGGCGGTGCGGGGTGCTCCCTTGCCTGTGAGCCTGTGGATGTCCACGGGGCACGAACATCACGATCGGTGAGAGTGGAGGCAGGGTGACTGGACCTGCCCTGCAGGCCTCGCAGGTACAAAGAGCCTTGTTGCTGCGCGGCACTGAGCACTGCTGTGATGATGAGGCGTTGGGCGCTGCTGTGACGCAGGCCCACACACCTGGGGGGCAGCTGGCTTGCCGAAGGCAACTGCGAATGGTGGCGGATCCCGGACTGAATTTGCTGCTGAACACTGAGGTCATGTGGCCTGGAGTGGAGGGCAGGCGGAAACGCCTGTATCCTGCTGGTTGTGGACGGCCTAGTGGTGCGTGCGAGTGCTGCAGGGCCCACTCTGCTGGTAGACGCCATTTCCTTGTGTGCACCGTCTGCCCGCTTACTTGTGGATTTCTGCATGTGGACGCAAGGCAGTTCTCTGATAATCTACTGTCTGAGCAGCCCTACTGTGTACTAGCAATGCTTGATGGAGCAGTGACTCCGGCTGCTAATTAGATGCCTGGGTGGCACTACGGTGCAACAGCAATGGAGAAGGATAGGCCCAGGGGAATCGCTGGTCTGCGTGGTGTGGGGAGGATCGAGGCACCAACTTGAGTTATGCTGGTGAGCCCCATGACCTCTCTGCATAGGGAGACTGATACAACAATCTAAGAGGACCTATAAGCAATATCCTGAGAAGCCTGAGAGTGACCTGAGGGCCCAGTGATTGTAGCGCAGGCAGTGGCTTCTGGCTGGCTAGCTACTCGCGCAGATCAGGAGAGCCGACTGGGCTACCTCCTTGTGAGAACTGTCTTGTGATGTTGGATACTCTGTGCTATTCAATTAAATCACCTCATCACCAGATTACTAGACTAACATGCTACAGAGCCCCAAACTGGTTGACTGGAATACGGGGCGTCCAGTATGGGGAAGGCGGACAAGACTCTGGCACACCTCACTTTTAAAACTCGAGGTTCTGCATGACAACAGCAAGATGTGGGCCCAGAAGTGGTGCAGGCATGGGGCTTTGCGGAGGGGACAGCTCTCAAGAGAATGCTCCTGGCAATGCAAAACAGTCTTCAGTCTATTGACTGGAAGATCGACTCGTTGAACCTGAGAATTGACAACATGGCAGCAAAATTAGATAAGCAGTCCTCTCGCATCACGGAGGCGGATCAGCGGGTCTCCAGGGCTGAAGATGAATCCTGACTGTGAGCTCGAAATGCTTCAACATGGAGTTTGTGGTCATCCAGGCCAGGAATGAGGACCTGGAGGCGCGCTCACGCCAAAATAATCTGTGCATTTTTGGGATTCAAGAATCCACAAATACTGGAATGATGGAAACATACATAGAGGACATGCTGACAGCAGTATTTGGTGCTGAAAATTTATCTCAACTCCTGGTGGTAGAGTGGGCTCATTGGTCCCTCATGGCACAGCCCCCACCTGGCACGCCTCTGCACCCAATCATAGCGAAACTTTGAAACTATTGTGATAGGGATGTGGTCCTCCATCTGGCGAGAGAGACATTCAATAACAAGGGAATCAGATTGCATTTTATCCAGACTTTACAGTCACCGTTCAGTCAGCCTGGCACGAATTCCTGCTAGTAAAGCGTCAGTTACAAAAAGCTAACATTTCCTATGCCATGCTATATCCAGCGTGCTTACGTGTCGACTACCATGGAAAGCAACATATTTTTAAGACGTCTAAGGCAGCCAAGGATTTCCTCAAGACACTCTCCCCAAGTAGGCATGATCAGCATGATCAGCATACTGACGATGCAGAAGCTGAGGAGATTTAAGGTACTGTTTCTTTGCACTGATGAATGCCTGCTGGTGAAATGGAAACATTGAGACTGCTACATGTCTGCGTGATTTGGGCTACTTCATCTGGTAAGACAGCGATCCGTCGCAACTGTGGCTCCATAACACCTATCAGAGGTGGCCTACTCATCCATCATTTACCTGGCCACCTCTGCACACCCGGAGGGAGACTGGGTACCTGGCAGAACCCCACCCTTAGCGGAAACACCTGAGATGAGTTACATGACCTATGTTATTACTGTATTGTTTTTGATTGATGGTTCTTTTTTGTTTTGTATTTTTTCATTATTTTCTGGGAAAGCCTGTGACTAGTTGGGTATGCTGAAGTATGAGGGGATAGAGTTAAGGGTTGTTAATTTACAAATTGCCCATATGTCACACGCATCGCTCCTTATAAGATATGCCACGGATCGCACCCATGCATACATATCACCTCACTTCTCCTGGATGTTACAGGTGGCGCACTCCGGGGGTAGCTTAAATCTCATTACATGGAACGTGCGTGCGAGGGCTCAATAACCCCCAAAAGACTAGATTGGTGCCACGTTTCCTTGAACAACATAACATCAATATAGCTTTATTGCAAGAAATGCACCTAACAAGGCACACTGATCGAACCGTTGGCTCCAAATGGGTGACATATCAATTGGCCTCTTCTTATTCCACACATGCATGAGGGGTTTTACTTTTGGTAAAACGTGAGATTCCTTTTGTTTTTACAAACTCCTTTGTTGTAGACCAAGGTAGACTGGAGATTGCACAGTGGACAATATATGATACCCCAATTATGCTAGTCAACACATACGCCCCGAATATAGATGACCCCGATTTTTTCATTTCTACCTGGAGGTATATTTTCCACTTCACCAATAAATATTTTCTGGGGTGAAGATTTAAATAAGTATCTGGAACCTACTATGGTTCGCTCCGTGACTGTGGATTGGCATGGGAAACAGGCTGCATGGGTGGTCCAGGACGGGATTGAGGAGTACTGGATAGTAGATATATGGCATCTGCACCACCAAAATCGGCGGGAAGGCACATTCATATCTTCTGACCACGGTACGTGGTCTAGACTAGATTAAATTACTGGCTCATTTCTACAGAAGCTTGACTTGAGGAGATACGACATATGCCCAGGTTGCTCCCATCCTGCTGGGGTTAAAAATACCTGATATAGCCCCTGTCCCGTTCACTTGGCAGTTCCGTGCGGTAGCGCTGATAGACACAGTGTTTAGAGAAGAGGTCCGGAAGTCAATCATAGAATATTTTGAACTCATACTGGCTCAGTATCTAACCTGGGCACTTTATGGGAGGACTTTAAAGTTACGGTACGTGGGTTCTGCATAGGTTCTCAGGCCAGAGTATTGAAAGCGATTCGTTTACAATTAAAAAAATCTGAATATACACTTCATTCCTTAGAGAGAGAGTATGAACACCATCCGGATGCAGCCACCTTGGCATCCATTAGAGGACATTTAACTGAGGTTGAGATACTTGCAGAGCAGGAATCACAATGCTTGCCGAAGCGTCATATCGTGGATACATATGGAGAAGGTGGGAGGCCTGGTCACAGTCTTGCACAACAATTAAAACCACAGAGAGGAACAGACCCTATTGTTAAACTCATAGACGCAGAAGATCGCACTCTCTACTCTACTTCATCTATTCTCACGACCTTCCAACAATTCTATGCAAGATTATATGATACCCGCAACTCTGCCTCCCTGGCTGAAATCGACCTATATCTTGGTGGCGTGGCGGTCACTTGGCTGTCGTCTGGCCAGAGAGAATATCTACTCCAACCTGTGACGGTTGAAGACATTAAAGAGGCCAAACGAACTCTCCCAAATGGGAAAGCACCAGTCCCTTGATAGGCTGACAGGGGAGTTTTATAAAGAGTTTGCAGAGATACTCGCACCACAATTGCATGCAGTATATGAAGAAGCATATCATAGAGAAATTTTACCATCATCCCTGCGGAGGCTCTAATTGTGACGCTTCTAATACCAGACAAAGCTCCAGAGCGATGTGAGTCTTTTAGACCACTGCCACTCAGCAAAATACTGATGCAAAAATATATGTTACGGTGCTGGCAGTGCACCTACAGCTGCTAATTCCAAATCTAATTTTACCAGATCAGTCCGGCTTCATGCCCGCCCGCTCGACCGCCCATAATTTACGCACCATTTTCGCGTTACTACACCAGGTAGAAACCACAATGCAGGCAGTGGCTGTCCTTTTTGATGCTGCGAAGGCCTTCGATTCTATTGCATGGGACTACATGCTCACGGTTATGGGCTGCATTGGAATACTGGAGACATTCCTGCGTAGGATACACCTTCTCTATAGGGAGCCGTTGGCTCGAGTACGGGTCTATGGCTATACATCAGATGCCTTCCTGATTGGCAGGGGGACACGCCAAGGCTGCCCCCTGGCATCACATATGTTCGCGCTCACTATGGAGCCACTGGCATGCACCATTCGGCAGGAATATACAGATGCCGCCCTCTCATTCCGTTCTCTGACCATTGAGCATATCCCTCTATGCGGATGATATGGTCCTATATATTAGAGATCCATCTGTGAACCTCTCCCATGGGATCCGTGAGTATATTAAATTTAAACACTACTCCGGATTATGTATAAATTGGACAAAATCCATTCTTTTCCAGCTCACGCCTGCTACGCAATGCTGTGACTTGGAGTTCCTCAAGTAGCTCAGTGTTTGGATACATAGAGATCCAGATGTGGTTCTCCAGGTGAAATATGGAAGGGCGATGTCCAGACTGAAAGACCAGGTTGTACGATGGATGGCTCTCCCGTTATCATTGGCTGACAGGATTGGCTGACATCTTGACACGCTGTCAAGATGACAGTTTACAGCTTATATTTATTTATTAATATCCCTATTGTTTTGTCAGAGTCCTTTTTTAATGGCTGTGTTCACTACTGGTCACGCTAACACGGGCGGGCAAGAAGGCGAGAGTTGGCTGGGACATGCTTACGCTCCCCTACTCTGATGGGGGATTTTGTGCCCCAGATTTCCAATTGCATTATCTTTGTGCACAAGCACATTTTGCTCATTTCCGGTATAAAGCACATGAGTTCACACCGCATTTTGCGATTGAACATGATGACGCCCATCCCACTTAAGGCTATGTTACCGCATACACGGGTTGGGATTACACACACTGAGATAAACACACTGAACACCACGTTGATGGCTTGGCGTGGGCTGGCAAGACAAAGCCGGGAAATTCCCTCTGTATGCCTCAATGTTAACTTTACTGCACCACCCTGACATATCGGTGACTCAAAAGGACAGGTCACTTTTGTTGCTGCAAGAGGCGGGCTTGAAGACCATGGGGGATCTCCATCCCTATGGTGCATTTTTGGCACTTGAAGATATAACAACACTGCAGGCACATTCCCCCTTTTTGTAGTATCATCTCCGCACGGCTTTGCATACCTTTAACCCTCATTTCCCCAGTGAGTCCCCTACACTTGCTACATTACAGGTCCTCCTTACTTATAAGACAGGCCAACATCTCATTACAAATCTTTATACCACAGCACAAATGGATAGGAAACATGGAGATGAGGCGGCACTCACGAGATGGGATGCTGTCCTCTCACAACCCATGACGGAAGCTGATTGGAAATTCTTTTGTATGCAACTAAGCACAGTTACTCAAACTGTAACTTGAAACGAATTCATTTTAAATTTCTACATCAAATGTATTATACCCCCTCGAAACTATATACGTATGGGTTAAAAGATGCTACAAACTGTGTGAGATGTGGAGCTAATACCGCATATTTTTTGCAAATAGCTTGGTCATGTCCATCAGTGCTACACTATTGTACACAAATTACAAATGCCTTGTCAGATATGGTCTCTGGGTGGGTGGAATGGGAACTGGTGATCTGTCTTCTGGGCCTATTGAAGGATTATCAATCATTGGATAGGCAAACATTTTTGTCGGTGAGCCTCCTATTAGCTAAGAGGACAGAACTACATTGGAGGAGTAAGACTAAACCTACAATGAAAGCTTAGTTATCTGACATGTAGATCACAATTGGAAATGTATGCAGAAGCGTTGTCTAGAGCCTCACGGCCTAAAGATTACTGGGCACCCTTTAACAGCCTATTTGTTGTCCACCATAGGACTCCGCACTCGCAAA
Organism: Calotriton arnoldi; assembly: GCA_963921515.1. NCBI lineage: Eukaryota > Metazoa > Chordata > Amphibia > Caudata > Salamandridae > Calotriton > Calotriton arnoldi. Next base: position 498,734 of record CAWUFW010012804.1, on the reverse strand, counting down.
GATACTACTTGTTAATCCCTTTGTCAGTAGCAAACATACGTAAACTTACACAAAAGTGTAAGTTTACATTTGTGAATCAGAGGGTAACGTCTTCGATGTGAGAAGATTACGATTCTGTCAGTGGCGGCTGGTGACTTTTGAAAGTGGTGGCGCGTAAAAGTTCTTTCCAATTTTCACGAGATGAGCAAGGTAGTCAGACAGTCCCAGGGTCTGAACTGCAAAATGTAAAACAGAAATCCTGGGACCAGTTCCGGCTTCCCCACTTAACCAAAATGTGTGACAAAAGACATGAGAAGCTTTCGTGAAAATCAAGGCTCGGGTGACTGACAAAGTAAACTGCCCCACTGCCATTTACATTTCTAATCATTTGGGAACTTGCAATAGTGTACTTCATACAAAATGAGTATTTCCAGAGTTCAAGTCCTTAAATTGCCTAACCTTTACCCCTCATGCACTCTGATGCTGGCTTGAAACATGTAGTTATGTAAATGTGAAAAAGGATACCCTGCAACTCCATTTTTTCCTATTTGGATATCGTGTTTTCTAAAAGTGAGTCCTTTGTCCGTATTGCTCCAAAACTATCTGAAGCATTCTCATGCCAGTGGTGACTCTGCTGAGCTATTACCAACATTGGAAAACCCCCAGCATTCACCTGAGTGTGACTCCTCACCTACACTCTGCAGAACAAGTGCGGTGATGAGCCCAGAAAAGACAAAACATGCCATGCCAGCAGTCTAATCATTGTGCCTGAACTCACACCCCTCACATCAGATAGGGTGTGACAGCAGTCTGTCAAACCTGTCGCAAGCAATTACACACTAGAGTTAAGGGACCTCTAACATCTCATTTTAAGCAAGGAGGTGTGCTTGAGTTGAGGGAGTTCTAATACAGGGCTACTGAACTGTAGACAATGGTCTAATGTGGCATAATGGAGGCAATTGCTTATGTACCAGTGACATGCTTAACATAGCTAGAACTATTGGCTTTGTCCATGCTTGCTTCTAATTATGTGTTTCCTGGGATTCAAGCACAGAAAAGCTTTCCTTTGCTTGCTGCTTACCTCTTATGGCTGATCTTATTTTCTACTGTTGTGTAAATGTTGCTTTCCCGTTTTTTTTTATGTAAAGAAAACACAAGATACATGGCTAATACAGTGACATCCTTTCACTTGCAAGATACATGGCTTCAGTAATGGGTGAGGCAAGTAAAAACGTACTTGTGATCGGGCCGATTGCACCGATCAATTCATTAGATAAGGTACAAGTGGATTGCTCAGCACGCTCTCTGATAAAAACTCCATGCGATAGGAAACTGCGGGCCCCAGCACTGCGCATTAACAGACACTGAAAAGGTGTCTTGAAAGGTCTGTGTCCTCCATGCTAATGCGGCCAAGTGCACGCAGCAGAAAATTAAGCAGCCCTTATTGCCTTCTGGAAAAAACACACAGCCAAATTACACATGAACGAAAGCAGTCCAGAACTGCACACTTGCCGAGCAACGTATTCAACTAGTACCAATGACATCCTTTTTAACACCTATTCGCCGCCAGCCGCGACCGGCATGCTCGCGGGAGGGAGGTGGGGGGCGCGGGTGGGAACTAATAAAAAAAATAAAAAAAATAAAACGTTACCTACCTTACCGCCGAGTCCCGCGCTGACCTCCACTCCAGGTGTGTAATGGTGCAGCCGGGTCCCGCGTGTTCCTGCAGGAACAGGAAGCAGCCTGTCCAGCAGGCAGCCTCCCTCCCCTACCCTAAGCCAATCACAACGCTGCAATGGCAGCGTTGTGATTGGTGAGGCGCAGCGGAGAGCGCCCCAGCCGGGCCATTTTCTCTATGTAGGCTGCATGCAGCAGCCAACATAGAGAAAAAGGAGAATGCGCATGACTGAGTTGGTCGGCCCTGGGGCCGACAAACAGTCAGTACCCACAACAGTGGGCAAAGCCACTCCCCCTGCCCTCGAGCAGGACCGCCCACCCGCCCGTCCCCAACCAGGCACTCCAGGCACTTCTGCTTTCTCGCAGTGCGAGAAGCCGAAACATAAAATGGTAGTTTTACCATTTTATGTTTCTGCCTTCTCGCACTGCGAGAAAGCAGTGGGGCGATGCCCCCACGCCCCTATGGAGGAGCTGCCACTGGATTCTGTGTAACTTGACCTGTAAATGCATGGGATTGCTACTTGTGGCTCAGTATTATTTTTCTTACTTTCCCTTTATTTGTCAAGTGGTGTGTACAGTAATGGGCGAAGTATCTGTTGTGTGAGTTCTATCTCACCTGCGAGCGAGACATGTTCATGTATGTTATGTGTATCAGTAACAAAATGCTAATAAAAAAAAATGTTCTTCGCTGCTCCCTTTCTGATTAAGTTACTTTTTAAAAATCTTTGTTTGATTTGCCCGACGTTGCTGCTTGTTCCTCCTCCCCTCTCCGCAATGTTGCTTGCCATTTGCTGTGACTGTACATACAGCCAGGGCACGCTTCGGCATGGTGGGAGCCATGCAAGTGAATATTGCATCACATTTCCTGTTTTGCACTAGTTTCATAATATAACCTTATAGCCCGCCGTAGCGGGTTATACCGGCTATTAAAGGCCCGCTACCGCGTTAAAGGCCCGAGCCGAAGGCGAGGGACTTTAACAAGTTAGCGGGACTTTAATAGCCGGTATAGCCCTGCTACGAAGGGCTATAAGGCTATTAGAACATTCTGCCACTAGAGGGCAGAATGTTCTAACAAATAAAACAAAGGCGTCTCGAAGCTTGAGGGGATTTGAATCCCCTCGAGCTCCGAGAGGCCTTTGTAACACATTGGAATGTTGCTCTGCGGGCCTTTACCGGCCCGTAGAAGCAGGGAGAACTCCATTGTCTACAATGGAGCTCCCAACATTCCAATGTTCTAACAAACCATATAGACAAGAGCTTTGACCAATCTGCTTGCATGCCAAAGCTGTGATTTATTTTGTGGCCCAAATTTATTTTTATACTGTATTAGCTTTTTTGTAAAGATAACATTTGAATACAAGGCTGTGATGATACGTTTTCTCTCACTGAGAATGTAAATGCTGCATGAACTCTGGTGAGGGAGGCTGTACCAAAGCTAGTGACCATACAGATATTTAGGTAAATATTTGAATGTATACCTCTTTCAGGGACCATCTGGCAGGCCAGTCTGTAAACGCAGATTTTAAGATGTTTTTAAATGAATAAAAATACTTTTTTAAATCCAATTGTAATGCATATTTTGTGAAAATGGGGTGTATTAAAGCTAATTTTGACATTTGTTGTTGACTGTTTGGTGCTTTTTTTCCCCAGCAGCCACATAATGATACCCCGCAGTGGCAGATTTTTAACTTGGTGGAATTTAATTCTAGATTAACAGAGTTTTTGCACGATTACAATGAAACACAAAGCACATGTTTTCTTCAAAGAAGCAAAGCTGAATGTGTTTACTGAAAGCGAGGGAGTGAAACTCAGCAAGTGCAAGGACTTAGCAGTGGTATGCTACATCATGGCTGAGAAGGGGAGTACAGTAATCTGCTCAGTGAGACATTGAGGCAGCAGCGGCTCCTCCGCAATGGCGGAGGAGCGTCAACCCACTAGCTAGCAGCTGAAAATTAAAACTGTATTTTATTCTTATTTTATTTTTCAGCTGCTGGCCGAGCCAGCATGTTTAGAGCGGGACGAGGCTGGGGTCACAGGAGGAGAGGTTGGTGCACTTCTAAGTGCACATGTCTGTTTGGCCGGCCGTCTTAGGCATGCCAAGCAGACATGCCCAGTTAGGTTTCTCTAACTTGGCTGTATTCTACAGCCAGGTGGAGAAATGTCATAGGCTGTTCCTGAGCGGAGGGGCATACCAGTCCGCTCAGGCCAATCCCGGTTCTGCTCTCATAGTATGAGAGCAGCGTCTGGATTGGTTGGGGAGTTTGTCCCAGGGATTGCTGGGAGCAGAACGGAGGAGCACCAAAGAGCAAGGTGGCAGCAGGATCAGGTAAGTTTTTTTTTTTTTTTTATTCAACCCCCCCACTGCCACCACTTCTAATAAGTCCATTTTCGTATGTTCCATTAAGGAATTGCAAATTGTGAATTTCTGTTTGTCACAAACTACAATTCCTTACATTTAATCTACAGGATAGTATGCTTAATCTCCCAATAGTTCACTGATTAGCTTCACCGAGCCTTCCCCATGTAAATGTGCCATCTAAACATAGATGATTCAAATGCATAGGCAATATACTACCTATCCTAGAGAGATGCTTGTGGAATGGCAGAAGCAACCCTTGGTCCTCGTTGTCTCTACAGGAGTAGGAACTGGAAGCTGATTACTGCTTGCCATCTAACTACTGAAGAAGGTCCATCCTAAGCTGAGTGTCATGCTCATAAAATGGTAATTGTAATAGAGAATATAGAATCTGAACTGTCAACGGGTTATGCTATTGTGACCAAAATATTAAAGGACAAACTATTGAACAGGTAAGAGCACAGAGGGAAGTAAGGAATTATCATTCTTAACTCCACATCTATGTACCTTGAAGAGATATATATGTACCATATATATATATATATATATATATATATATATATATATATATATATACTATATATATTTGAAGACCGATAGTGAGCTCAATAGGGTCATTATTGGAGAACAGTTCTATATTCCTTGATTTATTTTTGCAAGAATATGTTACGGCCCTCCCATCATACTTAAAAGACAATATTCCCTGGAAGGCAGAGTATATAATGATAACCATGGATGTGGTGTCATTGTACACCTCCATTGAACATGGGAAAGGAATATATGCCTGTGAGAGCTTCTTAAGGGATCGACCAGTGGAATGGTTGAACCATACCCGAATGCTGATGGACATGTTAAATTACTGTCTCACGCATAATGTTTTCACATTTGAATGCAAATTCTATCCGCAAGTACAAGGGACAGCGATCGGCACCTCCTTTGCCCCCACCTATGCAAATGTATTCATGGGGTGGTGGGAAAAGGAGGTAGCCTGGGCTGAGGAGAACAATCAATATACAGAGAAAGTGGCACTATGGACTCGATTCATCGACAACTTATTCATTCTGTGGGAAGGCAGCGAAAGTGAATTAGAACTCTCTTTGACCAGATTGAATCACAATGATTGTAACTTGCAATTCACATACACACAAAGTCGTCAATTTTGCAACTTTTTGGATGTAGAGTTGGAGGTCTAGGAAAATATAATGACAACTAGAATCCACAGGAAACCAACAACAACCAACTCCATTCTACATGCGAATAGTGGCCAACCAGACGCCCTCAAATGGAGCATTTCATATAGCCAGATGTTAAGAGCAAAGAGGGTCTGTTCAACAGAAGAGTTATATGATGAGGAAGTGTGTAGGTTGGTAAGAGCCTTCAGAGAACGTGGATACTCGATGACAGTATTGGAGGATGCCAGGAGAAGGGCAAAAGAAAAAACGAGAGGACAGTCTCTGTATCCGCAAAATATTCAGGAAGAGAACAGTAAAACAGCAAAGAGACTATTCCTGGACTATAACATGGCCCAGCCTAGTATCAAGAAAATTCTCACAACGAACTGGCATATCCTAAAAAATTATGAACATCTTGGAGAAATATTTGAGAAAGGACCACAAGTAACATCTAAAAAAGTGAGATCTTTGGGAGACATTTTAACCTCAAGTCACTAAGTTGGCAAACAAGAACAGCAAGGACAAGGAAATTGGTTGGTCAGGAGAATGAAGGGCTTCATAAAGTGTAATTCCTGTAAAGCCTGTACATATGGATTGAATAGCAAGAGTTATCGCACAGTTAAGGCTATGTGGCACCAGTCAAGGAAAGAATAACATGCAACAAAGAATATGTCATCTATGTTTTAAAATTTGGTTGTGATAAGTTATATATTGGTAGCACTCAGAACAAATTGGAATTAAAAATCCTTCAACATATGAGAGCGATAAAAAATGGGGATAAGAACTACCTAGTGGCCTGCCACTTCGATCAAACTCACAATCGGTCCCTATCAACATTTAACTATTGGGGTATCAAACATGTGAGGGCACACCCGAGAGGAGCTGACCGTGAGAAGGAACTGAGGAAGCAAGAATCATGTTTGATACTCTTGATTGGGACAGACATACCTTAGGGCCATAATAAGGATGCAGAACTGTTCGCCCATTTATAATGTTGGAATAGGGGGCATTTGCATGATGCTGAAATCAATATGGTTTACACCTTGAATTTGCACTTTTTCTCTTATTCTTTTCCATCCCCTCCTCTTTTTTTCCTTCCTTCTCCCCCTCCCCCCATTTACTTACCTTCTTGTAATCCTCTTTCTAGGAATTGATCAATTTAGAAAAAGATGTTATTGCACTGTGCACTTTGAATAGAATTTATTGCACTTTAATTTTGAATAGGAAGATGGTGGAAACAGTATTATTTGCATTGGAATTTGTAGTGTTATGTAATATTGATACAGCATTCTGCACTTTATTATGAGCAATGAACGTTCCATAATAGTAACTACGTTCAAGAACCTTAAGTAACTTGGTATCAAATTATGAATCTGGGGTTATTTAGATTGACGGAGTGAAGATTATGAAATTCATGTCGCACTTTGCACTTTAATTATCTTGCACTTTTCATTCCTATGGTGCTATTGTTTGATTATGAGCCTCTAAAAAAGAAGAATTAATTTTATTAAGCCTTTCGAAAGAGAATGAATTTGCTTTGGGAAGATTAATTTTGAAGGAAATGGTTTGAAATATTTGGACAATAAGCGTGGCATTGTAATTAATTAGCGGAAATTATGAAACTCATGGTGCATTTTGCACTTTAATCACTTTGCACTTTATTCACCTTGCACTTTAACTACTATGCTGCTTTTGCCTGCCCATGATTTCCCAAAATGGTGAAATTGTTGTGGGGAAACTAATTTCTTTTGACGTATTGAGTTATTATGTAGGCACACGTGACGTAGTTTGAAGAATTCTAAGTACAAAATCTCTGAGAACACTCCAACGTGTATTGATTAAAAGAGATCAATGAAAAGATTTTAATTAAAATATGTGTCACAATGCTTTTAGAGAGAAAAAAATAGTTTAAGAAATACAAAAACAAACAAAAAACATAAGAAAGCTTATAAAATAGAAAACACATAAGAGTGCATTAGCAGCATGCGGGGTTTGGAATATAAAGATGGTGGAGGGGTATCCCTGGTAATATGTTTAGGAAGTGTTGCTCCAGTTGTTTTGAGGGTCAGCAAAACAGAGAAGGGACATAGAATTAAATGGTCCACATTGCAGAACCCGACGAGACCCAGTAGAAGGCAATTGCCGAAACGCGTCGGTCCGAATTAAACATGGAGCGGAATTTTGTGTGAGAGCCATGCACATGGAAATTATGGAAAAAAAAAGAAACTTTGTATGTGGACGTTGTTGTTTTTGGACGGTGCTGCTGCGCGAGGTGCTCATGAGAAGGGACGCCTAAAGAGGCATATATATATATATATATATATATATATATATATATATATATATATATATATATATATATATAGATGAGCCAAGGTGCTCATATGTGGAGTTAGGCATAGTTAGTGGATACAAACTTAATTGTCAATATTTTCTCCCACGATACTCTCTCAGGATATTGTGACCCGTAGATATTTGGGACCCATTATGCCCAGCATACACCCATAAAATGGACTCAAGAGGTTTCAGTCTCCATTTACCAGAGGCAGGAAGGACATGGAGCATATTTTGAGAAGATAATGGAAGAAAGCACACCTATGTAACTGCAAAGGAAATCAGTTGTGACATATCCCAGTGACAGCCACTGACATGTTGTTAAAAGTAATTACATTACAATCAAGTGCCATCATCAGCCAGATGCAAATAATGACTGAAGCAATCAACAAGAAATTACATTTTGAAAGCCATGGAGCAATAATTAAAAATCAGTCAAATGAAGAAAGTAATGCATCAGATGTCCACTAACACGATGCGTGCACAGCAGTACTTGGATTACCATATGGTAATTAAATATTATTTCACGTTTAAAAAAACCTAGAAATTCACTAAAAAACTAAGGTTACAGGACCATTGTAATTAGGAAATAGCATTAAAAAACATAGAAATTCACTGAAAATACCAAAGGTTACAGTGACGTTATAGTTAGGTTCAGATTTTACAAACAAAAAACTATAGAAATTCAACAGTTATAGTTAAAGTTCTCTCACGTAACTATAACTAGTGCCCTAAGGTACCTATAACTTGCGCCCTCGCCATGCACTGGTAATTTCCCCACATATTGCATCACTCAAGACATCTTCATGACATTTTTAATAATATCAGTGCAACATTTGCTGTAAATGTATTAACGAGAAAACTGTGCATGGCGGGGGCACGAGTTATAGTTACCTTAGTGCACCACTGTCACAATGTTGCCCCTGTTAGCAGATGTTATGAGTAGAGGAGGGTGCTGAAAGCGCTCTGAAGTTACCCATAGGAATCTATGGCAAGTTTCCAGCTAAACAAAGCAATGATTGTGATACCTACCACATGCTTGACACCACTTTTCCACTGCTCTAATTCTTCTCTAGGTAATATGGGCCTTATTTAGAGTGTAGTCAATGGAAAACTCCATCACAAACATTAGAAATATTCCATCCGCCATATTACAAGTGCAATGGAACATAATTCACTTGTGATACAGCGGACGGGACAGACAATATGATTGTGACATTGTATCTTGTCTGCCAAACTCTAAATACGGCACATTCCTGAAAGCAAGATGGAATTTTTTAATGTAATTTTTCAATTCACCAACCCCAAATACCGATTTGGTTTCCGAATCACTATATGGGTTTGGGAATAAATGCATATTTGGTATTTGGAATGGGCTTGTTAAGGGTGTCCCTTTCAGATACCAAATATTTAAGCTAGCTATTAGTGTTTTGCAGCTGAAATCTGGTTGCAAAACATTAATATTTTACCACCTCCTCAAAGGAGGTGGTAAGCCATTGGCAAATGGAAAGGAGTCCCCATGGGACCCCTTCCCATTTGTGAATATTCACAAAAACTTTTATGAGCAGGCACTGGTCTATGAGTACATTGCCTGCTCATAAAAACGATCTATGTAATTGTTCTTTTTTTTTGTTATACACATCCCTTTTTCCTTTAAGGAAAAGATGTTGCATTAAAAAAAAGCAATCACAGACAATGTGGCCTGCTGACTCCAGCATGCCACCATGTCTGTCATTGTTGTCAATCGTAGTGGGTCGCAATTTGTGACCTACCTCATGCATTTTAATGAAGTAGGTCAAATTGAGACCCACTACAAATTGATATTTTGAGAACCAACATTTTAGTACATAATTTTGTTCGCAAAATGCTAATCATTTTGTTAGAACTCAGTGCGCAAATTGTGACCACTTCTAATAAATCCATTTTTGTATGTTCCATTTAAGGAATTGCAAATTGTGAATTTTTATTTGTCACAAATTACAATTCCTTGAATTGAATAATTGCACATGAGGGCTTTGGTTCATTCACTTTTGATATGCCTCCTAGTTTTGCAGGCGCAGCCAGGATATAATACAGGATAATATGCTTAATCTCCCAATAGTTAGCTGATTAGCTTCACCGAACCTTCCCCATGCAGAAATATCTTACCTTCACTTCCGATAGACCTCTTGCATTTGCCTTCCTCGAACAGCTCTTTATTCCTAAACTAATGCTGTGATGTGTGGTGATGGACTCCTGAAGTTCTAGGAGTCCACTCTCTGGAGTGAGCTTCCGTCACATGTCAATATTGTCCTTCCCATTTTTACTTCACTTACAGTAAACACCTTCCCCCTCTCTAAAACCTACATAAGATGGTGTCTATCAATGCAGACTGTTGAAATGACATGAAACTCTGAGCAATGCTTGTTTTTCAAAGTAGTAAACTAGACAGTAGTGGGTTATTTCTGCAAGCAATGGAAGCTTTAAGTGGAGACTGGCTAGAATCAAAACCTGCTGCGTGGTTTAAAGTTCACCTTGCTGAAAGCTGTATCGCCTGCATTATACTTCCATAGCCGCTACTCAGTCTATGTGGTTTTAGAACATCCATTACCGAGGTACACGGTGCAACCTTTCTTTTTATTCTATTTGTTCCAGAAAGATAATTTTTCTTCCTGCAATGAATATCTTATCTTTCTTCTGTAGAAAACTTTGAAATAATTTAGCCTTATAAATGAAGCAATTGAAAACTGTCAGAATTATGAAGAAGATCGAAAGTACATTTTATATGCTAATATATCAGTGTATTCCCGGATGCATGTTAGGGGACATTTGCAGGAACAGCCGCAATCAATGAATACTCTCTTAATTTGAAGATAATGGTCGAAGTTGCTTTTAACCAATGCCCAACAAATACCGTTTCAGAGGGATACAATTTACAGCAAATAGGCATTCTCTTACCTCCTTGGAGAAACTTCATTGGATGAACTATCGCATGGTATCGGTCGATGCTGAGAGAAACCAATACATAGGTGGACGCATAAAGAAGGACAACCTGTAGCAGATAACAAGAAGAAACACTTATTGCACAAAGTGCGAGAATGGGCAATAGTCACTAGTTTATTACTTAACATGGAGAATATTTTTGCATTTCCGAGCTAAATGCCATCAAACATATGCAATTATTTATTTGTACATAAACACATTAAAATATTTAGGGCCCTATTCACAAACTGCACTTTATAGTACGTTTTGTAGTACCACAGTAGTGCTATAAAAATTTACTACAAAGTGATATTCACAAACTGCACTTACATGTGTAACTTACACCTTTGTAGTAATTTACACTTTTGTAGTAAGTCCAGCACTACACATGGCACTACAAATGGCCAACAACTGTAACACCCTCCCATAGAAAATAATGGCAGTAGAGACTTAAAATAAAACTCCACATGAAAAAATATGAAAGTAAATGAGATTATTTAAAATAATTTTAAAAAGCATATATAAATTAATGGTAAATAATATGTAAAAATAGTACATATTTATTTTTTCATTTTAAACTATTTAACAGCATATTTTCAATTTAAAACATAATGTAGAGTTGTTTGATTGATTTTTTTATTCGATTATAAATATGTAATCATAAAAGAGCAGGCATAAAACTACATTAAGATACAATCGAATTAAATTTTAAAAAAATCATCAAAAACAACAACCATTCCATATTGCTGCCCACTTTGGGCCTTATTACGATGTCGGTAGGACGTGCGTCCGACTGACATCGTAGTGGAAATAGACCGCCCGACAAGGAGCTGGCGGTTCCGCTTCCACAATTAGGATGTGGGGGTCGCAAAGTGTATATTTTCTATTGAGGCTTGTGCTGCGGGTTGCAGCTCTAGTCTCAATAGATAATATACACTTTTAAAACATTCCTCAACTGTGTGGCAGGCAACATGCAGTGCCTGCCATATAGTGCAGGGATGTTCAGGGGTGCACCACAGGTGCCCCCTAGGTCTCATAGCGGAGGCCGCAGATGCCCAGTGGCCATGCTAGGGGCCCCCAATGCCACTTTCCGACAGCCTTTCCATGTCAGAAAGGCCGACATGGAAAGGCTGTGGGAAACAGACTTCATAATCCTGACAGCGGTGCCTGAGCAGGCACCAGCACCAATTGGGGATTATTAGTTCTTCCAACTTTCTGACAGGCTCATTGTCAGAAGCGCAGCGGAATCCCCCCACAGTTTCCCTCCGACCGCAGGTATGGTAATATGGCGGTCAGAGGGAAACCATCGACGTCAGGTGTAACGCCTCCGACTAGCTGTCGGATGGCTTTCCGCTCGACATCATAATCGGGCCCTTTGTTGTTTGTCTGGCTTCCACATATATGGCTATGCACAATCAATCAATCAATCATCGTCATTTGTAGAGGGCATGGTTACAGCAAACGGTGTGTCCTTGTGCTGAAACAAGACAAATGGGAGGCGAGTGGAACTTGGCAAGAGTGGATGGATTAAGAGAGGGACCTGAAAAGCCAAGTTGTCAGATCTGTGCGGAAGGCTCGTTCAGGACAGCAAGCCTTCAGGGAGAGCAGAAGAGAATTCCATGTTTTTGGGGCTAGGAAGCTGAACGAGCGAGTGCCCATTCTAGTCCTGCAGGCTCTGGGGACTCTTGCCTGCAGGGTTCCACATGATCGCAAAGTACGAGCAGGGCGGTAAGGTATAATAAGAGCTCTCAGGTAGCTGGGTAACTTGTTCCACTAAATTTTGTGGCATTAACACATTGCCTTAAAAATAACTCTGTTTTCCACTGGAAGCCAATGTAAATTGGCCAGAGCTTTTGAGGCAGACGATCTCTTGGGAAGCCCTAAAACCAGATTGTTATTAATGTAGTGAAAGCCAATCAGATCTCGTCTCAAGATCTGTAGACTGCATAAAATAAACAACGTCTTTGACAGTTAATATCTGTAAAACTACTAAATGGACTTACACTAAATCACAAAAAAACATGCTTTCTGGACCAAAATTTAGCTTCTTGCCAAATTTGGTGTAAATTCGTTTAGACATTTGTGCTGTAGCTCTGTCTAAATTTCCTTTGGAAAAATGAATGGGAAAACTCATCTTGGAACCCCCTTTTTTTCTTGGAACCTGCTTGACAGAGCACCCGTATACTGTCAGGAAGGAGCTGAGGTGGAAAAATGCTTTTCCTATGGAAACATAATCCTACCTACAAATACCCAATGGGAACTGCCACTGGGTAACATCTATACGTATTTTATGTATATATATATGCCCACCCTCAGGAGATAACAGTTTGCATTTGCTTGGTGGGAGTTGTACAACTCCCACCAAGCAAAGTGTTAGTCAGTGGCATCTTTGGCGTGGTTTCCCCTGACTTTTGCCTCTACCTCCTGTATTTTTGATGCTGTGCTGGATTTCGTTTTTGCTGGCCTAGATGCTTTGGGCACTTTGCCACTGATGATCAGTATCAAAGTGCTAGTGCTCCCTGTGTAAATTGTTGTTACAATTGGTTCTCCATGATTGGCATATTTGATTTACTAGTACATCCCTAGTAATGTGCACTGAAGTGTGCCAGGGCCTGTATATCAAATGCTACTAATGGGCCTGCAGCACTGATTGTGCCACCCACATGAGTAGTCCTGAAAAGGTATCTCAAGCCTGTCACTGCAGTGTCTGTGCGCAGTTGTTAACTGCCATGTTGACTTGGCAAGTGCACCCACTTGCCAGGCCCTAACCTTCCCTTTTCTTACATGTAAGGCACCCCTATGATAGGCCCAAGGTACCAGCCTGGGCAGGGTGCAGTGTATGTGAAAAGTAGGGCATGTACTGGTGTGTGTGACATGTCCTGATAGGGAAATACTACCAATTTCATTTTTCACTATTGAAAGGCTATCTTGCCCATAGGATAGAATGGGAAATGCTTTGTAACATCTTACAAGTATAACTTCCCATTGGGGCAAGATAGAGAAATAAAGTTTAGGCTCTCTGAACTCAGAATTTAATAACACATCTTTTAGTGAAGATGGCTTTTAAATTGTGTGTATGAAAATGCCACTTTTAGAAAGAAGTCATTTTCTTGTTTAACCATTCTGTGTGCCTCTGCCTGTTTGTGTATTGACTGTCTGGTTTTGGAGTGACAGGGGCTGGGGATGTGCATTCACTGTAGACAGCCACTTGAGTTGTGCCTGGCCCTTCCTGGATGACTCAGAGCTGAACTGAATAGACCTTGGCTGAATTTAGAGAAGTGGGAGGAGATTTCTTTGCACCTGAATAGGTCCTGTCTCCCTTGCACAATGCTGTCTCCACCCCCTGTGGTCATACTGCACCAGTGAGGACAAAAATGGTTTGGACTGGGCTCAGAGACCCTTGCACAAAGACAACAAAGACATTTTGGGGTATAAGTATTAGAACTAAAACCCCAGAACTTTAGATCACTTCTGGACTCAAGAGGGACCTTTGCCAAGTAGAAGATCTGAAGAGCCGTGAGAAGGAGTACTGCCCCTTTGCTGTGCACTGTGTTGGGTTGGCCTGCAGTTGCTGTTTCTGCCAAGGAGAGGGCAAAGACTGGAACTTTGCTTTGAACCTGCCTGAAGAAGATCTCCAAGGGCCTGTGTGTGCTGGCCTCCTGTTCTGAAGTCTCAGGGACATAAAGACTTCACCCCCAGCTTCCCTAAACTCTGCTGCTGAGAGTTCAGACCTGCCAGGAGGTGCCTGTTCCAGTTCTGGGCCTCTGGAGGTTGTGCTTACTGCTGGGAGCTGGAAGAAACCTGAACAACTGAGAAAGTTGACGCATTGCTCTTCTTGCTGCTGTTTTTCAAATGCAGCACCGCTGTGCGAGAAGAATCTCCACGCATCGCTGCGCTGCTGCTAAAACCAACGCAGCACCTGATGCCTCTGCAAGAACTGACGCATCGAGGGATCACAGCTGAAGAAACTGGCGCAGCGCCGCTCAACGCTGCCACATCGATCACCGACGCATCCCAGATTTCCACACATCGTACCTGTGCAGCAAGTTTTCCCGACGCATCACCCGCAGACCAGACCCGTTTCGGAATCGACCCCTCACTTCCCCCTACAGACCGGATTCAACGCATCGCCTCCTCATGGTCTCAGGATCTGACGCATCTCTTTGTTTTTCACCGCTTCCCATCTCTGCGGCTGTTTGGCCTTTTGAATTTAGACGCATCTACAGGTACTTTGTGAGAAATCACGCATCCATAGTTTGCTATGGACCAAGTTGTTTGTAATCTTTCAAAAGTCATATTCTCATTACATGTATGTTGGAGTTTTGTCGTTTTGGTCTTGTTGAGTATAGATAAAGATACTTTATTTTTTTTCTAAACTGGTGTGGTGTCCATTTGTGGTGTTATCACTGTATCACTGTGTGTTTTGAACACAAATATTTTACACTTTGCCTTTGGGATAAGTCTGTCTGCTTGTGCCAAGGTACCCAGGGGGTGAGCAGGGCTTATCTAAAGTGTTTATCCCCCTTACGCTGACTAGAAGCAAGGGTCCCTATTTGGACAAATGTACCTTCCTCTGCCAGCTAGAGACCCCTATTTCTAACATTGTTGGTCAGCGGTGAGGATTTGAACTTGTATTTGTACTTGACCCGCAGTGATTGGTGTACATCACTTTTTTTAGTGCAGACCACTACAACAACCACATACTGTGTTTATTTTTGGTTCTATTTTTGATCTGACCCTTGAAGTATCCAGGCACCATGTCTGTGAATGGTAAATCAGCGACTGAGGCTGCAGAATTGTAGTTTGACATTGAAATGTTAAGTAGTTACAAAGTAGAGCAACTCAAGCAATTCTGCAAGAGCTTTGGAGGTCCCATGAAGAGCAACTCTAGGAAAGAGGAGCTACAGAAGGCCTTAGGGGCCTGGTGGGAGGCCAGACAAGCTGAGGAGACACATGATGCAGATGTGGATGGGGGTGCACCAGATGGTGGTTTCAGATCCCAGGATTTGCCTGTTGGGAGAGCAGCCTCTAGGGCTGGCAGCAATCATTCTTCCAGGAATTGGGCTCCAGAGGAAATGGAGGGAAGGCGTAGTGCCAGGGATCATGAATTGAAGGTCATGAGACTAAAGGCAGAGGAGAGCTAGAATGCTCGTGCCTTAGACGAAAAGAAATTGCTTTTGGCACATGAATTGAGCATGAGAGAGCTGGACCTCAAGGCCAAACAGGTGGAGTCCAGTACAAATGGTGGCAGTACACAGCCAGTGCAAGGGGGTAAGGTTTACATTCCAAAGGACCTAGTACAGGATTTCCAGAAGGGGAAGGATGTTTATGCATGGTTTGCATCTTATGAGGCAGCACTGTATATGAGTGAGGTCCCTTAGAAGAATTGGGGGACGGGCCTTTGGAGACACTTTGAGGCCAATGGGAGGAACACCCTGACACCTTTGGAGGAGGCGGGAGCTCTGACCTATCCCAATATGAAGGAGGCTTTATGCCTCAGATATGGGCTCATGCCGGAGCAGTACAGGGAAAAGTTTAGGTCCTTCAAGAAGCTTGAATCCAATACGTGGGTATAGTGTGAACCTTTATTGCAGAGCAATGGATGGTTGGATGAAGGGCAGCAAGGTAACTGATTACCAGGGGTTGTACAACTTGATTGGTTGCGAGCACTTGAGTAGTCTTTGTGTTCCAGAGCTGCGCCAGCATCTGATGGATAGTAAGCTGATTGACCCCAGGAAGCTTGCTCAGGAGGGGGACCACTGGACAAGTACCAGGGTCCACAAGGGGTATGTGGTAAACCCAGCCAAAGGTGGGCAGGGTCCCCAGCAGAAGAGTGGGGGGACTAGGGTAACCAAAAGGAGTTCTCTAAAGGGCCCCAAAATAGTTCCCAGAGTAAAGATTCCCAGCTCTCCAGTTCTTTTTTTTTGTTCAAAAAGTTTTATTGAAGTCATTTTCAAAGAGAATAAAACAATACAAAAAACAGTACCGAACACTAGGATATATAAGAACATAACATTATAAGTGAAACAAACATCATAATAACTCAAACAATACCTATAGAACATTGATGATTACCTAATACCATAAAATAATAATACAAAATTAAAAAAGGGCTATGTTGAACAATATGACAATAGTTAAAGAGAAAGAGAATATAGGTAATAAATTTAAATTATGGAACATGATTCTACATAGGAATCAAGACTAGACCACATACTAGACCTGGAAGGAGAGGAATCAATAGGAGAATGAGGAAAGGAGCATTGCCCACGTCTGAGAAAAATAATCCATTCCCACCATGCATCAACTGAAAGTGCTGTGGCATCTTTCCAATTACAAGTAATAGGTTTGATTGCAGTTGAAATAAGAAAATCAAACAATTTGCAATTCACAGGCGATAGCATAGTTTTAACAAGAGAGGATTTAAGAATTAAGATATGAAAAGATAAAGCGTTTTGGATCTTAAGAATCCGACATATAATCTTCCATACATCTGATAGGAATTTGTGTATGATAGGACAGTTGAAAAATACATGTTGTGAGTCACCTGTTGCAGAATGGCAATGCCAGCATAATGGGGATTCTAAAAGTTTAGCTCTGTATAATTTGTCTGGAGACGAAAAACATTGATAAAGGCGGTAAACATTAGTTTGTATGAGGGTAGCTGGGAGATGATTAGCAGTGTTGGATGACCAAACATCCTTCTAGGATGTGTCAATGGATTGTATATTGATGTGTGATGGCCATTTTTGGTTAAGATGTGCAAAGGGAAGAGTAAGAGTGGTAAGTTTTTTGTATGCTTTCGAAGCAACATGACATGAGCGACTGAAAACAGAAATACAAAGCTCCATGTCAGCGGACTGGAATGTAGAGAGAATTTGTGGGTAACCATTAAGAACAGTATTACACAGTAATGTATATTTAGATAATTCCGAGGCAGGCATATTATATTTAACTTGAATGACATCGAATGCGTAGAACATATCATGTTGACAAATATCAGCAACAAAGAAAATACCAGCAGTAATCCAGAGATTCCAGAAAGAGATATGCTTATGGTGTTGAAGTTTAGGGTTGAACCAAAGAGAAACTTTTTTAGTAGAGGTCAAAGAAGTAGAAAAGCTATTATCAAATGCCAAAAGGGCAAGTTTAGAATTTGCAATAATGGGGGAGCGTTTACCAAATGAGCTGTTTGCCATGGTAAGAACTGCAGGTAATGGGTATGGGGCTAGAATGTTTTTCTCTAGGATAAGCCATTTAGGTGCTTGAGAAGAGGAAAAATTCTGAAACCATAGGAAGCTTTGTGCTATGAGAAATGCAAAATGATATTTTTAAAATCTGGAAGATCCATTCCACCTTCACGTTTAGATAATTGTAAAGTGTGGAGACTGATACGTGCAGGTTTGTTATTCCAGATAAATTTATTAAATAATTTATATAATTTAGCATAAAAACTGGACGGGAAAGAAAAGAGTAACATAGATAATAGGTATAAAATTTGTGGGGTGATAGACATTTTGAGTGCCTCAATGCGACCCAACCAATTTAGGTGAAGAGTAGACCATCTATCCAGTTTCTCTTTGGTGTTGGATAAGATTGTAGAACAGTTGATGTCAACTGTACTTTTGACCGAATCAGTAAATGTTATTCCCAGGTATTTAAGTTTCTTTGGAGACCAATCTATATCAAAATTTGACAACATTGTAGAATTACAAAAAGCATTTAATGGAAAAAATTCAGTCTTATTAGTGTTCAAGGAGTAACCAGAAACCTCAGCATATTTGTAAATGATATCTAGAATAATAGGAATAGATGTAACGGGATCAGTAATATATAGTAACACATCGTCAGCATATGCAGAGAGTTTAATGGTAGTATCTTCCAAAACAATACCTGTATAAGAAGCACTGTTACGAAGGGAACATAAAAGGGGTTCTATTGCAATAAGGAAAAGTAAAGGGGAAAGAGGGCACCCCTGACGAGTGCCTCTAGACAACCGAAATGAAGCAGAGTTAACACCATTAACAAAAATAGAGGCCACGGGATCTGAATATAATGCCTTGACCATACTTATGAAAATAGGACCAAAACAAAACATTTCTAAAGTTTGAAATAGAAATTTCCAATTAACCTTATCAAACGCCTTTTCAGCATCAAGGGCCATTACACCTATTGGTTGATTAGAATCTCTGGCAAGAGACAATGCATGACAGAGCAAACGGGTGTTATGAGCGGATAATCTACCTTTCATAAAGCCAGTTTGATCAGATTGTATAATATTGGATAATAGGGGTGATAATCTATTTGCCAAAATTTTTGCATATATTTTACAGTCTTGATTAATTAAAGAAATGGGGCGATAATTCGAAACTAGGGTATGGTCTTTATTAGGTTTGGGGAGAACAATTATAGTGGCTTCATTGAAAGATCCTCCCATTTTGGAGGTTCTTTGAAAGTCCATAAAAAGGGACTGTAAAAACTGGGACAACTGGTCTTGATAGTGTTTATAGAATTCAGCCGGAATTCCATCTGGACCAGGAGTTTTTTTGGAGTTTAAAGCATTGATTGCTGCTAAAACCTCCTTAATGTCTATAGGACATTCCAAGGACAATCTATCAATATCAGAAATCTGAGGTAAACGACAGGAGTGAAGAAAATCAGTAATAACCTTATTAGGAGGAGCAAGAGGTTCATGATATAAAGAAGAATAAAAAGAGAGGAACTCTTTCAGTATATCCTGAACATCTGTTACTTATGAACCACTATTCGTTTTGATAGCAGGAATTTGAATTCTGTCTCTTTTAAGGCGTAGGTAATTCGCAAGCAAGCGTCCAGATTTGTTGGAATTAAAATGAAAATTGGATTTCTCTTTGGAAATGAGGAAGCCTGCTCTTTTACTAAACATACAGTTGTATTCGTAACGGTATTTTTGAAGTTGGGATTTATATTGTGGATCTCTAGATGTAATAAAAAGGCGTTCTACTGATGCAATCTGTTTCTCTAGTTTAATGAGTTGGGAGTAAAAAGATTAATTTTCGTGAGACATAATAGAGATTGAAGCTCCACGGATGTAAGCTTTAAAAGCATCCCAGTGTATGATTTTGGACGTGTCACCTGTATTTTTATTAAAAAATAATCAGCAATAGCTGAAGACATTTTCTTCGAGTTAGTTGAGTTAAGAATTACTTCTGAATTCATTCTCCATCTTCTATTTAAATTTTGGGAGTTGGAAATACACAAAGAAAAAGAATTAGTGCATGGTCTGAAACTGTAATAGGATGTATAGTTGACTCACTGATCATGTGACATATGTTACGTGAGGACAATAAATAGTCAATTCTAGAGAAAGAAGAGTGAGGGTTAGAGAAAAAAGTAAAATCTTTGTCAGTAGGGTGTTCTAATCTCCAAAAGTCGACTAGTTTGGTGACAGAAAGGAAAGATTTCAAAGCAAAGAACGCTTTGCTAGGTCAGAACCTGAAATCAGAAGATCGGTCCAGCAAAGGGTCTCTGATAAGATTGAAGTCACCCCCCATTATAAGGGAAGCATTGCCAATCTTGAGTACCTCAGTGGAGATAAAAGACCAAAAGGCCGGGTCATCAGAAGTCGGAGCATAAATATTAACCAAATTTAATATTAATTTATCGATTTGAATTTGAGCATAAACAAATCTACCATCGGCGTCGTGATGATGTGACAAAAGCTGTGCATGAGTTCTGCGTGAAAAAAGATAGCTACCCCATTTTTACGTTTTGCAGCAGGAGATGAAACTATAAGCCCCACCCAACCCCTAGACATAGTATGCAATATTTTGTTATTAACATGTGTTTCTTGTAAAAACATATGTCTACATTAGATTTATGGAGATATTCTAAAAAATTTTCGTCGCTTAACTGGATGCCTAAGACCCTTCACATTTAGTGAGGCAACAACTATTTTTTGGGGCCTAGAAATATTGTATTAAAAGTAACAGGAGAGAATAGGAGAAAGATAGAAGCCTATATAAAAAGAACAAAACAAGACGAACAACATAAAGCGAGGTCAATCCACAAGACCTCATACCAATATGACATTGGAGACGGAGGTGCGAAGCAAGAAATCCACCATCATTAACACCTGCAAGAGAAAATTAACAATCTGCAGTAAGGGGGATATAATATTAGCCCGCAGAACCAGAAGGCTGAGAATCCATGAGAATAGGATTATGCTGATCCAGAAATTTGATTAGGTCTGCAGGAACTGAGAAAGACTTGGAGATATCATTTTTCCAAATTCGCATCACAGTGGGGTCAAAATGGCCATATTTGTAGCCAGCCTCTCGCAAACGAGGCCTCAGTTCTGAGAATTGTCGTTGCGTCTGAACTGTTTCTTTTGCAAAGTCCTGGTGAATGAAGACTTTGTTTCCCTCAATTAGAAGAGACGGTATTTCTCGGACCGCCTTTTGGATAAGAAGAAGGTGATGGTGCCTCAGAACTTTAAAAATGATTTGTCTTGGTTTAACTTGCTGAGGTTTACGAATTGAAGGAATTCTATGAGCTTTATCAACTTCAAAACGCTCTGGGAATTTGATATTCAACAGTTTAGGGAGGAGATTTTCCACAAATAGGCAACAACTCTGTCCCTCAACTCCCTCAGGAACATTAAACATGCGAAGGTTGTATTGTCTATTTCTATTTTCCAAGTCAAGTAGTGAACGTTGGAGATAAGCAACCTGAGGAGTGAGTGGAGACATAGCTGTGATAGCCGCAGCATTATCACAAATTTTGATCTCATTGTCAGTAACTCTCCTCGCTAAGGAAGTCATATCTCTTTGAATATTTTTAATATCTGAAGAAATTGTGTCTGTATTAATGTGAATTGCCTGCATTTCCTGCAAGATTCTTGCCAATGGTTCATCTTGAGATTCAAGAGCTTTGGCTTTGGCAGGAGGTGGTGACACAGTTTGTTTGCGTTTATTTGCCAGCATTTTAGATTCCATATTGGTAACAGAGATATGCAAATAGAAAAACAAATAAATTGCAGCACTAAATAACAAAATCTGCAAAATTGCAAGGTATATTTGAGAGAAAAAAAATATCAAAATTGGTAATGAGAGAAGTCCAGAGGGGCTAAGACAAACTGTATTAATAAAGTTCCTTGAACAGCAGAAAAAGAGCAGCCCCTTTAATATTCCAACAGAGGCACAGGCTGTATTAGGCAATGGCAGTGAAAAATCCCTTTAAGAGAGGAAGGTTTCTGAGGAGAGGAGGTGCCCAAAAGCTAAGCCCGCCTCCTCTCTGAGGAAAAACTGCCAGAGAATGCTGCAGAGCAGGAGCCCTCTGTGAGGTAAAAAAAACCAAATACCTACCGCTCTTCTCACAGAGGTGACAGACCTCTGAAATTCAGCCCAGCGCGTCCGCTTTACTTCAGGCGCAGCTGGAACAAAAATGAAGTCAGGAAGAAGTCCCCTTTGTCGACAGGATCGTCGTTAAAGCAGGTGAGGAAGCGGAGCTCAAGATGCGGCGGCCATCTTGAATCGCGCGCGCTGCCGTCTCTCCAGCTCCCCAGTTCTAAGAAGCCATGGCCCCCTAAGGGTAGGCCAGACAACCGGGGTCCACGTAAGTCTTATGCATGTGGTCAGGAGGGTCACATGCAGAATTATCCCAAGTGCCCCTAGGTACCACCAGCACCCACTGGTGCACAGTCACCGGGGTTAGTTAGTATAGTGCTGGGGGAGGAGTTGGTTCCTAGTGAGGGTGGGGAGCCAGCTGTGATGACCCTTATCTCATTAGGAGATAGAGAGATGGTCCAGGAAACCTGCCTGCTGGATCACACTAAAACGTACCTGCAGTGGGTGACCATCAATGGGAGGAGGGTGGAGGCTCTGAGAGACACAGGAGCCAGTGTGACATTTGTCAGGTGTCAGTGGGTGTCTGAAGAGCACGTCATTCCCAATGTACTTCACCCTGTAGTTACCGCAGACCACTCTGAACGCCTGTGTAAGGTGGCGCAGGTTCCCTTTGAATGGTCGTCTCAGGTTCCTTGAAGGTCGTTGTAAGTCCCTCCATGCCTGTTGACTGTCTGCTTGGCAATGACTGGAGAGCACACCTTCGAAGGAGGTTGAGTGCCAGGCTCATTAAAGATGTAAGGACTGCCTGAGTGGGCCTGTGTAACCACTTGGTCAATGGCAGCCAGTAGGGGTGATCAAGAGAACCTGGAGCCTGAAAGAGTGGCCCAGGTGCCTGCCAGAAAGAGGAAGGGCAGGGGTGTGGAAAACAAGCCCCTGAAGTTCCCACAGTCCAGGAGGAGGCAGAATCTGAGGGGGATGCCCTGGAACCTACAGGGAACAAGTGTCCAAACTGGGAGACCTGCCTGAGCTGTCCCATTGGCAGCAGGAAGGACGTCTCTCCAGGGAGGACTTCTGCAAGGCGCAGATGGAATGCCCTACTCTTGTTGGTTTGCGACAGCAGGCTACAGACCAGGCAGCAGGTGGTCTGTCCGGATCACATTTGATTTATTGAGTGAATGGTCTCCTTTACAGTGAGCCTAAGGTTGCTGAGCCCGGGGCAGCCCGTGTGCTGGTAGCACCCGCATGGTACAGGACCTTCCTACTGGGTCTGGCTCATGATGTGCCTTTCACAGGACATTTGGGGTGCGACAAGACCTATCACAGGCTTGTCACCCACTTTTACTGGCCCCAAATACAGAAGCACATTGGCACACATTATGGGTCTTGTCAGACTTGCCAGGCAAGTGGCAAGACTGGAGGGAAGTCTAAGGCTCCCCTCCAACCCTTTCCTGTGGTGAACACCCCTTTCGAGCGGGTGGGCATTGACACTGTGGGGCCACTGGAACCCAAGACAGTCTTAGGCAACAAGTTTATCTTGATCTTGGTGGACCATGCCACCTGGTACCCGGAAGCTGTCCCTCTCAGGACAATCACAGCCCCTGTGGTGAGCCGTGCATTGATGGGGATCTTTTCCCGTATGTGGTTCCCCCCAGAGGTGGTCTCTGACCGTGGTACAAACTTCATTTCCAGGTATATGAAGTTACTGTGGGAGGAGTGTGGTGTAATGTACAAATTCACCACTCCTTACCATCCCCAAGGGAATGGGTTGGTTGAGAGATTCAACTGCACCCTGAAACGCATGATAAAGGGTCTTGCATAACCCATTAGATGTAAGTGGGGCGTCTTTCTACCATGCCTGTTGTTTGCCTACAGGGAGGTACCGCAAAAATCCTTATGGTTCAGTCCCTTTGAATTGCTGTATAGGCACCCTGTGAGAGGACTTCTGAGTCTGGTGAAGGAGGGCTCAGAGAAAACTCCTGGTAAGACCCCCCAAGATGTTTTCAGCTACATGATCAGAAACCAGACTCAACGCTGCAGGAAAATCACTCAGGAGAACCTGGAAGCCAGCCAGGAGGAGATGAAACGTTGGTGCGACCAGAATACAACTCTGGTTGAGTTTCAGCCTTGCCAAAAAGTGTGGGTGATGGCACCAGTGGAGCCTTGTGAGCTCCAAGACAAGTGGACTGGTCCATTTGAGGTGGTGGAGCGTAAGAGTGATGTGACCTACTTGGTCAACTTGCAGAATCCCCAGAGCCCTTTGAGGGTCCCACACATGAACTGCCTAAAACCTCACTTTGAGAGGTCTGAGGTAACAATGCTCCTGGCTATAGATGATGGAATGGAAGAGGATAAAGAGCCTCTTCCTGACCTCCTGTCAGCCAAGGAACATGATGGGTCAGTGGATGGAGTAAACCTCTCTCCTACCCTGACCCCAGAGCAGCAGAGGGACTGTCACCAGGTGCTGGGACAGTTCACCTCCCTGTTCACCCTGACTTCAGGAATCACCAATTGGTGTGTCCATGATGTAAACACTGGGGACAATTTACCTGTGAAATATAAAGTTTACAGAGTAACTGACAAAGTCAGGGCCAGCATTAAGGAAGAGGTTTCTAAAATGTTGGTTTTAGGGGTGATAGAGCACTCCAGCAGCCCCTGGGCTAGCCCAGTGGTCTTGGTTCCAAAAGCTGCTGCACCCGGTGCCACTCCTGAACTCCTGTCTTGTGTGGACTACCGTGGGCTCAATGCCATCAAAAGGACTTGGGCACACCCCATCCCCAGAGCTGATGAGCTCCTTGATCAGCTGGGAGCTGCCCAGTACCTTCGTACGTTTGATCTAATGTCTGGGTACTGGCATATTGCCTTGAGTGATGGGGCAAGAGAGAGGTCTGCGTTTTCAATGCCAGAGGGGCACTACCAGTTCCGTGTCTTGCCCTTGGGTTGAAGAACGCCCCTGCTACATTCTAGAGACTGGTCAACCAGGTACTGTCCGGGCTGGAGGAATTCAGCGCTGCCTACCTAGATGACATTGCTGTGTTCAGCTCCAGCTGGGAGGAACACTTGCAGCACCTCTGTGAAATGTTGAAGGCTCTGCAGAAGGCAGGCCTCACTATCAAGGCCAGTAAGTGCCAGATAGGGCAGGGATCTGTGGTGTACTTAGGGCACCAGGTAGGAAGCGGCCAGGTGGCACCCCTACAGCCTAAGATCAACACAATTCTGGCTTGGGAGCCTCCCAGACCCAGTCAGATTTGAGAGCCTTTTTAGGGCTCACCGGGTGCTGCAGATGGTTTGTTAAGGGATATGGAACCATTACTTCCCCCTTGACAGAGCTGACTTCAAGGAAGCAGCCTAGGAAAGTGATCTGGACCAATGCCTGTCAGACCGCTTTTGATGCCCTGAAATCTGCCATGTGCACGGCGCCCATGCTCAAGGCACTTCTCCCAAGAATTTGTTGTGAAGACATATGCTTCAGAGCATGATATGGGAGAAGTACTCTCACAATTGAACAAAGAGGGCTTGGACCAACCCGTAGATTTCATTAGTAGAAGGCTACTTCCCAAGGGAACAGAGGTGGAGTGCAATTGAAAGAGAAGCTTTTGCTGTGGTCTGGGTGCTAAAGAAGCTAAGATCCTACTTGTTTGGGACTCACTTCGGGGTTCAGACTGACCACAGGCCCCTCAGATGGTTGATGCAAATGAGGGATGAGAATCCAAAACTGTTGAGGTGGTCCATCTCCCTACCGTGAATGGACTTTACGGTGGAACACCAGTACAGAATACGCCAATGCTGACAGTCTGTCCAGATTCTTCCGCCTTAGTGTTTAGAACTCCCAAGAGGGTGGGTAGTTCTCCCCATCTTTCAGCTGGAGGGGACACGTGTTAGACTTGGCATCTTTGACGTGGTTTCCTCTGACTTTCTGCCTCTACCTCCTGTATTTTTGATGCTGTGCTGGATTTAGTTTTTGCTGGCTTAGATGCCTTGGGCACTTTGCCACTGCTGATCAGTGTCAAAGTGCAAGTGCTCCCTGTGTAAATTGTTGTTACAATTGGTTCTCCCCGATTGGCATATTTGATTTACTGGTAAGTTCCTAGTAAAGTGCACCGAAGTGTGCCAGGGCCTGTAAATCAAATGCTACTAGTGGGCCTGCAGCACTGATTGTGCCACCCACATGAGTAGCCCTGAAAAGGTATCTCAGACCTGCCACTGCAGTGTCTGTGCACAGTTGTTAACTGCCATGCCGACTTGGCAAGTGCACCCACTTGCCAGGACCTAACCTTCCCTTTTCTTACAGCTGAAGGGTCCGTGGGTGTCGGCTGGTGATGCTAGCTTGCAGTTGTTGTTGCGGCCTGGGTTGAGTGCGTGGAGTGCCGCTGGGTCATAGCGTTGGCGGTGCGGAGGTCCAGGGTTCCTGGCGCTGGTCGCGGTCGGGTCGTGGACGGACACAGATGGGCTTGCCTTCGGCGCACCAGCGGCAAGCCCACTGCGCGCGGCCACTAGCGGCCGCCATTAAGTAGGTGCCGGGGAGGGCTGGACAGGTGGGAGGCGGGAGCGGGGAGGGGAGCTGGATTGGGCCGGTCGCGCTGGTCGTGCTGGGGGAGGGGCTGTGGGGGCAGCAGTGACGGGGAAAACGGGCAGGAAAGGGAAAGGAGGAATAAAAGGAAATAGAAGTGGAATAAAGCAGAAAAGCACAGAAAATCAGAGGAGTGCATAAAAGAGATTAAAGTGAGGGTAAAAACGAGTGAAAACGGAGAGGAAAGGGGAGCGAGAGAAAGGAGACAGAGGTCCACTGGACCACCAGGGATGAGGCGCAGGTAAACGTGTGGGTGGAGGAGGGCCTCGAACACCAACACTCGAGAGTGCAGGGGCTCGGGAGAGGCCTTACTTAATGGTGGTGTTGCGAGGGTGGGAGAGCAATTTCACTGACAATGAGTCAGTGGTCTTGCAGCACAACCCGCCCGCAAGAACACACCCGAACCGAAGACCCTGCAATGCATCCTCCTCAACATCATATCACTCCACAAACACGCCACTGAAATCTGGGACCTCCTCGACAGCACCACCCGGACGTAGCATTCTTCACCGAAACCTGGACCAACACCACCTCGGGACCGGACATCGCCATCGCCATTCCCCAAGGATACAAGATCTCCAGGAAGGACCGCCCCACCCGCCCGGGAGGAGGAATCGCCATCGTCCACAAATCCACCCTCCGCCTGAGCACACTCCCCGACGAGCCCACAGACCTGATGGAACACCTTCACTTCAAGATACTGGCCAGCCCTACCACCACCCTCTGGGGAACCCTCATCTACCGACCCCCTGGACCCCGCGGACCCTTCACCAACTCCATCACGGACATCATCTCCCTGCATACCATCGCATCCACCAACTACACCCTGCAGGGAGACCTCAACTTCCACCTCGACAACCAACTGGACCCCAACACCACATCCCTCCTGGACAACCTCCGCAACATTGGACTCCACCAGATCGTGACCGAACCCACACACTCAGCAGGACACACCCTCTTCACAACAGGAAACTTCATCACTTTCAGCCACACCACCGAACTCCCGTGGACAGACCACTGATGCGTCCACTTCACCTTCAGAACACCCACCATCCACAGACACCAGCACCTGCTCCCACGAAGAAACTGGACCAAAATCACCGAAGACCAGCTCACCTCCTTACTCTCAGCAACTCCACCCCAACCATCATGGAAGACGACGACCCCAACACTGCAGCCCAAACTCTGCACAGACGGATCTCCGACAGCGCCAACACCATAGCCCCCCTCAAGAAAAACAACAACACTTACACCAAGAAAGCCAGATGGTTTACCACCAAACTTCGAGATTCCAGACGCATGTGCCACCGCCTCGAAAAGGCCTGGAGGAACTCCAAATCCACAGAGGCCCACAACGACTTCAGAGCTGCCACCAACGCCCACCACCAACTCATCAGAAAAATGAGGAAAAAAAGCAATTGAAGACAGAATCTCCACACACGCGCACAACAGCAAAGAACTCTTCAGCATCATCAAGGAGTTCGCCCAACCCAGCAGCGAATCTACTGACATCCCTCCCTCACAAGACCTCTGCAACAAACTCAGCACCTTCTTCCACCTCAAAATCAAGAAAGTTTACGACAACTTCAGCGAAGACAACCAACACACTGAACCCTCACCAGCCACCCCGACACCCTGAAGCCAACGATTGACAACTGGACATTACACAAAAGGTCTATGCTAAACAAATTCTGGATAGAAGAAAATGATATTCTTTCACCCTGCCAGGCTGGATTTAGAAAGAGAATAAATACAATCGACCAAGTATTCCGACTTTTGAGTATAGCTTGGAAGTACACCAAGATAAAACATGGACATTTATATGTTGCCTTCATTGATTTGAAGGCAGCTTTTGACTCTATTCCTAGAGATCTTTTATGGAAATCATTACGGAGCCAGGGAGTCCCAGAGAAGATCTTAGATCAGATTATCAGACTCCATGACGGCAACTTTGCAAAGGTGCGCTGGGGCCAAGGAGGGGAGCTGACGGAGGAAATTCCCATGAAGAGAGGTGTGCGCCAGGGCTGCGTCCTGGCGCCAACTCTGTTTTTATTATATGTAAATGATATGGTAACACACTTGTATTCAGCCCCACACGACGCCCCCAAGCTTGGAGGTACACATATTTGTGCCCTTACCTTTGCAGATGGCACAATATTGCTGTCACAAACACCAAGGGGTCTCCAAAACTTACTTGATAGCCTAGACAACTACTGCAAGACAAAGGGTCTTGAGATAAATCCGAATAAAACCAAGTATATGGCTATCAACCCTCATAAAAACTTCCAGAGAAGACTAGTATTGAGTGGGGTTCTCTTGGAATGTGTTTCCAGCTTTGTATATCTAGGTGTTACAATCGACTCAAAACTTACCTGGAAATTGCAAATAAAAAAGACAAGTATAATCCTAATGCAGAACTCCATTCCCATAGCGAAGAAACAACACGCCACCTTATCAAAGGCCATTACTCCCGCACTAGAAGTATACAAAGCTAGAGCCCAATCGGCGACACTCTATGGATCTGAGTTATGGGGAGGAGAAAATCTCCAACCCCTTACCATTGGGGAAAACAAAATCATTAGAATATTTACTCGGCTGCCCAAAAACACCCCGATGATCCCTCTTACACATGATATTGGGCTAAAAAGACTGGGACATCTAGCAGTATGGAGGTTACTGGCCTATTGGATTAGGATATGGACAACTGAGGAATTAGAGATCTATAGGCAGACTTTGAGGGAGTTATTGCATCTAGTTGAATTTGTTACCTTTCCCTGGTTGGTCCATATCCGTAAATGGCTCACCGACCTGGGGATGAGCCACTATTGGGTAACTCCGAGTTTGATGACTATGGACTCGAAGAGAGAGATTAGGTCTATATACTGGGAATTTACACTGCACAAAGTCACTTTAAATCCTGAGTTGTGGAGATTGACTACCCAATTCTTGTCTTTTAAATTGATTCCGAGTTTTGAGCCCTTTCTCGATGAGATTTATCCGCAATTGGCTAAGTCACTTTACATGAAATTTAGGTATGGAACATTACAAGTTAATGTTTTTACAGCTAAATGGTCAAATTCTCGGGTGACGCCCAATGACCCTAAATGCTCACTGTGCACACTAGGTGTTAATGAGGACATTGTACATGTCCTATTCTTCTGCGCAGCTTACACTACTCCTAGATGCAAGTGGATTAAGCCATTGTAAAGAAGTTTGAACATCAGGAGCTATTTGGAGTCGTTTAGAATATTACAATCGGACAGCAGCCAACTTATTGTATTTGGTGTTAGCAAATTTTTGTTGGCTGCCAGCCACATAAGATATAGGAAAGGGCTTAAATTTTAAAACATTTTAAAAAGTTTTATAAAATATTGACTTTTAGAATTTTATATGTATTTTAATTAGTTACGATTTTAGACTGAACCATTGGTTAAATCAGGGACCAAGTGAAATTTAAATGGGTGCTGCGTGCGACGATAGAATAGTTATCCTTGTACTGTATCAGCATGAATTTTAAGTAATTTTGTTGTAAATGGGGTTACGATTAAAAGGAGAAAGACTAAAATGTATATATATTTTACCCTTATCCTTCTGCAATTGACACCTTTTAACATTTGTAAGAATCATGAAATCAAATTATTAATATGGATAAAGATTTGTTTTGTATACTTTGATGATTCTTGAATCGAATAAAGTTTTTGACTGACTGACTGACAACTGGACAGCCCTCACCACCAAAGACACACTGAAGACTATGAAGTCAATCCACTCCGGGGCCCCCACGGACCCCTGCCCCCACCACATCTTCAACAGAGCCGCCGACACCATCGCACCCATGCTCCACCACACCATCAACCGGTCCCTGATGAACGCCTCATTCCCCGACGACTGGAAACACGCCGAGATCAACCCCCTCCTGAAGAAGCCCTCGGCGGACCCCCCGACCTCAAGAACTACAGACCCATCTCCCTGCTCCCGTTCCCAGCGAAAGTCATTGAGAAAGCCATCAACAGCCAACTCGCCACCTTCATCAAAGAGCACAACATCCTCGACTCCTCCCAATCCGACTTCAGAAAAAACCACAGCACTGAAACCGCCCTCCTCGCTGCAACAGACGACATCCGCTCCCTACTGGACAGAGGAGAAACAGTAGCCCTCATTCTCCTCGACCTCTCAGCGGCGTTCGACACAGTCTCTCACTGCACCCTAATACGCAGACTCCATGACGCAGGGATCCGGGACAAGGCCCTCGACTGGATCCACTCCTTCCTCTCCGGCAGAACTCAGCGGGTCAGACTCCCCCCTTTCCTCTCAGACCCTACACCAACCTCCTGCGGAGTCCCCCAGGGGTCCTCCCTCAGCCCCACGCTCTTCAACGTCTACATGGCTCCGCTCGCCCCCATCGTCAGAACCTACAGACTCAACATTGTGTCATACGCAGACGACACCCAACTCATCCTCTCCTTATCCAACGAACCCAACACCGCCAGACACAACTTTCAAGAACGCATGGAAGCCGTCGCCAAATGGATGATGAGCAGCTGCCTACAACTCAACACCGACAAAACAGAAGTACTCATCATGGGCCCAAACCCCGATGCCTGGAACGACACCTGGTGGCCCCCTGCCCTCAGAAGCCCACCCACCCCCACGGACCACGCACGCAACCTCGGAATCATCCTGGACGCCAAGCTCAAAATGGACCGCCAGATCAACTCCGTTGCATCCTCCTGCTTCCACACCCTCCACCTCCTACGTCAGACCTTCAAATGGATCCCCCTTGAGCACAGAAAGACCGTCACTCATGCCCTCATCACCAGCAGACTCGACTACGGCAACGCACTCTACGCCGGAATATACAAAAACCTCACTGCAAGCTACAAAACATCCAGAACACCGCGGCAAGACTCAACCTGCCAAGACATTGCCACATCTCCCAGCACCTGCGCACACTCCACCGGCTCCCCATCGAGGCTAGAATCACCTTCAAGATGCTCACCCACGCACACAAGGCCCTCCACGACACCGGACCAGCATACCTGAACAGCTGACTCAAATTCCACGCACCCCAAAGGACCCTACGATCAGCCCAGCTCTCCTACGCAATGGTCCCCCGCACCAGAAAGACCAGATCGGGAGGCCGCTCCTTCTCCTTCTTCACGGCCAGAGCCTGGAACGCCCTTCCGCTCCACCTCAGACAGACAACATCGCTCCCCATCTTCGCGAGAAACCTCAAAACTTGGCTCTTCGACAGACCCCCTCCTTGATGGACTGGAACCTGCACCCCCCCAGCGCCTTGAGACCCTTACGGGTGAGTAGTCGCGCTTAACAAACACCTGATTGATTGATTTTCTTACATGTAAGGCATCCCTATGGTAGGCCCAAGGTACCCCCCTGGGCAGGGTGCAGTGTATGTGAAAGGTAGGACATGGACTGGTGTGTGTGACGTCCTGATTGTGAAATACTGCCAATTTCGTTTTACACTATTGAAAGGCTATATTGCCCCATAGGATAGAATGGGAAATGCTTTGTAACACCTTACAAGTATAACTTTCCATTGGGACAAGATAGAGGAATAAAGTTTAGGCTCTCTGAACTCAGAATTTAATAATACATCTTTTAGTGTAGATGGTTTTTAAATTGTGTGTTTGAAAATGGACACATTTGAGACACTGGTGAAGATGGATTTATAGCATTTATCTACTCCTTCCAGGAAACATCATAATTTGACAGCAGCAGATAGGAAAGCCCTAAAATCTTTGAGGATGAATTTGTCACTAGTGTACTTTCCAGCAGACAAAGGGGGTGCTTTGGTTGTTATGGACAGTGATTTTTATGAAGCAAAAGTCAATGAGATGTTGTCAGATGAATCAACGTATTTACCGTTGAGCCAGGATCCGACTCCCGAATTCCAAGAGTCACTGTTTAAAATTGTAATGCATGCCAAAGACATGGGGTGGATTAGCTCCAAGACTTTTGATTTCCTGTACTCCACGTAGGCCATCAATATACATGTTACCTAAAATTCACAAAAGTCTCAGAGATCCTCCACTGCGTCCCATTGTGTCTGGGTGCAGTTCTATTCATGAACCACTGGGTCATTATTTAGACACATTTTTACAGACTTTTGTGCAGGCAGGACCAACTTACGTTCAGGACACTACTCATTTTTTGAAACTATTAGGAGATCTTGTTTTAACGCCAGGTGAAGAAATTTGGTTAGGGACAGTTGATGTAGTTTCATTATACACTTCCATTCCTCATGCAGAAGGCATTGAAGCTATTGAGTGGGCCCTATTACAGCAGGGGGACATACCAGCTAATAAAGTTTTTCTCTTGGAACTGTTACAATTTTGTCTCTTTAACAGTTATTTTAAATGGCAAGATACATTTTTTCTTCAAACCAATGGTACTTCCATGGGTTTTGTGGGGGCACCCAGTTATGCCAACATTTTCATGATGAAGTTTGAACAGGAAAATATACTCAATGATTCTACATGGACTGATCATCTCATTATATACCATCGGTATATTGATGATATTTTCATCATGTGGCAAGGCGAGAAACTAGACTTAGAAAGGAAGCTCACAATTCTTAACGACATCAACCCTAGGATCCAGTTCACATTCACATTAGACAAGCGGGCTATATCATACTTGGATGTAGACATTGAATTGCGTGATTCCAAGATTCATACCAAAGTTTTCAAAAAGTGACTGATCGCAACAATACCCTATTATTTGATAGCTTTCATCCTGGCTCTTTAAAAAACATCTTCCATTTTCTCAGTTTTTAAGGATTAAACGCATCACTTCAGATTCCACACAATTGACTGAGACTTTAGAGTCAGCCAAACAGAATTTTCTGTCGAGGGGTTACCCGAGGGAGATAGTGGAAGAATCAGCAGCTAGACTAGAAGAATTTTCTAGATCCACTTTATTGGAGGAGAAAGTGAAATCCACAGAGAGAAGAGAGGTATTTGTTTCCACTTTTTCTACCCAATCTTCTGCTATTAAAAAAACTATTCTGAATAGATGGGGCTTGTTACAAACAGAAACTGACTTTGGGGATCTTTCAAAGATCAGCCGATCTTTGCGTATAAACGTTCAAAGAACATCAGGGAACTACTGAAAAGGCAGGATACTCGTGAAGTACACCAACGAAAGGGCATGCAAAAATGTTACAATTGCTCACACTGTAACAATGTTATCACAGGTACTTCTATTTCACATCCCTGCACAGGTAAATCAATTGGGTTGCAGTTTTCAGCTAATTGCAATACACAGAATGTAATCTACGTAATACGGTGCCCCTGTGGCATGTATTACGTAGGCAAGACTGAGAGGTTATTACGCACTAGTATTACAGAGCACAAAAGTAGGATTCGCACAAAAACATTGAGTTCTCCTTTAGCAAGTCATTGGGTCAATGCACATCACACTATAGCACAATTGAGATTCAGTGTGATAGAGGTTGTGCGAGAACACAGCGACAGGGACATGACAAAATATATCACCCAGAGGGAGACATTTTGGATCAGATTCTTGGACACAATGAGTCCCAAGGGTTTAAATGATAAATTGGAGTTAGCATGTTTTCTATGAAGACATTATGCTTAGTATTCAATTCTGATTGTTGACCAGGTGATATTGATGACATACAGTACTTTCATCTCTATTTTCATTACAATTTTTTAATTTTGGTTCACCATTTGAACAGGACGGCCTGATGTAATGCAGGAACTGGTAGTTCATTGACCACTTACTACATTTATCACATCTCTGTAATCACAGAGAGACATGCACCTATATGTTGAGGTTATGTTTTCATTTACACCAATTCTTTGGTACATCATGTATACTTGAAGCCGAGAAATAAGTACTCTTATGATAGCGATTCAAGTTGTAGCCGGCATTAGGCAGATGTCACATCTTGTTAATTGTACGTTCTAATTATTATAAGATAAAGTATCATTGAGCAGGCTCACACATAATATGTACGTTGGGACTATGGCATGTTTTATCTTGTTATACTATGTTACACCACGAAAAAATCACTGTGTTTCACTATTCGCACATTTTAGGATGCGTTTCATTACTGATGAGGTTATTGTATTACAATATTAGTACATGCACAATGTTTGTGTTGAGTTTGTAATATTTCCCATGACAGATCGCATTTTTTCTTTTTTTCACTTCTGAAGTCTTACATTTGTTTATAAACCACACCAGGTTTCATTTATGATGAGGTAATTGCATTACAGTATTGACTTATGCATAAAGTTCAGGTTGAGCTTGTTATATTTTTTATGCCAGATAGCACCTTTTTCCTATTCTCATCTTTCAAGCAATACATTTGTTTTAATCCACATTAGTTAGTGGTGGGGTTCACTCTTTTGGCTTGAATACACATTTGCGATCTTTACCTCATGTCACTATTTTTTCTGTGGACAGATAGGATTTCTTCTCTCTTATTATTTTTCTCACTTGTATTTCACTTTTCATAATGGGAGTGCAGTATGCTTTTGTTAGTTCCTGATGCACAGTTTCGACGGGCACACTTTTTAAATTGCTTTTATTTATTTTTATTTTTTATATTCTTCCTACAAGGAGGCAGTTATGATCAGTGCGTCACTATAGTTTACTTATTTTTGCGGTTTTTTGGTTATTTATTGTTTTACTGGTCAAGCAAGGCATTTTTATAGAGGAATAGCACTCTTTCAACATGGCCGCGTTTTAGCTGTATACATTTGCATAGCATCCCTTTTCAGTCTTGATGAAATGCGCACGTAGCACGTTCACGTTCATTTATGCCGGAATACACAGTCACGGGGCTTGTCACTTGGATGTCGGACACGAGGTAGAAGGGGAAGACGCGCTTCACACCAGTAAGTTTATGTGTTCATTCAGTTTTTGTTTTACGGTGCACTCGAGGCACGGTAGGATGAGAACCTTTTTTCAGAACAGTTCTCTTTATTCTTTAGAAATACCACCACCCTCGCAGCGGCGTTGGGAAGAGTCATAAACACCAAAGACTCCGTAAGTGTATTTGAGTTTGTTTTGCTTTTGAGAGTTGTCTAGGTCTAGTTTTAGAATACATGTTTGAATGTTTTTCATTATTTTTCATATACAGTCTCCAGTATATCGTTTCAGCAGTACTGAATTTATTCTATGTGCAGCTGATTTACTAAGCTTGGTTATTTGCGGTGCTTTTGGACGCTGGGTGAGTTCAGATTTTTTGGCGTTTTTTATGTGTTTGTCCTTAGAGTAGCATTTTTTACATGTTACGTGCGTACTTCATACTCTGGTGATCATTGACACCGTGTCCTCTTTGGGTCTACAGGCTGCTTCTGATATATTCTGACACACTTGTTGTAGTTCCGGTCGTCGACCGTTAGCGGATTGGAATTAGGTAGATATGGTTTTAACAGTAAAGGGTTTTTTTACGCTTCGTTTTCGTTTCACTTTATACACAGGGTGCATTGGTACGTTTGGTATCCTCACTGTTTCTGTGTGGTTAGTCACCTTCAGTGTCACCTTCATTGCTAAGATCTGGTGATTATTTATGAAAGAACATGTAGACTGTATTCACATTCTACGATTTATATCTCATGATGCATGTATTTTTAGGATCCTCCCGGATTGTATGGGTCTGTCCCTAATTGTTTCTTATGTTTTTATTTAAATCGATATGTTTGCTGTACAAAGTGATGTAAACTTGATATATTTGCTTATAGATATCCCCTGAAGAAGGGTGCTGGTTACACCCGAAATGCATTGGGATCTTGAAGCATACAGCATTTCACTGTTTATGACCTGAATAAATAGACTTTTGAAATTCATATTGTTTTGGATTTTCAGTATATAAGTGGACGAAAGAAGCTTTGGTATTAAGACGGTTCTGGCTGATGGTTCACTTATACATAACTTATATATAATTATGGTTTTTGGCAACGATATATAATTTGAATAATACTGTTATTCCATGTTAAAAATGTTTTGAATGATCTGTAAACATTGTTTATGCACACTCGCAAGGGAGTGTTTCCAGGTAGTGCACATCCTGTCTAGAACATTTTGCTCTAGTCTGTATTTACTTTTAGAAAGTAGGCATTTTCTTGTTTAACCATTCTGTGTGCCTCTGCTTGTTTGTGTATTGACTGTCTGGTTTTCGAGTGACAGGGGCTGGGAGTGTGCATTCACTGTAGACAGCCACTGGTGGGGTTGAGGTGTGCCTGGCCCTTCCTGGATGACTCAGAGCTGAGCTGAATAGACCTTGGCTGAATTTAGAGTAGTGGTAGGAGATTTCTTTGCACCTAAATAGGGCATGTCTCCCTTGCACAATGCTGTCTCCACCCCCTGTGGTCATACTGCACCAGTGAGGACAGAACTGGTTTGGACTGGGCTAAGAGACCCTTGAACAAAGAGCACAAATTCATTTTGAGTATAAGTATTAGACCTAAAACCCCTGAACTTTAGATCACTTCTGGACTCAAGAGGAATCTTTGCCAAGGAGAAGATCTGAAGAGCTGTGAGGAGGAGTACTGCCCCTTTGCTGTGTGTTGTGTGGGGTTGGCCTGCAGTTACTGTTTCTGCCAAGTAGAGGACAAAGACTGGAACTTTGCTTTGAACCTGCTTGAAGAAGATCTCCAAGGGCCTGTGTGTGCTGGCCTCCTGTTCTGAAGTCTCAGGGACACAAAGACTTCACTCCCAGATCCCCTGAACTCTGCTGCTGAGAGTTCTGACCTGCCAGGAGGTGCCTGTACCAGTTCTGGGCCTCGAGGGTGTGCTTGCTGCTGAGAGCTGAAGGAAACCTGAAGAACTAAGAAAATCGACACATCGCTCTTCTAGCAGCTGTTTTTCCGACGCAGCATCACTGTGTGAGAAGAATCTCCGCGCATCGCCTCACCGCTGCCAAAACCAACGCAGTGCCTGTTGCCATTGCAAGAACTGATGCATCGAGGGATCGCGGCTGAAGAAACCGACGCAGCGCCGCTCGATGCCAACGCATTGATCACCGATGCTTCCCGGATTTCAATGCATCGTACCTGTGCGGCAAGTTTTCGCGACACATCACCCACAGACCAGAACCGTCTCAGAATCGATACATCACTTCCCCCTACAGACTGGATTTGACGCATCACTTCTCCTGCGTGCTGCAGAACTGTCGCATCGCCTCCCCATGGTCTCAGGAACGCATCTCTTTGTTTTTCGACGCTTCCTATCTCTGCGGCTGTTTGGCCTTGTGAATTTTGATGCATCTACAGGTACTTTGTGAGAAATCACGCATCCATAGTTTCCTATGGACCAAGTTGTTTGAAACTTTTCAAAAGTCATATTCTTATTACATGTATGTTGGATTTTTGTCATTTTGGTTTTGTTGAGTTTAGATAAAGATACTTTTTTTTTTAAACTGGTGTGGTGTCCATTTGTGGTATTATCACTGTATTACTGTGTGTTTTGAGTACAAATACTTTACACATTGCCTTTGGAATAAGTCTGTCTGCTCGTGCCAAGCTACCCAGGGGGTGAGCAGGGGTCATCTAAAGTGTTTATTCCCCTTACGCTGACTATAAACAAGGGTCCCTATTTGGACAAAGGTACCTACCTCTGCCAACTAGAGACCCTATTTCTAACACAAAGCTAACAGTCCACTCCCAGCAAGCTGGAGCTGTCAAAATGCTCCCGCTTGCTGGAAGCAGAGTTTTCATCTCTTTTCTTGCCCTCAGATGTGCCGGGCGGGGAAACAGATGAAAGTATTGCTCCTGCATGTAGGGAGCTGCATTTACAGCAGCTCCTTGCGTGCGGGAGCAATGCCGGCTCCCGCAGGAGATGGGAAGCCGGCTGGGACTGCAGGGGCCTTGAGGCTCGCACCACAGTCCCCAACTTGCACACTGGGTGACCTGTGTGGGGCTAGGACACCCAGGGAGATGTGGCCAGGCCCTGGGGGATGTGTTCCCCAGTCTGGAATTGGCCCAGAGAGGGTCCTGCATGGCCCCACTCTCCCTCATTGTATTATGTCTGGGCCCCTCCATATGGGGTTCTTGGGGCCTAAATCGGCCAGGGGAGGGGTGCTGCGCAGCCCCCTCCCTTTCTAATAATGGGGCAGGCTTCCCTGTCCACCTTAGTAATATGCAAAGATCATCCTGCCTTTTTCCAGGAAGATGGAGAGCTTACCAAATGGCACCCCAGCATATTTCCCACCAATTTTGGAGGTGTGTTCTTTAAGCCGAGGAAGATGAGGACATTGCTACCAAAACAAGCACTTACTTGATATAGCTAAGAAGAAGTACCCTTTTTTGGTGGAGATTTGCCTCTTTGTAGTCACGTTGTCCTCTCTATAGAAGCATTCTTGTTATCACAGATTTTTGGATAAAGATGCACAAGGAACAATCACATTGCCAAAATGCACACAAGGTCACTGGAGACATTTCCTCGTAGTCCATTACACAGTTGTAGTGTAGAATACGCACTGGACATTTACCCGATGAGGTAGCAGTTACTAATTAACCGGAAGAAAGTATTCCACTTGAGTAGATATTTTGTGCACTCTCAAAGGTTACAGGTTACAGCTAGGGAATTTTAAAAAACTTTCAAAATTCACTAAAAAAACAAAGGTAACAGGGACATTATAGTAAGGAATTAACATTAAAAACCTATGAAATTCACTGAAAATCCAAAGGTTGAAGGGATGTTAAAGTTAGAAAATAGAATTTAAAAAACCTTTGAAATTCACTGAAATAAAAAAGCTTACAGGGATGTTATAGTTAGGCTCAGATTTCGCTCATAAAACCATAGAAGTTCAGCAGTTATAGTTATCTAAGCTAACACTCCTTATCACCTCACATATTACATCAATCATGACATGGTCAGTGAAATCACTGATGACATCTCATCCACAGAACCACTCACATACCCACTTACACCCCCATACGGTCTTTCATACACTCACTTACACTCTCACAGAACCATTCACATACCTATTCACAGATCCATAGAACTTGTAACACACCCACTCACTTATCCGTGCCATCACTTACATACCCACTCACTCACACATACAGCCACTCACTCATGCAGCTACTCATACAACCACATACTCATCCATACTCACACATCAATCTATACATTTATACAGCTACTTACACCCCCACTTATTCACCCATACAGCCACTCACACACCCATTCACACAGCCATACAGCTACTCATACATCTACTCACACACTGATATAGACAGTCACAAAGCCACTCAGATGACACATGTTAGAAACAGTATCACTCATTAGTAGTACGAAAGAATAGTAATTCAACTTATGGTGTAGCTTAGTATATATCTTTTCACTCACTGGATGATGTCATTAGTGATGTCATTTGAGTAATTATCAGTGTTGTCATACGTGATGTCACTGATCATGTCATGAGTGATGTAATATATGAAGTCATTGGCAATGCTATGCCGGGGCATGAGTTATAGTCAGCTCACGCAACTATAACTGATGAATTTTTAAGATTCTTGTGATCAAAATAAAGTTATACATGATGATGATGATGATAACTGCTGAATTTCTATGGTTTTGTGTATGCACAATCTGAGCCTAACTTTAACATCTTTGTAACCTTAGATTTTTTCAGTGAATTTCTAAGGTTTTCTTGTTCTATTTCCTAAATATAACGTCCCTGTAACCTTTGTGTTTTTCAGTTAATTTCTATGGTTTATTTTTAGTACTAAGTAAAGTACAATTTATTGTGCTTGTTAATTTAGTAATCAATTTTTGTAAACTGTAGGATTAAAAAAAATATATATATACTTTTTATATACTTTTGAAAAGGTAAAAATCAGATATCTACCTAATGAAAAATATATAATTCTTTTGTAAATGTAATTGAACAAGTTTTTATTTTTTTGAAATTATGTATTTGGTACCTCTGCGGGTCCAAAAAAATAGACGGTCCCTCAAGAACTCTATGGTTATGGATTCAGATCACTTGATCACAATGAATCCATGAATTTCAATTTGCAGATACGCCAACATTTTTAACAATTATTTTAAATATGTACATCCCTCTGCTTTCATTAATGACATCAGTGTGAACATATTTATAAGTATATATATGGCACCCTATGTCTATTTTTCAAGAAATTTACTCGGTTTATGAATTTCACAACTTCACGAATCTACGAACTGGAATGGCAAATTCGCTCTATGATGCACCCAAACGTTGTCTTTTGATTGGGAACTTTAGGACCCCACCCATGTACGTGCAAAACCACACCCAAAACCAGTTATTTCTCCAGTGAAATCTGTAAAAAGAGGATTCCTAAGCAGTGGTGCTCTGTTTTTTGTTCACTTTTGTGAATAATTTGATAGAATGACTGAAGCTTCATCTTCTGTTCAGGATGAACATCCAGAACCTACTGAGGCTGAGGAGAAAGATACACCACCTGCAAGAAAACAAAGTGATGTCTGGAAGCATTTCACAATAACTTCACGGGAAAAGAAGATTACTGCTAAATATGTGCAGTGCAATATTTGCGGCAAGCAGTTTTCCAGGGGCACTGCAAAGAAATGTTCACATGGGACAACTTCCATGTGGAAGCACCTAAAAAGAATTCATGAAAGAATCTACAACCGGATGATGCGTGAGAAATCAGGTGCAGCAGGACAGTCCACCTCTAGAGCAGCCTTGGGAGAACCATCATCAGCTGCAGCCATTACAATACCAGCTGCCTGTGAAGAATTGAGTAAGATGGTTACTCACTGTGCAAAATGCCACATGTTTGCTACTGTAAAAATGTCTTCTGTGGGTGCATTATTGGATACAGTGAATAAGCATTGCTGTTAGGTTTTTGTTTTATTTTGCTGCCAGTTGCCAGTTAATGTTTTTTTAACACTGAAGCCAATTGCTTCTTTGCATTTCCCTTACCTTTCTCTTTTAATACCCTGCTTACCTTTTTGTTGGAAAAAAACCCAAGAAAATAAAATAACTGTTACAAATACCTTCTGCAAAAAAATGGTTCTTCTTAGAACCACCATCTGGTCAAACACAAAGTTACCTGTGTGTTTTTAATGTGTTAGTGGCTGTATCAGTGTGAGACTGGGTGTGTCAGTGGCTGTATCGGTGTGTGGCTAGCTGTGTCAGTGGTTGTATTGGTGTGTGCCTGAATGTATCAGTCTGTGTATCAGCTGGGTGTGTCAGTAGCTGTGTCAGTGTGTGCCGGGGTATGTAAGTGGATCTATTAATGTGTGAGTGGGTGCGTTATTGGGTGTATGAGTGTGTGTCTGGGTGTGTCAGTGTCTGTAACAATGTATGTTTGGGTGTGTTAGTGTCTGTATTAGTGTGTGCCTGGGTGTGTCAGTGGCTTCGGCAGTGTGTGTGTGTTTGAGAGGCTATATCAGTGTTTGGTTGAATGTCTAAGTGGTTGTATCGATATGTGATTGGGTGTGTCATTGGTTTTATGAGTATTTGGCTGGGTGTGTCAGTTTCTGTGTCGGAGTGCGACTGGGTGTGCCAGTTGCTGTATCTGTGTGTGCCTTGGTATATCAGTGGCTATAGCAGTTTGTGCCTTGGTGTGTCAGTGTCTGTAACAATTTGTGTCTGGGTGTGTTAGTGTTTGTATTAGTGTGTGCCTGGGTGTGTCAGTGGCTGTATCAGCATGTGTGTGAGTGTTTGAGAGCCTGCATGAGTGTTTGGTTGAATGTCTAAGTGGCTATATCGATATGTGACTGGGTGTGTCATTGGCTGTATCAGTATGTGCCTGGATGTGTCAGTTTTGGTATCGGAGTTTGGGTGGGTGTGTCAATTTCTGTATCAGTGTGTGTCTGGGTATGT
The DNA here is from genome assembly GCA_963921515.1 of Calotriton arnoldi. Lineage (NCBI taxonomy): Eukaryota > Metazoa > Chordata > Amphibia > Caudata > Salamandridae > Calotriton > Calotriton arnoldi. The sequence continues at coordinate 456,529 of CAWUFW010012804.1, read as the reverse complement.
CAGTGGCTGTATCAGTGTGTGTACAGGTGTTTGAGAGGCTTCAGCAGTGTATCGTGGGTGTGTCAGTAGCTGTACAGGTGTGTAGCTGAGTGTGTTAGTGTCTTTATCAGTGTTTGCTTTGGTGTGCAAGTGGCTCTATCAATGTGTGAGTGGGTGTGTTATTGGGGAAATGAGTGTCTGCCTAGGTGTGTCAGTGGCTGTATCAGTGTGTGCCTGGGTCTGTTAGTGTCTTTATTAGTGTGTGGCTGGTTGTGTCAGTGGCTGTATCAGTATGTGTATGGGTGTTTGAGAGGCTGTATCGTGTTTGGCTGAATGTCTATTCAACTCTATAAATATGTGACTGGGTGTATCATTGGCTGTATGAGTATGTGCCTGGGTGTGTCAGTTTCTGTATCAGAGTGTGGCTGGGTGTGTCAGTAGCTGTATCAGTGTGTGCCTGGGTATGTCAGTGACTGTATCTGTGTGTCCTTGGGTGTGTCAGAAGCTGTATCGGTGTGAGTTTGGGTGTGTCAGTGGCCATATCAGTGAGTCCATGGGTGTGTCAGTGACTGTATTGGAGTGTGCATGGATGTGTAAGTCTTTGTATCAGAGTGTGGCTGGGTGTGTCACTATCTGTATCAGTGTGTGGCTGGGTATGTCACAGTCTAGCAATGTGTGTCTGGGTGTGTCAGACTGTATCAGTAAGTGGCTTGGTGTTTCAGTGCCTGTATCTGTGTGTGTACTGGTGTTTAAGAGGCTGCATCGGTGTTTGGCTGGGTGTGTAAGTGAGTGTACTAATGTTTGACTGGGTGTGTCAGTAGCTGTATTGGTGTATAGCTGGGTGTGTCAGTGTCTGTACCGGTGTTTGCCTGGGTGTGTAAATGGCTCTATCGATGTGTACGTGGGTGTGTTATTGGGTGTATAAGTGTGTGCCTGGGTGTATCAGTGGCTGTATCGGTGTGTACCTGAGTGTGAGTGTGTCAGTGGCTGTATCGGTGTTTGGCTGGGTGTGTCAGTGTCTGTAACAATGTGTGCCTGGGTGTGTTAGTGTCTGTATTAGTGTGTGGTTGGGTGTATCAATGGATGTATCAGTATGTGTATGGGTGTTTGAGAGGCTCTATCCTGTTTGGCTGAGTGTATTTCCGGCTCTATAAATATGTGACAGGGCGTGTCATTGTCTATATGAGCACGTGCCTGGGTGTGTCAGTTTCTGTATCGGTGTGTCCCTGGGTGTATCAGTGGCTATAATCGTGTTTGTCTGGGTGTGTCAGTGTCTGCAACAATGTGAGCCAGGGTGTGTTAGTGTCTGTATTAGTGTGTGGATGGGTGTGGCAGTGGCTGTATCAGTATGTGTATGGGTGTTTGAGAGGCTGTATTGGTGTTTGGCTGAATGTCTAAGTAGTTGTATCGATATGTGACTCAGTGTGTTATTGGCTGTGCGAGTATGTGCCTGGTGTGAGAAGTTGGCCTGGCATATGCTGTCCACTAATTATAGTGGGCACCTTGCACCAGTCCAAACAACCCCTTATTGGAGATAGGTTAAAGACAACCTTTATTGAAAGCTATCCTAGTGGTAGCTATGGAGAGCAGCCTTCAGGCTAAGTCTTGAAGGAATGTAAAGCAGCTTGTTTTACCAGTCTATAATCTCTTGAGTGACCAAATGAAAGAGGACCACACCAGGTATATATTCAAAATATATGTATTTATTACTAAACACACCCCTCTAGTCTCTTTATGAGGCTAGAGTTCGAAGTACATACGTTATAAGTTAGTTATCTACAGTAATAGCACAAATACACGTTTGAGCCCCAGGGGCGTACCAAACCATATACCAATAAAGTGGTATAAGAACCACGACTGAGCTAGACACAAGGCCTAGAGCCTGTAGAAGTGCTTGGACCACAAGGAACCACCCAAGGCAGTGACACAGGGGACCCACGGGGGACGCGTGCAGTGTATGAACACAGCCGCGAACCACCATTAACTTCTATGGGGAAAGTCACGATTAGAATTTAAAAGAAAAGGGACACTTAGAGGAGGACTTGGAGCAAACCCTTTGAGAACTAGGCTGTTCTAGTGTCAATACCCACGGGAGCACCGGAGTACTCGAGTTACCTCACCCAGGGAAGCCGGGTGCATAGGTGTCTTTCGGGGTCGGGTTTCGTCGTCGCTTTCAATGGCGATCTGCTGCAAAGTGCTGCTGGCGGCCAAGTCGAAAGTGTTCGGGTGGATCCAAAGGTGGATCGAAGATCTGAAGAACCTGAAAGCAGAGGGGACAGAGTCTGGGTCACTAGCCAGTGACCAGGAAGGCGATGAGCAGATGCCCACCGATGTCGAGTGCTTCAGGAAGGTTGACGGTCATCTTGACTCTTCAGCCACAAGCTCCAGGAGGCATCAACGACAACCAGGAGCTGGATTCAAGCTGTCCCACGACGTCTGTCGATTGCAGGGGTGTCGGCGATTGGATTGGACCCAACAGGCCTTGGCAACGGCAAGTCTCGTGGAAATAGAAGAAGGACGATGTTGCAGACCAGCAAGGTCTGGGAGACTCACCCAGCGAGGATAAGTCAGGGCATACCTGGAGCAATCAGGGAGCCCAAGCAGAAAAAGATTGGCCTTCGGGAGGGCCTACTAGCCAACGGACTAGCGACCGCGAAGGAGCCTCGAGACGATGCACGTGGAGCTGGCTCACAGGACACTTGTGGAGTGGAGGCCAGTGATCTTCAGTGCATTTGGTGCTGGAGGCTGGGGCTACTCGGAGCCCAAAGCACGACTTCGTGGGATACCCAGAAGAGGCTACACTTGCAAATGCATTCGGTGTCCAGGGGTCACGGTTCCACGTTACCCACGACAGCTACGGGCCTCAGCTTTGCTGGGGACTCAGGGCAGCCTCGGGGAAGTCTGGAAATCCACCTCTGGTGATGCAAAGACTTCGGTGTCGGACGGGAGCTTCAGCGATGCAGACCGGACAATTGCTTCTTTGGTGCCTGCCAAGCAAGGGAGTCACTCCTTGACCCCAAGGGAGATTCTTCAGTCCTCTAATCTTGAAGTAGAGCATCGAAGGTCCAGGATTCTGTGTCAGAGTTTCGTCCAGGTTAATCTAAAGTCCTAAGGACTGGGTTCCCCTACTTATACTAAGGTAGGGGGTTGGACATACTCTGTGGCCCCACCTATGGGAGGGCCAGGGCAGAGGGGTGGTTACACCCCTTTCCCTTTGTCCAGTTTTGCGCCAGAGCAGGGGCTGGAAGCCCCTGAGCCGGTTTGAACTGGGGTATGCACAGGGACACCAAGTGTGCCCCCAGTGCAGGATTTCAAAGCACCCGAGAGTGCTCCCGCCCAGCCCCAATACACACTATCCTGTCTGGGGAGGTGGTCACACCTCCCTGGGACAGGAAACCTATTGTCCAGGCCTCCCCTGCCGGAGTTTCGGTCAGCAGCAGGAGGCCAGACTCGTGTCTGTGGCAGCGGCATCCATTTTGTGATGCCAGGGCTCTGGAAAGTCAGTACCGGGCATACCGGTGTGTACATGTCTTTCCCTCTAGAAGGGTGGAATGCTACCCCCACCACCAGAACTGGCGGGGGGGTAGTATTGCAAGATGTTTGACACCAAACACGACATGTTTCCGTGCAGCCATCCCAAAGTTAGCATTTAACGCGAGGTTATAATGCGCTTAAGAGTATATGGTCAGGCTGCACTACAAACAGCATCAGAGAAGGGTCTCCGAACGCTGCAGAGGGGCCCTCCTCATGCAGGGGCACCCTCTCACATAGGAACCACGCACTCTGCCTTCAGGATTGACAAGGCCTGCCATAGGAGTGACTTATAGGTTTATATGTGTGTATGTATATAGTGATATAGGTAGCCTATATCACAGTAAGGGGTGCATGCACCACCTTACCCAGGCTGCAGTAGAAGACCTGTGGTGTCAGTTTGGATGGCCTTCCAGGGGTGGCACAATACATGCTGCAGCCCCTGGTAGGCCTCTGAGGTACCTATGCCCTGGGTACATAGTATACCATATACTAGGGACTTATAAGGGCACTCCAGATTCCAATCAGAGATGTGCCTAAGGCACATGGAAACCATTTTAGAGAGGAAGCAGCTAGGCTGGGGTTCTGATTAGCAGGGCCCCAGCCAGACTAAGGTCGAAAAACAGTGAAGCATCAGCAAAAAGTGGGGGTACCCATGTGAAGCAGATCCTACTCTCCTACACAACCCCCCCAAACGTAGGGACATTAAACTAACCTTGCCCAGTTAAGTCTTCATGTTCTAAGTGGAAGTACCTAGAGAGTCCATCTGCATTGGCATGGTTACTCCCAGGTCTATGTTCCACTGTGAAGTCCATCCCCTGTAGGGAAATGGACCACCTAAGCAGTTTGGGGTTTTCACCCTTCATTTGTTTTAGCCATAAGAGGGGCTTATGGTCTGTTTGAACAAGGAAGTAAGTACCAAACAAGTATGGCCTCAACTTCTTCAGAGCCCAGACCACAGCAAAGGCCTCCCTCTCAATGGCTGACCAACGTTTCTCTCTAGGGGTCAGCCTTCTGCTAATGAAAGCTACTGGCTGATCCTGACCTTCATCATTCAATTGTGACAGTACAGCCCATACCCCCAATTCAGATGCATCAGTTTGAACAATGAACTTCTTGGAGTAATCAGGACTCTGTAGAATGGGAGCAGTGCACATGGCCTGCTTCAGGTCATCAAATGCCTTTTGACAGCTAACTGTCCACTGAACCTTTTTGGGCATTATCTTGGAAGTTAAGTCATTCAGGGGTGTCACTATTGATCCATACCCCTTGACAAATCTCCTATAGTACCCAGTCAGGCCTAAGAAGGCTCTCACCTGAGTCTGGGTAGTTGGAGCAGTCCAGTCCATGATGGTCTGGATCTTGCTCTGCAGTGGTTGAACCTGGCCTCCACCCACAAGGTGGCCCAGGTACACAACCTGACTCTGCCCTATCTGGCACTTGGTGGCCTTGATAGTCAGGCCTGCTTTCTGCAGGGCCTGTAAAACATTTCTGAGGTGGACCAGGTGATCCTCCCAGGTGGAGCTAAAGACAGCAATATCATCTAGATATGCTGCACTATAGGCTTCCAGACCTGTAAGGACTGTATTCACCAACCTCTGAAAAGTGGCAGGTGCATTCTTCAGACCAAAGGGCATCACCACAAATTGATAATGCCCACTAGGGGTTGAGAATGCTGTCTTTGGCTTTGCATCATCAGCTAGTCTGATCTGCCAGTAGCCAGCTGTCAGGTCAAATGTGCTTAGATACTTGGCTGAGGCCAAAGTGTCTATTAGCTCATCTGCCCTTGGTATTGGATGGGCATCAGTCCTAGTGACTGCATTGAGACCCCTGTAGTCCACACAAAACCTCATCTCTCTTTTCCCACCATTGGTGTGAGGTTTTGGCACAAGGACCACTGGACTAGCCCAAGGGCTATCTGAGGGTTCAATAACTCCCAAATCCAACATCTTCTGGACTTCTGTCCTGATACAGTCCCTGACATGGTCAGGTTGCCTATAAATCTTATTTTTAATAGGCAGACTGTCCCCAGTGTCCACTTCATGAGTGCACCAGGTAGTCTGACTGGGTGTCAGTGAGAATATGTGTCTGAACTGATTGAGCACCTGTCTGCAATCAGTCTGCTGCTGGGTAGTGAGGCTGCCTGCCAAGGCTACACCATCCACTGATCCATCACCAGGGTTCTGTGAGAGCAGGTCAGGGAGTGGGTCACTCTCTTCCTCCTGTCCCTCATCAGTAGCCATGAGCAAGCCCATGTCTGCCCTGTCCACATATGGTTTTAACCTGTTGACATGGAGAACCCTGTGGGGACTCCTGGGTGTTCCTAGGTCTACTAAGTAGGTAACCTCACCCTTATGCTCAACAATGGTGTGGGGTCCACTCCATTTGTCTTGGAGAGCTGCTGGGGCCACTGGCTCCAACACCCACACCTTCTGTCCTGGCTGGTAAACAGTCAGTACAGCCTTTTGGTCATGGCAGGCCTTTTGAAGTTCCTGGCTAGCCTCAAGGTTTTTAGTTGCCTTTTTCATATACTCAGCCATCCGGGAGCGGAGACCAAGTACGTAGTCCACTATGTCTTGCTTTGGGGGCTTGAGAGGTAACTCCCATCCTTCCTTCACCAAGCACAGTGGACCCCTGACAGGGTGACCAAACAAAAGTTCAAAAGGGCTGTAGCCAACCCCTTTTGAGGCACCTCCCTGTACGCAAATAAAAGGCAGGGCAAGAGTATGTCCCATCTTCGCCTAAGCTTTTCTGGGAGCCCTTTAATCATGCCCTTCAAGGTTTTGTTGAATCTCTCAACCAAACCATTGCATTGTGGGTGATAGGGTGTGGTGAACTTGTAAGTCACTCCACACTCCTTCCACATTGCTTTTAAGTATCCAGACATAAAGTTTGCACCCCTGTCTGATACAACCTCCTTAGGGAAGCCCACTCTTGAGAAAATTCCCAGGAGGGCCCTTGCCACCACAGGTGCTGTAGTGGTCCTAAGGGGAATAGCCTCTGGGTACCTGGTGGCATGATCCACTACCACCAGGATAAACCTGTGCCCAGATGCTGTTTGGGGATCCATGGGACCAACAATGTCAATCCCCACCCTTTCAAAGGGAACCCCCACCACAGGTAGTGGTATCAGGGGGCCTTCGTAGTGCCACCTGCCTTGCCACTGGCCTGGCAGGTTACACAGGAGCGACAAAACTCCTTGGTGTCTTCAGACATGTGGGGCCAGTGAAAGTGAGGGACAATTCTGTCCCAAGTCTTGTTCTGGCCCAGGTGACCTGCTAAGGGAATATCATGGGCTAGGGTCAATAGGAAGCCCCTGAACTTCAGAGGTATAACCAACCTCCTGGTAGCACCAGGCTTGGGGTCTCTACACTCTGAGTACAAGAGTCCATCATCCCAATACACAGTATGGGGACCACTAGCTTTCCCAGCAGCCTCAGCAGCAGCTTGCTGTCTGAGGGGTTCAAGAGAGGGGCAGCTCTGCTGCTCCTGGCTCAGATCTGCCCTGGAAGGTCCCCCTGTCCCCAAGAACTCAACCTGTTCAGGTTCAAGCTCCTCTGGGACAGTTCCTTCCTCAGGACTGAGATCATCCCCCTCAAGGGACTGATCTTCCTTCTGAGCCAAGGGGGAAGGCACTGCCTTTACCCTACTACTCCTCTTCTTGGAGGGCACTTGGTCCATTATTCCAGAATCCAAGGCCTGTTCAGTGCTAGACATTTTGGCTTGTGACCTGGTCACAGCAAACACATCTGCAGGGATCCCAAGCATTTCTGCATGCGTCCTGAGCTCCACTTCTGCCCAAGCTGAAGTTTCTAAGTCATTGCCAAGCAAGCATTCAACGGGTAGGTCTGCACTTACCACAACCTTCTTAAGGCCAGTTACCCCTCCCCAGGAGAAGTTAACAACTGCCAGAGTATGGTCTGTTCTGACGTTGCTAGCATTGGTCACTTGGTAAATTTCACCAAGTATTATCTGCCCAGGATTCACAAGGTCTTGTGTCACCATGGTGACACTTGCCCCTGTGTCCCTAAATGCCAAAGCCTCACTTCCATTGATTAAAGGCTGCTGTCTGTACTTGCCCAGATTACTGGGACTCACAGAGGAGGTCATATCCATGCCTCCATCACAGACTAGGACAGCCTGAGTGAGTTCTCTGACTAGGTCAGAGCTCATCTCTTTATCCAGGGTCAACCCTACTAAACCCTTGGCTTGTGTAGTCCCACCACCAACTGTAACTGCACTAGGGGGAGCAGGTGCCTTAGGGGCATTGGTGGGGGCTGGAGTCGAGTCTTTGGACTTGGTGCAATCACTGGTCCAGTGGGTCTTTTGCTTACAGACCTTGCACCATGGTTTTCTTTGGCCTTTCCCTTTGGTAGACTGTGAATCCCCACCTGAAGAAGATTTTTGGGGGCCTTGTGAAGACTTTTGATCTTTACCCTTCTCCCCACCCTTATCAGAGGTTTTCGAATCTTGCTTCTTAGGGTCACCACCTTGGTTCTGTACCTTCTGCTTCACCCTGGTTCTGACCCATTTGTCTGCCTTCTTTCCCAATTCTTGGGGAGAGGTCAGATCAGAGTCTACCAGGTGCTGATGCAACAGCTGATTTTGACAGTTATTAAGAATCTGCTCCCTCATTATCAGATTGTACAATCCTGTGAAGTCACATACCTTACTGCCCAATAACCAACCTTCCAGAGCCTTGGCAGAACAATCAACAAAGTCCACCCAGTCTTGAGTCTGTGCTTTTTGGGTATCCCTGAACTTTAACCTGTATTGTTCAGTGGTTAGGCCAAACCCATCAATTAGAGCACTCTTCAAGACTTTGTAATTATCAGCATCCTCCTCTCTAACAGTGAGGAGCTTGTCTCTACCTTTGTCTGCAAAGGAGAGCCACAAGATTGCTGCCCGCTGCTCCTGAGGGACCCTCTGTACTTTACCGGCCCTCTCTAGAGCAGTTATCCATTTGTGGATGTCATCCCCACTCTGGTAGGGAGGGACAATCTTGCTCAGGTTTCTATGGTCATAAGACCTTTCCCTATCTTTGGGGAAACTGCTGCCACCATGGGACTCTAGTCCCAACTTTTGTCTCTCTCTATAGAGATCTAGGGACTCCCTGTCTATAGCCAATTGCTGTTTCCTGAGTTCAAGCTGAGTTTGCTCATATTGAATCAGTCTCTTTCTCCTCTCATGAGAGGATTCCCTCCTATGAGAGGAGACAGAGGTCCCTATTGAGGTGTCAGAGTAGTTAGACTCCTGAGAAGGAGACCTAGACCTTCTGGGCACACTCAGAACTCTTCCTGGGGGACAAAGGGGAGGTCATTCTGATCCTCTCCCTCCTCCTCCTCCACAGGAGGAATTGGGTTTTCCAGGACAAGGTCATTTTCACCTTCCTGGCCAGTTTCAGAGGGGGGCCTGGGTTTCTTCACCCCTGGCCCCTTCCTCATCTTCTGCCCCACCCTCTTTGCCTACCCCTTCAGACCCTAGGGGCCTGCTGAGATCATCAGCTAGTAACACCTCCCTGAGGTGTTGGGTGCTGGCACTTTTGCCTGCCTTCAACTTCCTAGTATTGCATAATGCTCTCAATTCCAAGAATGGGAGTTTATCATACTTGGAGGGAAGAAGCCCACTGGCTTCTGGCAAGGACTCACTGGGTCCTGGCTTTGAAGACATTACTAGTGAGGTGTGGTGAATGCACTACCTACTCTAGTGTGGCCTACTAAACTCTCTTGAGTTGTAGAAAGGGTGTGCTGTCCCTTAACACACAACTCTAAGTTCAGTAGAACTTACTGTATTACTAAGCTTGATTTATATGTACCTTAGGTACCCTTAGTGGTTTTCAGTTGATCAATTCAATTGAGATTATCTGGTAAAACAATAGCAAGCTGGAATCCCACACGCTGCACACCAATGTGAGAAGTTGGCCTGGCATATGCTGTCCACTAATTATAGTGGGCACCTTGCACCAGTCCAAACAACCCCTTATTGGAGATAGGTTAAAGACAACCTTTATTGAAAGCTATCCTAGTGGTAGCTATGGAGAGCAGCCTTCAGGCTAAGTCTTGAAGGAATGTAAAGCAGCTTGTTTTACCAGTCTATAATCTCTTGAGTGACCAAATGAAAGAGGACCACACCAGGTATATATTCAAAATATATGTATTTATTACTAAACACACCCCTCTAGTCTCTTTATGAGGCTAGAGTTCGAAGTACATACGTTATAAGTTAGTTATCTACAGTAATAGCACAAATACACGTTTGAGCCCCAGGGGCGTACCAAACCATATACCAATAAAGTGGTATAAGAACCACAACTGAGCTAGACACAAGGCCTAGAGCCTGTAGAAGTGCTTGGACCACAAGGAACCACCCAAGGCAGTGACACAGGGGACCCACGGGGGACGCGTGCAGTGTATGAACACAGCCGCGAACCACCGTTAACTTCTATGGGGAAAGTCGCGATTAGAATTTAAAAGAAAAGGGACACTTAGAGGAGGACTTGGAGCAAACCCTTTGAGAACTAGGCTGTTCTAGGGTCAATACCCACGGGAGCACCGGAGTACTCGAGTTACCTCACCCAGGAAAGCCGGGTGCATAGGTGTCTTTCGGGGTCGGGTTTCGTCGTCGCTTTCAATGGCGATCTGCTGCAAAGTGCTGCTGGCGGCCAAGTCGAAAGTGTTCGGGTGGATCCAAAGGTGGATCGAAGATCTGAAGAACCTAAAAGCAGAGGGGACAGAGTCTGGGTCACTAGCCAGTGACCAGGAAGGCGATGAGCAGATGCCCACCGATGTCGAGTGCTTCAGGTAGGTTGACAGTCGTCTTGACTCTTCAGCCACGAGGTCCAGGAGGCGTCGACGACAACCAGGAGCTGGATTCGAGCTGTCCCATAATGTCTGTCGGTTGCAGGGGTATCGGTGACCGGATTGGACCCAACAGGCCTTGGCAACGGCAAGTCTCATGGAAATAGAAGAAGGACGATGTTGCAGACCAGCAAGGTCTGGGAGACTCACCCAGCTAGGATAAGTCAGGGCACACCTGGAGTAACCAGGGAGCCCAAGCAGAAAAAGATTGGCCTTCGGGAGGGCCTACTAGCCAACGGACTAGCGACCGCAAAGGAGCCTCGAGACGATGCACGTGGAGCTGGCTCACAGGACACTCGTGGAGTGGAGGCCAGTGATCTTTGATTCAATTGGTGCTGGAGGCTGGGGCTACTCGGAGCCCAAAGCACGACTTCGTGGGAGACCCAGAAGAGGCTGCACTTGCAAATGCATTCGGTTTCCAGGGGTCACGGTTTCACGTTACCCACGACAGCTACAGGCCTCAGCTTTTCTGGGGACTCAGGGCAGCCTCGGTGAAGTCTGGAAATCCACCTCTGGTGATGCAAAGACTTCGGCGTCCGACGGGAGCTTCAGCGATGCAGACCGGACAATTGCTTCTTTGGTGCCTGCCAAGCAGGGGAGTCACTCCTTGACCCCAAGGGAGATTCTTCAGTTCTCTAATCTTGAAGTAGAGCGTCGAAGGTCCAGGATTCTGTGTCAGAGTTTCGTCCAGGTTAATCTAAAGTCCTAAGGACTGGGTTCCCCTACTTATACTAAGGTAGGGGGTTGGACATACTCTGTGGCCCCACCTATGGGAGGGCCAGGGCAGAGGGGTCCTTTGTCCAGTTTCGTGCAAGAGCAGGGGCTGGAAGCCCCTGAGCCGGTTTGAACTGGGGTATGCACAGGGACACCAAGTGTGCCCCCAGTGCAGGATTTCAAAGCACCCAAGAGTGCTCCCGCCCAGCCCCAATACACACTATCCTGTCTGGGGAGGTGGTCACACCTCCCTGGGACAGGAAACCTATTGTCCAGGCCTCCCCTGCCGGAGTTTCGGTCAGCAGCAGGAGGCCAGACTCGTGTCTGTGGCAGCGGCATCCATTTTGTGATGCCAGGGCTCTGGAAAGTCAGTACCGGGCATACCGGTGTGTACATGTCTTTCCCTCTAGAAGGTTGGAATGCTACCCCCGCCGCCAGAACTGGCGGGGGGGGGTAGTATTCCAAGCTGTTTGACACCAAACACGACATGTTTCCGTGCAGCCATCCCAAAGTTAGCATTTAACGCGAGGTTATAATGCGCTTAAGAGTATATGGTCAGGCTGCACTACAAACAGCATCAGAGAAGGGTCTCCGAACACTGCAGAGGGGCCCTGCTCATGCAGGGGCACCCTCTCACATAGGAACCACGCACTCTGCCTTCAGGATTGACAAGGCCTGCCATAGGAGTGACTTATAGGTTTATATGTGTGTATGTATATAGTGATATAGGTAGCCTCTATCACAGTAAGGGGTGCATGCACCACCTTACCCAGGCTGCAGTAGCAGACCTGTGGTGTCAGTTTGGATGGCCTTCCAGGGGTGGCACAATACCTGCTGCAGCCCCTGGTAGGCCTCTGAGGTACCTATGCCCTGGGTACATAGTATACCATATACTAGGGACTTATAAGGGCACTCCAGATTCCAATCAGAGATGTGCCTAAGGCACATGGAAACCATTTTAGAGAGGAAGCAGCTAGGCTGGGGTTCTGATTAGCAGGGCCCCAGCCAGACTAAGGTCGAAAAACAGTGAAGCATCAGCAAAAAGTGGGGGTACCCATGTGAAGCAGATCCTACTCTTCTACACCTGGGTGTGTCAGTGTCTGTATCGGAGAGTGGGTAGGTGTGTCAGTAGTAGTATCAGTGTGTGCCTGGATGTGTCAGTGTCTAACAATGTGTGAGCCACTCTATCATAGTGTGCCTTGGTGTGTCAGTGGCTATTTGGATGTGTGCCAGGGTGTGTCAGTGGCTATATTGGTGTTTGTCTAGGTATGTCAGTGTCTAACAATGTGTGTCTGGGTATGCCAGACTCTCTATCAGTGTGTGGCGTGTTGTGTCCATGGCTGTATCTGCATGTGTATGGGTGTTTGAGAGGCTGTATTGGTGTTTAGCTGAATGTCTATGTGGCTCTATCGATTTGTGCCTGGGTGTGTCAGTGGCAGTATCGGTGTGTGTTTCAGGGTGTCAGTGTCTAACAATGTCTGTCTGGGTATGTCAGACTCTGTATCAATGTTTGGCTGGGTGTGTCAGTGGCTATATCTGATTGTGAACAGATGTTTGAGAGGCTGTGGTTATGTTTGACTGTATCAATATGTGCCTGGGTTTCTCAGTGGCGGTATCGGTGTGTGAATGAATATATCAGTCTCTGTATCGTGGTGTGGCTGGGTGTGTTAGTGTCTAACAATATGTGCCTGGATGTCTCACACACTGTTTCAGTGTATGGCTGGGTTTGTCAGTGACTGTATTTTATGTGTGAGTGGCTATTTGAGAGGCTGTATCAGTGTTTGCCTGGGTGTATCAGAAGCTGTATTGATGTGTAACTGGTTGAGTCCATGCCTGTATTGGTGTGTACTTAGTTGTGTGAGTGGCTGTATTAGTGTCTACTTGTGTGTACCTTGAGAATGCAATCTTATGAAACAGTGCTGAAAAATATGTGCCTAGATGTCTCACACACTGTTTCAGTGTGTGGCTGGGTTTGTCAGTGACTGTATTTTATGTGTGAGTGGCTATTTGAGAGGCTGTATCAGTGTTTGCCTGGGTGTATCAGTAGCTGTATTGATGTGTAACTGGTTGAGTCCATGCATGTATTGGTGTGTACTTAGTTGTGTGAGTGGCTGTATTAGTGTCTACTTGTGTGTGTACCTTGAGAATGCAATCTTATGAAACAGTGCTGAAAAAAGTAATTACTAAAATATATTACTCCAATAGATGAAAGGCATATATCTGTATGAAAAGAAAAAAAATACAAATATGAGTTAGTATTACAATTTATAAAATTTTACAATATAGTTACAATTTTAATAATGCATAACTTAATTGTAACAAACAAACTACTACTCATTTCAGAAGCTGTAATACTGTTATATTAAACTTTTGCATATCATTTCTCTTTTTTACCGATCTCAGGTTCTATTCCCATACACCATAAATGATGTACTATTGAAAGAATCATCATTGAACAGTGAGGAAAAAAACAATCATAAAGATTGTAGAAAGAAAAACTGCACACTATGTCACTGCAATTAAGGGACATTGGCATTGCATTCACTACAATGTTTTTAGACATTTGTTTACCTATGATTGCACTACTAATTTGAGAAATCTTATGCTGAAAATGAGACCCTCATTATCAGAACTACTAATAGAACTACAAGAGACACCAGCATATGGTAAGTCTTATAAAGATATCACCGCTGGTAGCCTGAATGATGTCATAAATACTGATTATCGATCTAGAGCAAATACAGTATACCTCTTTCACAATTCTAATCCTCCTTAGAACTTCAATTCCAAAATCAAAAGATAAGAATTTAGTAGCTTAAAAGGCAGTCTTTGCTTGAATTTGAGGTTGCTATCATTACATACTGTCCATCCACTTTTACTTTTTAATTGGCAGTGTAGTGACCAGCTGTAACCATAACTCCTACATGAAATATGATAGCCATGGTAGTATATGTTCTTCTTAGATTTGATCAGGTATTGAGCAGGTATTGTTTTGTATAGCTTGTTTGAACAATCTGTGAAATGACACAGTTTTGCAATCTGGTAGTGTTAAATAAAGAAATTGCTCTGAATCTATTTCTGTACTTGATGTGAATGAGCAATCTTCACACTCATGGCTCCATGAGTAACTAAGTCCAAATAGCTCTTCAATACATATTTCTTCTTCTTCTTCTTCTAATACTCCAAAGAACACCATTATATCCTCCTGTGCATCCTGTTGAGTGTTGGAGTAAACTGTACAGATCCACTGCATATATCTACAAGGTCTCGAATGTGTGAAGCACAATGTGTTGTAGTCCTATCAGTACGTAAACATTGCAACAAAGCACCCAGTGCAGTACACAATATCTTCTGAGGTAATTGAAAGAGTACTTTTAGAACAACATTTGCATAGTAGTTGACACCAGAGGGTTTGACACTGGTAACCAAGAATATCCCTTGACAATCTTGCTTAACTACTTCTTTCTTCACTATAATTTCTTTCTTTCTGATGACATCACTACACTCCTGTGGAAGATTTCCCTTTGGACAGATAATGCGCTTTTCATAAATGTGATACTATCCTAAATGAGGAACATAAACTCTTCTTAATCAATTGTACTCTTTAACACAATTTGGATCAGCACTTACTTTGCTGTTATGAAATGCAACCAAATACAAACCATACAATGTTCTAACTCGAGATAAGTCTACATATGACATTCCTTCCTCAAGCAGTGTACTCTCAACATGAACCAATGCTTAAACCATATGATTTATGAATACTTACAGCACATGCTACAGAAACTGGAAACTGTTTCCATTGCACATATAAGTCTTTCACAAGCAAAAATCATACAATGACCCTTCCAATCTGCTTTACGCCATCAATCTGTTGAAGTTTAATTGCTAAGTACTCTATCTCACTCCTGTTAGGAAAGCTAATGAAATAAATAATAATTTTACCCCTGGCACAAATAACTAATCGCGCCTCAACATTTAAATATTGACACATAATTACTCACTAGTTCTTGCAAACACTTAAACATTTCTCTAATCCTGTATTTTTTTATCAGATTTTTCCAATGAATCCAATTTAGTAATACTGTGATGCCCTGGTGATCAATTTTGTCTATGGCCGTCAGTACCAAAATTTCTTCTTTCTCCAATTGCAGCAATTCTTTGTTGAAAGAGGGCACTCTACTAGTGTAGGCATTAGGCCCACTATTGGTTTTCCTTCTTGAATGAAAGCGAACATTATCTCTGCTGCTGTCTTGTTTGCTGAAAAACCTTTTTTAGGAATACGACTTTCTAGCAGACGCTTTCCCTCTTTACAAAGAACACCTACTCTAATATCCTTCCAAATATTCTCATATTCAACATCAGATGCTTGATGTATATTCCTAAGTATTTCTTTGTATTGGAAGTTGTTAGACTTGGCTTTTTCAGCGGGTTTAACCCCAGACTTTTTGCTTTTTGGCCTCCTGTTTTTGACCCTGTGTGTGTTGGTTTTAGGACTCTGGGCACTTTACCACTGCTAATCAGTGCTAAAGTGCATATGCTCTCTGTGTAAAATGTGTTATGGATTGGTGTTTCCATGATTGGCCTATTTGATTTATGTGTCAGTCCCTAGTAAAGTGCACTGCGAGTGCCAGGGCCTATAAATCAAATGCTGTTGGTGGGCTGCAGCACTGGATTGTGCCACCCATGCAAACAGCCCGTAAAGTGGAACTCTGGCCTGCCATTGCAGAGCCTGTGTGCAGCCTGGGGCTGCCATGTCGACTTGGCAAGTGCACACACTTGCCAGTCCCTAAACCTTCCCTTTTCTACATGTTAGTCACCCCTAAGGTAGGCCCAAGGTACCCCTGTGGGCAGGGTGCATTGTATGTGAAAGGTAGGACAGGCCCTGGTATGTGTGGCATGTCCTGATAGTGAAATACAGCCTACTTCGTTTTTTACTATTGCAAGGCTACCTGTTCCCCATAGGCCAGAATGGGCAGTTTGATTATTACATCCTATAATCCTAATTGACCCAGGGAACATGGTAGAAATTCGAGTTTAGTATGCCTGAACTCAGAATTATAAAATGCATCTTTTAGTGAAGTTGGTTTTAACATTCTGTGTTTGAAAATACCACTTTTAGAAAGTAGGTATTTTCTTGTCTAACCATCCAAGCCTGCCTCTGCTAGGTTGTGTATTCCTTGTCTGGAGTGTGAGTGACAGGGGCTGGGGGATTCCAGGAGACAGGGTGAGTCAGCACAGGGCTGAATAGCAAGATCTACATGTAGATGGGTGGGAGGAGTTGCACCTGGGACCTGAATAGGGCTGTGCCTTCCCTCCACAATGCTGGCTCCACCTCCTGTGGTGCGTCTGATGTCCCTGGCCTGCACTGTGAAAGGAAAGAAGGAGCCTTGTCAACAAAGTGCTCCAGGACTGACCAGAACTGGTTTGGACTAGGCAAAGGCCTCTCTGCCTTCAGAGAACAAAGAGAAATTGAGGATAAAAAGGGGGACCCAAACCCCAGAACTTTAAAACTCTTTTGGATCAAGAAGACTGCCAAGAAGAAGAGCTGGAGAAGCTGTGAGGAGGAACTACCACTTTGCTGTGTGCTTTGCTGTGTTGGTCTGCAGTGGCTGCTTCTGTCTTGGGCAGTGAAAGGACTGGACTGAACTTTCTGCAATCTACTTTGTGAGTGTCTCCAAGGGCTTGAGGTAGAGCTTGCCCCCTGTTCAAGAAGTCTCAGGAACAGCAAAGACTTCAAGCCCGACGCCGTCTACGACGCCGCTGCCAACTCCGTGTCCTGAAGGCACCGCAGAGGGCACCGCCGCAACGCCGCACCGCGACCCTGGTCTCACCGACGACACCTGCTGACGCCACCACCGAGCCGCTGCTCGCACCGCGACTTGTGGGCACCGCACTCCGCACCGCCTCGCTTCACGACGACGCCATGACATCCCCGACGACGCCGTTCCACGCCGGACTCGACGCCGCTGCTTGCACCGTGGTTCGGGGGCACCGCTCATACAGTTACACGATGCACCGCCCTCATCCCGCACCGCAGCCTTGGCCTACCGACGCCAGTGCCATCGACTCCAGTTCGTCAGTTGACGACAGCGCTTCAGCAACGACGACGCCGCTGCTGCACCATGACCTGCCAGCACCGTGACGAGCACCACCTTCATGTCACACCGCGACCCTGGTCTCACCGACGCCGCCATCCGATGCCGCCACCGAGCCGCTGCTCGCACCACGACCTGAGGGCACCGCACGCCGCACCGCTGCACTTCGCACCGCAGCACCCGACGCCGGCTGACGCCAGCGCTCCTGACTTCATCAGAGAGGAGATCGATCTGCAACGCGTGTGACTTCAAGGGCCCGACGACGCCGCACCGACCTCCGGAACCGACGCCTGCAGACGCTGTGTGTTCGGAAGCCCACCGCGAGGTCATCAACGCCCTTCATTTCTGAAAGGTACTGTTCGCGGGTCTTCCCGACACCGTAGCTGACCCGCGACACCGCGGTCAGCCAGAACTGTTTGGATTTGTTTGTTCACGACGCCGGGATAGCCCTGTACGGAGCTATCAACATCAAGGAACTGTTTTTAAGGACTCTGTGATAACTGAAGATTTTTAAAGTACTGTACTGTGGATTTTTATCGTATTGGTCTTGTTTAAAGTATATAAAAAATATTGGATATTTTTCTAAACTGGTGTGATGTCCGTTTGTAGTGCTTACACTGTATTACTGTTGGTTATGTGCAAATGCTTTACACACTGCCTCTAAGATAAGCCTGACTGCTCGTGCCAAGCTACCAAGGGGGTGAGCAGGGGTTATTTTAGGAGTGTAACTCCCTTATCCTGACTAGGAAGAAGGGTCCCTACTTGGACAAAGGTGCAAGCCCTTGCCAACTAGAGACCCCCATTTCTAACATTGGTTGTCAGCGGTGAGGATAGGACTTGTGTTTGCACTTGACTTACAGTGATTGGTGTGCACTACTACCATATCGCAGACCATTACGTACCTCCTACAGGTTCTTTTTCTTTTGGCCTATTTTTGATCTTGCCAGTTTGAACTTGCTACTTCAACATGCCTGAATCTAGAGTATCATCAATTGCATCAGTAGAAATTGCCTTTGAGGAGGATCGATTGGAAGCCTACAATGTCAAGGAGTTAAAATCGATTTGCAAGAACCTGAAAGTCCAGGTCAGAGGCCTCACCAGGAAGGATGAGCTACAAAAGGCGCTGAGGGCCTGGGTAGCAGCCAGACATGCCAGTGGGCAATCTGGTGATCTCAATGGAGAGGTGGAGGAGCCTGTTCCTAGGGTGGATGTGCTTTTGGGAGGGGGGGGACCCTCCAGGCAAGGCAGCAGTGGCTTGTCCCCAGAGGAGCTGGAGGACAGGCGGGAAGCAAGGAAGTTCAAATTAGAGAAACTCAGGATGGAAAGTGTGAGGGAAGACAAAAGAATAGCCATGGAGGAAAAGAAGATGATCATGGATCATGAGCTTAAAATGAGAGAGCTGGAGCTGGATTGGGAAGCCGGTAGGGCTTTGTTCAGCCCAAATGGTGGCAGCAAAAAAGTAGTGTCTAGTACTGAGGGGGAGGTACATGCACACACAGATTTGGAGCCCTGCTTCAAGGAGGGGGTTGACATACGGCAGGGGGTTCAGGATTGTGAGGTTACTCCCGTGGTACACAGTGTCCCTGAGGTGGATTGGGGAACTGGCACAGGGTTTCATATTCCTGGTAGTGGGAGGGACACTCTACTGACTCTAGAGGAGAGGTGCAGGGAGAGGGGTTCCCCCATGAAAGAAGCCCTGGTAAGTGAGTATGGAGACCAGCCAGAAGAGTATGGGTTGAGAGACAGCAACAGTCAGACACTGTCTCACCAGTCTTGTGGGAATGATGTGGGGTACTTTTCTGAGGCACTGGATGGTTGGGTAAAGGGTAGTTTGGTTAACACCTGTGTGGGGCTGTGTGATTCAATTGTTGGAGAGCATATTTTAAGTCCCTGTTTTCCAGAGCTATGCCAACACCCAGTGGAGTGTGAGTTCTCTGACCCCAGGGAGCTTGCCCAGGAGGCAGACCTTTTGGTGGATTCCAGAGGGTCTGGAGAAGCATCTGGGGGTGATCCTGGAGGAAGTGGCTTAGGTATTTCCCAACCGAGGGTGGTGGGAAAGGTTTGTGATAACCCAGATAGGTCCCGGTGTCATGGGGAGGGTGTAGGGACTCACGTCCTGTCTCCGCGGAGAAGGAGTGGGAATGGGCTGCGGCCCAAGGTGCCCAAAACCCGGTCCCAGAGCCTGGGTGGTTCCAGGAGGGAACACCAGGTGGGGAGCCTAGGCTGTACTGGTAGGCCGTTCGTTGAGGGGGATCTCCCACTGTCAGGAGAACGCGGAGTGTCTGTAAACAGGGCTCCAGCGGTTCTGGTGTCTGGCGGTGCCGCTCCTAAGTGGAGGGTGCAGAAGTCCAGAGTGGGGGGTGAGAGGGGGATGTGTTCCCCAGTGGGAAAACCAGTGGGTCAGAGGCCAGCCAGAAGGGCTGAGCCTCCTAGCAGTGACCAGGGGGACACCACTTCTGTCCTGGGGGATCTTTGCGCACTGTCAAGTGAACAGTGGTCGGGAGATCTACGCCAGGCAGACTGTCACGCAACACATGAGTCATGTGTTACCCTCAGGGGGGGCATGCGTGCTCCCAAGGAAGTCCTGGTGCTCCGGGCAGGTGCTCAGCTGCAGGGTTTAGTCCCTGGGTTGGGAGGCCAGGTTCAGGTCCTGCCTGACCTGGAGGGAAGGACGACTGTAAGCAGTGTCCTGACCGGGTTGTCTTCTAGGGGTACCACTCCAGGTGGGAGGGTGCAGAACTCTGGAAGGGGGTGCAGAGGGAGGGAGTTCTCGCCTCTGACCCCGGTTCATCCTGAGGGTTTAGATCCAAGGGTGGTGAATCAGTTGCAGGGTCAAGGCCCTGAGCTGGTGGAAGAATTGTGTAGGAGGTCTGGTTCCAGCGTCCTGCCAGTTTTTGGTTTTGAGGGTCCCTCTCCTGGGAGGAGAGTGCAGAACCCCAGAAGGAGAGGTAAGGGGAGGAGAGCCTCGCCCGAGACCTCTGGTGAACCTGAGGGTGCAGAACCTAGGTTGAAGGATCAGTGGCAGTTTAGAACTGCACTGATGAAAGGAAGAGTGGAGAATGGTTACTATGTACCAGGGGTTACTGCCCCCCACTCTGCGAGTTGGCAAGTACCAGAGACATCTGGATGGCCTAGGGCCTGGTCCTCGCCATCCATTGAGGGGGATCCTCTAGTATCTGGGGAACTGGGGGGGACTGCTGTAACAAGCATCCCACCGGTTCCGGCATCTGGCATCACTGCTCCAGTTGGGAGGGTGCATGAGTCCAGAGAAAAGGGTGAGGGGGGACGCCGTCCCCAGTGGAAGGACCAGTGGGTCAGGGGATGCCAGCTCTGAGGTCAGAGCACCCCAGGACTGACCCTGGTGAGGCCACTTCTGGCCTGGGGGGTCTTCATGCTCTGTCAGGTAGACAGGAGGCTGGAGACCTGCGCCAGGCAGGCTCTTGCACAACTCATGAGGAGTGTGTTTCCCTTGGGGGGGGTTGGTGTACTCCCCCGGAAGTCCTGGGTTGCCAGGCACAGGTTCCACCTAAGGGTACCGACCCTGGGGTGGAGGACCAGGTTCAGGGTGCCCCCCCTGACCTGGAGGAAGGGGTGACTGCTAACATTGCCCCTACCAGTTTGTCTTCTGGGGGTGCCATTCCAGGTGGGAGGGTACAGAGCCCCAGAGAGGAGGACCGGGTGTGGGGGAGGCCACCCCAGTCTCCTGTCCAGCCTCACGGTACAGACCCTAGGCTGGTGTACCAGTTGCAGGATAGCACTCCTGAACTGGTGGGCAAATTGTGCAGGACACCTGCCACAGGTGCCCTGACAATTCTGGAAGGGGGTACCGCTCCAGGTGGGAGGGTACGGAGCCCCAGGGAGGAGGACCGGGTGTGGGGGAGGCCACCCCAGTCTCCTGTCCAGCCTCAGGGTACAGACCCAAGGCTGGTGTACCAGTTGCAGGATAGTACCCCTGAACTGGAGGGTGAATTGTGCAGGACACCTGTCACAAGTGCCCTGACAATTCTGGAAGGGGGTACCGCTCCAGGTGGGAGGGTACAGAGCCCCAGGGAGAAGGAAAGGGTGTGGGAGAGCCCACCCCAGTCTCCTGTCCAGTCGCCGGGTACAGACCCTGGGCTGGTGGGTCAGTGCCAGGATGTCATCCCTGGCCTGACAAAAGGGAGAGTGGACAAAGGGTGCCAGGCACCTGGGGTTACTGCCCCCCACTCTCTGACACCACAGAGGTTAGAGAGCCCTGAGAGGCATAAGGCCTGGGTCTCCCCACTGACAACTGTCGGAAGCCACAGTGGCTTACTGTCCTGGTGGACAGAGTTGCCCCTGGGAGAGGGACAGGAGTCACACCCCAGGGGTGGACTGGGCCACACCACTGTGTTGGCCATGTGGGCACTGTCGGCCTGTTGGGACACATCTGTGAGCAAAGTAAGTTTAGGCGCTGCACAGATGGGGTTCACAGGTGAAGAGAAGGGTACCCCATGGGTCAGCTTAGTGGGCCCTGAGAGTATGGATAGAGGGATCCAACTGGGTTTAGAAAGGCGTAGAACCAGAACGTGCCCCCGCTGTTGTGGGCCAGGTCTATGGTCTATCGCCCCAAGCAGGGAAGTCCATCAAGGGATTGATTAATCTATCCTGGCTTTAGGCTGGGAGGGGGTTGTGTTAGACTTGGCTTTTTCAGCGGGTTTACCCCCAGACTTTTTGCTTTTTGGCCTCCTGTTTTTGACCCTGTGTGTGTTGGTTTTAGGACTCTGGGCACTTTACCACTGCTAATCAGTGCTAAAGTGCATATGTTCTCTGTGTAAAATGTGTTATGGATTGGTGTTTCCATGATTGGCCTATTTGATTTATGTGTCAGTCCCTAGTAAAGTGCACTGCGAGTGCCAGGGCCTATAAATCAAATGCTGTTGGTGGGCTGCAGCACTGGTTTGTGCCACCCACGCAAACAGCCCGTAAAGTGGAACTCTGGCCTGCCATTGCAGAGCCTGTGTGCAGCCTGGGGCTGCCATGTCGACTTGGCAAGTGCACACACTTGCCAGTCCCTAAACCTTCACTTTTCTACATGTTAGTTGTGAGAAGTTGGCCTGGTATATGCTGTCCACTATTTATAGTGGGCACCTTGCACCAGTCCAAACAACCCCTTATTGGAGATAGGTTAAAGACAACCTTTATTGAAAGCTATCCTAGTGGTAGCTATGGAGAGCAGCCTTCAGGCTAAGTCTTGAAGGAATGTAAAGCAGCTTGTTTTACCAGCCTATAATCTCTTGAGTGACCAAATGAAAGAGGACCACACCAGGTATATATTCAAAATATCTGTATTTATTGCTAAATACACCCCTCTAGTCTCTTTATGAGGCTAGAGCTCGAAGTACATAAGTTATAAGTTAGTTATCAACAGTAATAGCACAAATACACGTTTGAGCCCTAGGGCGTACCAAACCATATACCAATAAAGTGGTATAAGAACCACGACTGAGCTAGACACAAGGCCTAGAGCCTGTAGAAGTGCTTGGACCACAAGGAACCACCCAAGGTAGTGACACAGGGGACCCACGGGGGACGCGTGCAGTGTGAGAACACAGCTGCGAATCGCCGTTGACTTCTATGGGGAAAGTCGCGGTTGGAATTTTAAAGAAAAGGGACACTTAGAGGAGGACTTGGAGCAAACCCTTTTAGAACTGGGTCGTTCTAGAGTCTATACCCACGGGAGCACCGGAGTACTCGTGTTACCTCACCCAGGGAAGCCGGGTGCATAGGTGTCTTTCGGGGTCGGGTTTCGTCGTCGTTTTCAATGGCGATCTGCTGCAAAGTGCTGCTGGCGGCCAAGTCGAAAGTGTTCGGGTGGATCCAAAGGTGGATCGAAGATCTGAAGAACCTGAAAGCAGAGGGGACAGAGTATGGGTCACTAGCCAGTGACCAGGAAGGCGATGAGCGGATGCCCACCGATGTTGAGTGCTTCAGGTAGGTTGACGGTCATCTTGACTCTTCAGCCACGAGGTCCAGGAGGCATCGACGATGACCAGGAGCTGGAGTCGAGCTGTCCCACGACGTCTGTCGATTGCTGAGGTGTCGGCGACCAGATTGGACCCAACAAGCCTTGGCAACAGCAAGTCTCATGGAAGTAGTAGAAGGACGGTGGTGCAGATCAGCAAGGTCTGAGGGACTCACCCAGCAACGGTAAGTCAGGGCACGCCTGGAGCAACCAGGAAAGCCCAAGCAGAAGAAGATTGGCCTTCGGAAGGGCCTATTAGCCAACAGACTAGCGACCGCGAAGGAGCCTTGAGTGGACGCACTTGGAGCTGGCTCACGGGACACTCGTGGAGTGGAGGCCAGTGATCTTCGGTGCAGTCGGTGCTGGAGGCGGGGGCTACTCGGAGCCCAAAGTACAACTTCGTGGGAACCCAGGAGGAGGATGCACTTGCAAATGTGCTCGGTGTCCAGGGGTCACGGTTCCACATTACCCACAACAGCTACGGGCCTCAGCTTTGCTGGGGACTCAGGGCAGCCTCGGAGAAGTCTGGAAATCCACATCTGGTGATGCAAAGACTTCGGCGTCCGGCGGGAGCTTCAGCGATGCAGACCAGACAATTGCTTCTTTGGTGCCTGCCAAGCAGGGGAGTCACTCCTTGACCCCAAGGGAGATTCTTCAGTCCTCTAATCTTAAAGTAGAGCGTTGAAGGTCCAGGATTCTCTGTCAGAGTTTCATCCAGGTAAATCTAAAGTCCTAAGGACTGGGGTCCCATACTTATACCAAGTTAGGGGGTTGGACATACACTGGGGACCCACCTATGGGAGGGTCAGGGCAGAGGGGTGGTTACACCCCTTTCCCTTTGTCCAGTTTTGCGCCAGAGCAGGGGCTTTAAGCCCCTGAGCCGGTTTGAACTGGGGTATGCACAGGGATACCAAATGTGCCCCCAGTGCAGGACTTCAAAGCACCAGAGAGTGCTCCCGCCCAGCCCCAATACACACTATCCTGTCTGGGGAGGTGGTTACACCTCCCTGCAACAGGAAACCTATTGTCCAGGCCTCCCCTGCCGGAGTTTCAGTCAGCAGCAGGAGGCCAGACTTGTGTCTGTGGCAGCAGCATCCATTTTGTGATGCCAGGGCTTTGCAAAGTCAGTACCGGGTATACCGGTGTGTACATGTCTCTCCCTCTAGAAGGGTGGAATGCTACACCCGATGCCAGAACTGGCGGGGGGGGGGTAGTATTCAAAGATGTTTGACACCAAACACGACATGTTTCTGTGCAGCCATCCCAAAGTTAGCATTTAACGCGAGGTTATAATGTGCTTAAGAGTATATGGTCAGGCTGCACTACAAACAGCATCAGAGAAGGGTCTCCGAACACTGCAGAGGGGCTCTGCTCATGCAGGGGCACCCTCTCACATAGGAACCAAGCACTCTGCCTTCAGGATTGATAAGGCCTGCCATAGGAGTAACTTATAGGTTTATATGTGTGTATCTATGTAGTGATATAGGTAGCCTATATCACAGTAAGGGGTGCATGCACCACCTTACCCAGGCTGCAGTAGCATACCTGTGGTGTCATTTTGGATGGCATTCCAGGGGTGGCAGAATACATGCTGCAGCCCCTGGTAGGTCTCTGAGGTACCTATGCCCTGGGTACATAGTATACCATATACTAGGGACTTACAAGGGCACTCCAGATTCCAATCAGAGATGTGCCTAGGGCACATGGAAACCATTTTAGAGAGGAAGCAGCTAGGCTGGGGTTCTGATTAGCAGGGCCCCAGCCAGACTAAAGTCGAAAAACAGTGAAGCATCAGCAAAAAGTGGGGGTACCCATGTGAAGCAGATCCTACTCTCCTACATTAGTCACCCCTAAGGTAGGCCCAAGGTACCCCTGTGGGCAGGGTGCATTGTATGTGAAAGGTAGGACAGGCCCTGGTATGTGTGGCATGTCCTGATAGTGAAATACAGCCTACTTCGTTTTTTACTATTGCAAGGCTACCTGTTCACCATAGGCCAGAATGGGCAGTTTGATTATTACATCCTATAATCCTAATTGACCCAGGGAACATGGTAGAAATTCGAGTTTAGTATGCCTGAACTCAGAATGATAAAATGCATCTTTTAGTGAAGTTGGTTTTAACATTCTGTGTTTGAAAATACCACTTTTAGAAAGTAGGTATTTTCTTGTCTAACCATCCAAGCCTGCCTCTGCTAGGTTGTGTATTCCTTGTCTGGAGTGTGAGTGACAGGGGCTGGGGGATTCCAGGAGACAGGGTGAGTCAGCACAGGGCTGAATAGCAAGATCTACATGTAGATGGGTGGGAGGAGTTGCACCTGGGACCTGAATAGGGCTGTGCCTTCCCTCCACAATGCTGGCTCCACCTCCTGTGGTGCGTCTGATGTCCCTGGCCTGCACTGTGAAAGGAAAGAATGAGCCTTGTCAACAAAGTGCTCCAGGACTGACCAGAACTGGTTTGGACTAGGCAAAGGCCTCTCTGCCTTCAGAGAACAAAGAGAAATTGAGGATAAAAAGGGGGACCCAAACCCCAGAACTTTAGAACTCTTTTGGATCAAGAAGACTGCCAAGAAGAAGAGCTGGAGAAGCTGTGAGGAGAAACTACCACTTTGCTTAGTGCTTTGCTGTGTTGGTCTGCAGTGGCTGCTTCTGTCTTGGGCAGTGAAAGGACTGGACTGAACTTTCTGCAATCTACTTTGTGAGTGTCTCCAAGGGCTTGAGGTAGAGCTTGCCCCCCGTTCAAGAAGTCTCAGGAACAGCAAAGACTTCAAGCCCGACGCCATCTATGACGCCGCTGCCGACTCCATGTCCTGAAGGCACCGCAGAGGGCACCGCCGCAATGCCACACCGCGACCCTGGTTTCACCGACGACGCCTGCTGATGCCGCCACCGAGCCGCTGCTCGCACCGCGACCTGTGGGCACCGCACTCCGCACTGCCTTGCTTCACGACGACGCCGTGACATCCCCGACGACGCCGTTCCTCGCCGGACTCGACGCCGCTGCTTGCACCGTGGTTCGGGGGCACCGCTCGTACAGCTACACGACGCACCACCCTCATCCCGCACCGCAGCCTTGGCCTACCAACGCCGGTGCCATCGACTCCAGTTCGTCAGTCGACGACAGCGCTTCAGCAACGACGACGCCACTGCTGCACCGTGACCTGCCAGCACTGTGACGAGCACCGCCTTCATCTCACACCGCGACCCTGGTCTCACCGACGCCGCCATCCGATGCCGCCACCGAGCCGCTGCTCGCACCGCGACCTGAGGGCACCGCACGCCGCACCGCTGCACTTCGCACCGCAGCACCCGACGCCAGCCGACACCAGCGCTCCTGACTTCAACAGAGAGGAGATCGATCTGCAACGCGTGTGACTTCAAGGGCCCGATGACGCCGCACCGACCTCCGGAACCGACGCCTGCGGACGCCGTGTGTTCGGAAGCCCACCGCGAGGTCATCGAAGCCCTGCATTTCTGAAAGGTACTGTTCGCGGGTCTTTCCGACACCGTAGCTGACCCGCAACGCCGCGGTCAGCCAGAACTGTTTGGATTTGTTTGTTCACGACGCCGGGATAGCCCTGGACGGAGCTATCAACATCAAGGAACTGTCTTTAAGGACACTGTGATAACTGAAGATTTTTAAAGTACTGTACTGTGGATTTTTATCGTATTGGTCTTGTTTAAAGTATATAAAAAATAATGAATATTTTTCTAAACTGGTGTGGTGTCCGTTTGTAGTGCTTACACTGTATTACTGTTGGTTATGTGCAAATGCTTTACACACTGCCTCTAAGATAAGCCTGACTGCTCGTGCCAAGCTACCAAGGGGGTGAGCAGGGATTATTTTAGGAGTGTAACTCCCTTATCCTGACTAGGAAGAAGGGTCCCTACTTGGACAAAGGTGCAAGCCCTTGCCAACTAGAGACCCCCATTTCTAACAGAAGTTTAACCAAATATTGACATTTTAATGCTTCCCAAAGAATTACGAGTTTCATCGTGGAGCAGTGTTTTGAACACAGGCTGTCCTTTTACAGATGTAAGTTGCAGTAGATCTCCGAAAACAATCAAGTGCTTTTCGCCAAATGGGACATTGTAGTATGTTTTTAGAATCTGTTGCATTCTTAAATGTACAGAGGCAAGCATTAAGTTTAAGACCATGCTCACCTCATCAAAGATTAAAATCTTTAACTTTTTAGCACTCTTGACACTTCATGGCAAGTCTCACTGGATAACTTTTGGTAATGTACTTTGTTTTCATGCTCCACAGGGAGCATCAAAAGTCGATGTAAAGTAATTCCTTTGATATTATGTGCAGCTAATCCAGTGGGTACTGTTACTACACATGACAAATTACACTTATAAGTTGGGCCACTCGTTTTTCTACCCTTTCTATCTTTCACCTTTCTGCACTTTTCTGCATCTCTGCTCTTTTGTGCCTTATTTCTGCTCATTTTCCCTTTCTCTCGCTCTGCTCTTTCACTCGATTTCACTCATTTTTCTACCCTCTTTTATCTTTCACCTTTCTGCACTTTTCTGCATCTCTGCTCTTTTGTGCCTTATTTCTGCTTATTTTCCCTTTTTTCTCTATCCCTTATTTCCTCCCTTTACCTTTCCCCGCCGCTGCTGCCCCCGCGGCCCCTCCCCCCAGCGCGACCGGCCCAATCCAGCTCCCCTCCCCGATCCCGCCTCCCAGCTGTCCAGCCCTCCCCGACCCCTACTTAATGGCGGCCACTGCGGGTACAGGCGAGCAAGACCACTGACTCATTGTCAGTAAAATTGCTCTCCCACCCTCGCAGCTCCACCATTAAGTGAGGTGCCCCTGCACTCTTGAGTGTTGGTGATCGAGGCCCTCCTCCACCCGCAGGTTTCCCTGCGCCTCATCCCTGGTGGTCCAGTGGACCTCTCTCTCCTTCCTCTCACTCTGCTCCTTCACTCGTTTTTCTACCCTTTCTATCTTTCACCTTTCTGCACTTTTCTGCATCTCTGCTCTTTTGTGCCTTATTTCTGCTCATTTTCCCTTTCTCTCGCTCTGCTCTTTCACTCGTTTTTCTACCCTCTTTTATCTTTCACCTTTCTGCACTTTTCTGCATCTCTGCTCTTTTGTGCCTTATTTCTGCTTATTTTCCCTTTTTTCTTTATCCCTTTTTTCCTCCCTTTACCTTTCCCCGCCACTGCTGCCCCCGCGGCCCCTCCCCCCCCAGCGCGACCGGCCCAATCCAGCTCCCCTCCCCGCTCCCGCCTCCCAGCTGTCCAGCCCTCCCCGACCCCTACTTAATGGCGGCCACTGCGGGGACAGGCGAGCAAGACCACTGACTCATTGTCAGTGAAATTGCTCTCCCACCCTCGCAGCTCCACCATTAAGTGAGGTGCCCCTGCACTCTTGAGTGTTGGTGATCGAGGCCCTCCTCCACCCGCAGGTTTCCCTGCGCCTCATCCCTGGTGGTCCAGTGGACCTCTCTCTCCTTCCTCTCACTCTGCTCCTTCACTCGCTTTTTCTACCCTTTCTATCTTTCACCTTTCTGCACTTTTCTGCATCTCTGCTCTTTTGTGCCTTATTTCTGCTCATTTTCCCTTTCTCTCGCTCTGCTCTTTCACTCGTTTTTCTACCCTCTTTTATCTTTCACCTTTCTGCACTTTTCTGCATCTCTGCTCTTTTGTGCCTTATTTCTGCTTATTTTCCCTTTTTCTTTATCCCTTATTTCCTCCCTTTACCTTTCACCGCCACTGCTGCCCCCGCGGCCCATCCCCCCCCAGCGCGACCGGCCCAATCCAGCTCCACTCCCCGCTCCCGCCTCCCAGCTGTCCAGCCCTCCCCGACTCCCTACTTAATGGCGGCCACTGCGGGGACAGGCGAGCAAGACCACTGACTCATTGTCAGTGAAATTGCTCTCCCACCCTCGCAGCTCCACCATTAAGTGAGGTGCCCCTGCATTCTTGAATGTTGGTGATCGAGGCCCCCTCCACCTTCAGGTTTCCTGCGCCTCATCCCTGGTGGTCCAGTGGACCTCTGTCTCCTTCCTCTCACTCTGCTCCTTCACTCGTTTTCACTCGTTTTTCTACCCTTCTATCTTTCACCTTTCTGCACTTTTCTGCATCTCTGCTGTTTTGTGCCTTATTTCTGCTCATTTTCCCTTTCTCTCGCTCTGCTCTTTCACTCGTTTTCACTCGTTTTTCTACCCTCTTTTATCTTTCACCTTTCTGCACTTTTCTGCATCTCTGCTCTTTTGTGCCTTATTTCTGCTTATTTTCCCTTTTTTCTTTATCCCTTATTTCCTCCCTTTACCTTTCCCCGCCACTGCTGCCCCCGCGGCCCCTCCCCCCCCAGCGCGACCAGCCCAATCCAGCTCCCCTCCCCGCTCCCACCTCCGAGCTGTCCAGCCCTCCCCGACCCCTACTTAATGGTGGCCAGTGCGCGGCCGCACAGCGGCCGCGGGCAGCGGAAGTGCCACTGGTGCACCGAAGGCGCGTCAAAGACAAGCCCGTCTGCGACCCGTCCGCGACCAGCGCCAGGAACCCTGGACCTCCGCCCCGCCAACGCTACGACCCAGCAGCACTCCACGCACTCAACCCAGGCTGCAGCAACAACTGCAAGCTAGCATCACCAGTCGACACCCACGGACCCTTCAGCTGTCACCACTGCCGGCACACCTGCAGCACCACCAAGAACACGGATCCAGCACAACCCGCCCACAAGAACACAACCGAACCGAAGACCCTGCAATGCATCCTCCTCAACGTCCGATCCCTCCACAAACACGCCACAGAAATCTGGGACCTCCTCGACAGCACCACCCCGGACGTAGCGTTCTTCACTGAAACCTGGACCAACACCACCTCGGGACCCACATTGCCATCGCCATTCCCCAAGGATACAAGATCTCCAAGAAGGACCGCCCCATCCGCCCAGGAGGAGGAATCGCCATCATCCACAAATCCAGCCTCCGCCTGAGCACACTCCCTGACGAGCCCACAGAACTGATGGAACACCTTCACTTCAAGATACTGGCCAGCCCCACCGCCACCCTCCGAGGAACCCTCATCTATCGATCCCCTGGACCCCGCGGACCCTTCGCCAACTCCATCACGGACATTATCTCCCTGCAGAACACACAAGATGATGGACGGAATGCTGCACATTGGCAAACATTCACCCCCAGTCACAGATCTGGGTTTAATCCATCGTTATTTTGCTTCACCACGCCACCCCAGTTCAGACATAGCCATATACAAATCAGTCTTGACCCTGTGCCTCATGGGAACAGTCCAGACTGAACTGCCAAGCCATGTCTTCCCTGGACCGGAATCAAGCATCCTAGGACCGGTTTCAGGCTATCAGCCTTCATCAGCCAGGATAGCTTGACTCCAGTGGCGTAGTGAGCACAGGACCCACGTCTGGGCATACCCTTCCCACTTTGGGCGAAATGCAAAACACACAAGATGATGGATGGAATGCTGCACATTGGCAAACATTCACCCCCAGTCACAGATCTGGGTTTAATCCATCGTTATTTTGCTTCACCACGCCACCCCAGTTCAGAAATAGCCATATGCAAATCAGTCTTGACCCTGTGCCTCATGGGAACAGTCCAGACCGAACTGCCAAGCCATGTCTTCCCTGGACCGGAATCAAGCATCCTAGGACCGGTTTCAGGCTATCAGCATTCATCAGCCAGAATAGCTTGACTCCAGTGGCGTAGTGAGCACGGGACCCACGTCTGGGCATACCCTTCCCACTTAGGGCGAAATGTAAAACACACAAGATGATGGACGGAATGCTGCACATTGGCAAACATTCACCCCCAGTCACAGATCTGGGTTTAATCCATCGTTATTTTGCTTCACTACGCCACCCCAGTTCAGACATAGCCATATGCAAATCAGTCTTGACCCTGTGCCTCATGGGAACAGTCCAGACTGAACTGCCAAGCCATGTCTTCCCTGGACCGGAATCAAGCATCCTAGGACCGGTTTCAGGCTATCAGCCTTCATCAGCCAGGATAGCTTGACTCCAGTGGCGTAGTGAGCACGGGTCCCACGTCTGGGCATACCCTTCCCACTTAGGGCTGGACTGTTCCCATGAGGCACAGGGTCAAGACTGATTTGCATATGGCTATGTCTGAACTGGGGTGGCGTGGTGAAGCAAAATAACGATGGATTAAACCCAGATCTGTGACTGGGGGTGAATGTTTGCCAATGTGCAGCATTCCATCCATCATCTTGTGTGTTTTGAATTACACCCTAAGTGGGAAGGGTATGCCCAGACGTGGGTCCCTTGCTCACTACGCCACTGGAGTCAAGCTATCCTGGCTGATGAAGGCTGATAGCCTGAAACCGGTCCTAAGATGCTTGATTCCGGTCCAGGGAAGACATGGCTTGGCAGTTCGGTCTGGACTGTTCCCATGAGGCACAGGGTCAAGACTGATTTGCATATGGCTATGTCTGAACTGGGGTGGCGTGGTGAAGCAAAATAACGATGGATTAAACCCAGATCTGTGACTGGGGGTGAATGTTTGCCAATGTGCAGCATTCCGTCCATCATCTTGTGTGTTTTGAATTTCACCCTAAGTGGGAAGGGTATGCCCAGACGTGGGTCCCGTGCTCACTACGCCACTGGAGTCAAGCTATCCTGGCTGATGAAGGCTGATAGCCTGAAACCGGTCCTAGGATGCTTGATTCCGGTCCAGGGAATACATGGCTTGGCAGTTCGGTCTGGACTGTTCCCATGAGGCACAGGGTCAAGACTGATTTGCATATGGCTATGTCTGAACTGGGGTGGCGTGGTGAAGCAAAATAACGATGGATTAAACCCAGATCTGTGACTGGGGGTGAATGTTTGCCAATGTGCAGCATTCCGTCCATCATCTTGTGTGTTTTGAATTTCACCCTAAGTGGGAAGGGTATGCCCAGACGTGGGTCCCTTGCTCACTACGCCACTGGAGTCAAGCTATCCTGGCTGATGAAGGCTGATAGCCTGAAACCGGTCCTAGGATGCTTGATTCCGGTCCAGGGAAGACATGGCTTGGCAGTTCGGTCTGGACTGTTCCCATGAGGCACAGGGTCAAGACTGATTTGCATATGGCTATGTCTGAACTGGGGTGGCGTGGTGAAGCAAAATAACGATGGATTAAACCCAGATCTGTGACTGGGGGTGAATGTTTGCCAATGTGCAGCATTCCGTCCATCATCTTGTGTGTTTTGAATTTCACCCTAAGTGGGACGGGTATGCCCAGACGTGGGTCCCGTGCTCACTACGCCACTGGAGTCAAGCTATCCTGGCTGATGAAGGCTGATAGCCTGAAACCGGTCCTAGGATGCTTGATTCCGGTCCAGGGAAGACATGGCTTGGCAGTTCGGTCTGGACTGTTCCCATGAGGCACAGGGTCAAGACTGATTTGCATATGGCTATGTCTGAACTGGGGTGGCGTGGTGAAGCAAAATAACGATGGATTAAACCCAGATCTGTGACTGGGGGTGAATGTTTGCCAATGTGCAGCATTCCGTCCATCATCTTGTGTGTTTTGAATTTCACCCTAAGTGGGAAGGGTATGCCCAGACGTGGGTCCCTTGCTCACTACGCCACTCGAGTCAAGCTATCCTGGCTGATGAAGGCTGATAGCCTGAAACTGGTCCTAGGATGCTTGATTCCGGTCCAGGGAAGACATGGCTTGGTAGTTCGGTCTGGACTGTTCCCATGAGGCACAGGGTCAAGACTGATTTGCATATGGCTATGTCTGAACTGGGGTGGCGAGGTGAAGCAAAATAACGATGGATTAAACCCAGATCTGTGACTGGGGGTGAATGTTTGCCAATGTGCAGCATTCCGTCCATCATCTTGTGTGTTTTGAATTTCACCCTAAGTGGGACGGGTATGCCCAGACGTGGGTCCCGTGCTCACTACGCCACTGGAGTCAAGCTATCCTGGCTGATGAAGGCTGATAGCCTGAAACCGGTCCTAGGATGCTTGATTCCGGTCCAGGGAAGACATGGCTTGGCAGTTCGGTCTGGACTGTTCCCATGAGGCACAGGGTCAAGACTGATTTGCATATGGCTATTTCTGAACTGGGGTGGCGTGGTGAAGCAAAATAACGATGGATTAAACCCAGATCTGTGACTTGGGGTGAATGTTTGCCAATGTGCAGCATTCCGTCCATCATCTTGTGTGTTTTGAATTTCACCCTAAGTGGGAAGGGTATGCCCAGACGTGGGTCCCGTGCTCACTACGCCACTGGAGTCAAGCTATCCTGGCTGATGAAGGCTGATAGCCTGAAACCGGTCCTAGGATGCTTGATTCCGGTCCAGGGAAGACATGGCTTGGCAGTTCGGTCTGGACTGTTCCCATGAGGCACAGGGTCAAGACTGATTTGCATATGGCTATGTCTGAACTGGGGTGGCGTGGTGAAGCAAAATAATGATGGATTAAACCCAGATCTGTGACTGGGGGTGAATGTTTGCCAATGTGCAGCATTCCGTCCATCATCTTGTGTGTTTTGATTATCTCCCTGCAGGCCATCGCATCCACCAACTACACCCTGCTGGGAGACCTCAACTTCCACCTCGAAAACCAACTGGACCCCAACACCACATCCCTCCTGGACAACCTCCACAACATTGGACTCCGCCAGATCGTGACCGAGCCCACACACTCAGCAGGACACACCCTCGACCCCCTCTTCACTACAGGAAACTCCATCACCTTCAGCCACACCACCGAACTCCCAACGACTGACCATCGTTGCGTCCACTTCACCTTCAGAACACCCACCATCCACAGACACCAGCATCTGCTTCCACAAAGAAACTGGACCAAAATCACCGACGACCAGCTCACCTCCTCACTCAACAACTCCACCCCAACCATCGCGGAAAACGACGACCCCAACACCGCAGCCCGAACCCTGCATAGATGGATCTCGGACAGCACCAACACCATAGCCCCCCTCAAGAAAAACAACAATACCCGCGCCAAGAAAGCCAGATGGTTTACCCCCGAACTCGAGAGTCCAGACGCACATGCCGCCGCCTCGAAAAGGCCTGGAGGAACACCAAATCCACAGAAGCCCACAACAACTTCAGAGCCGCCACCAACGCCCACCATCAACTCATCAGAGAAACGAGGAAAAAAGCGATTGAAGACAGAATCTCCACCCATGCGCACAACAGCAAGGAACTCTTCAGCATCATCAAGGAGTTCGCCCAACCCACCAGCGAGTCTACCGACATCCCTCCCTCACAAGACCTCTGCGACAAACTCAGCACCTTTTTCCACCACAAAATCAAGAGCATCTACGACAACTTCGACGAAGACAACCAACACACTGAACCCTCACCAACCACCCCCGACACCCGGAAACCAGCGATTGATGACTGGACAGCCCTCACCACCGAAGACACACTGAAGACAATGAAGTCAATCCACTCAGGGGCCCCCACGGACCCCTGCCCCCACCACATCTTCAACAGAGCCGCCGACACCATCGCACCCATGCTCCGCCACACCATCAACCGCTCCCTGGCGACCGCCTGGCGTTCCCCGACGACTGGAAACACGCCGAGGTCAACCCCTCCTAAAGAAACCCTCAGCGGACCCCACCGACCTCAAAAACTACAGATTCATCTCCCTGCTCCCGTTCCCAGCGAAAGTCATCGAGAAAGCCATCAACAGCCAACTCGCCACATTCATTGAAGAACACAACATCCTCGACTCCTCCCAATCCGGCTTCAGAAAAACCACAGTACGGAAACCGCCCTCCTCGCCGCAACAGACGACATCCGCACCCTACTGGACAAAGGAGAAACAGTAGCCCTCATCCTCCTCGACCTATCAGCGGCGTTCGACACAGTCTCCCACCGCACCCTAATACGCAGACTCTACAACGCAGGAATCCAGGACAAGGCCCTCAACTGGATCTGCTCCTTCCTCTCTGGCAGGACGCAGCGGGTCAGACTCCCCCCTTTCCTCTCGGACCCCACACCTACCACCTGCGGAGCGCCCCAGGGCGCCACCCTCAGCCCGACGCTCTTCAACGTCTACATGGCTCCACTTGCCCCCATCGTCAGAACCTACGGACTCAACATCGTGTCATATGCAGACGACACCCAGCTCATCCTCTCCCTATCCAACGAGCCCAACACCGCCAGACGCAACTTTCGAGAAGGCATGGAAGCCGTCGCCAAATGGATGAAAAACAGCAGCCTACAACTAAACACCAACAAAACAGAAGTACTCATCTTGGGCCCAAACCCCGAGGTCTGGAGCGACACCTGGTGGCCCCCCGCCCTCGGAAACTCGCCAACCCCCACAGACCACGCACGCAACCTGGGAATCATCCTGGACTCCGAGCTCAAAATGGACCGCCAGATCAACTCTGTCTCGTCTTCCTGCTTCCACACCCTCCGCCTCCTTCGTAAGACCTTCAAATGGATCCCCCTCGAACACCGAAAGACAGTCACTCACGCCCTGGTCACCAGCAGACTTGACTACGGCAACGCACTCTACGCCGGAATAAACAAAAACCTCATCCGCAAGCTACAGAACATCCAGAATGCCGCCGTAAGACTGGTCCTCAACCTGCCAAAACACTGCCACATCTCCCAACACCTGCGCACAATCCACTGGCTCCCCGTCGAGGCGAGAATAACCTTTAAGATGCTCACCCACGCACACAAGGCCCTCCACGGCACCGGCATACCTGAACAGCTGACTCAAATTCCACGCACCCCAAAGGACCCTACGATCAGCCCAGCTCTCCTACGCCGTGGTCCCCCGCACCAGAAAGACCAGATCGGGAGGCCGCTCCTTCTCCTTCCTCGCGGCCAAAGCATGGAACGCCCTTCCGCTCCACTTCAGACAGACAACATCGCTCCCCATCTTCGCAAGAAACCTCAAAACCTGGCTCTTCGACATACCCCCTCCTTGATGGAATGGAACCTGCACCCCCCCCACCCCTAGCGCCTTGAGACCCTTACGGGTGAGTAGTCGCGCTTTAACAAACTCCTGAGTTCTGTAGGAAAGCAGGGAGAACTTGTATTAAAAATTGTTTGCCGGTGCCAGCTTGACCGCTGACATACAACAGTCAAGGCTTAAATGAGGTGCATACACACTCTTTCTTGTCATGGAGGAATCCATGCTCAACTTTTTCTAGCACCTCCACATATATTTCTTTTTTCTCGTCATTTAGTTGTGCAACTAACTCTTCCAAATCAATAGTTTCCTGTCTCGCAAGCTGCATTGCAGTCTCCACCTTACTCAATGCAATGGCAGCTACATTTTCAATGATTGGCTGTCCAAGGGGATTTTGACTTAGAGCACCTGAACTTTGACTGCTTTGTGAACTGTCCTTAGGTATCTCAGCAGCAATTGTTTCTTGCTGTTAAAATTCATCATATAATATTTCCTAATAGTTATCAAATACTGAACACTCAATGCTATCCTTTGCAGCAGTGAGAGAGTCTTCGAAGTAATCAAACTCTCCTAGTAATTCTGATTCAGAATGCCAAGGGTTAAAGATCTGTAGAAGTGAAAATAGAAAAACTCTCTTTTTTCAGCAGTCTGCCAACTCAGGGGCATATTCTCAAGGACCTATCGCCGAGTTAGCGGCACTTTATCGCAGCCAAAGTGGCGATAAATTCATTGCACTATTCACAAGCAGGTGCTAACAGCCGATATTACCAGTTTTCCTGCGATAGCAGCCGCAAAAAACATCGCCACGGATGACACCGGCAACTAACGCTAATGACATGCAGAGTAGGCGTTCCCGTGCAAAAACCTGCGGAAACACCACATCTCAACATTCTCAACGACCAGCCAGATCGGCGATAAGAATCAAAAACATGCGATAAGGCGCGTTAGCAGCAGGGATTTAACACCAGCTCCTACCTGGTGTTAAGTCGCACGACAACCTGCACCATCAAAGGGAGCCCAACCCAGAGCCACACCTGAAGAACAACAGATGCCATTGAGCTACTGATCATGCAGCTTGGAGCCCCAAGAGGGCCACAACACCCACCGCCACCACACCCAGGCCCCCCACCCCCACCATGACCCCCCCGGACAAGGATATTTCACATCTACCTTACAAATTCATGAACACAACAATTTGCCTGATGTCGCACAAGTACAGCAATTAACATTCATGTGTGGTGAGTAAAAGGAAAAACATTCATACATCTCAGAACTTCAAAAATAATTAATTTATTCAAATTTAACTCAACACTAATAATTGGAAGAGTCATGGTGGGTCTTCTCCGGACAATCTGTAAGTCACAGCCTGCAAGACAAAATTGAAGATAAGAAGGTGTGTCATGCGCTCAACAAAGGACAGAGAGAGAGAGAGAGAGAGAGAAAGAAATGGAGAGAGAGAGAGAGTGAAAGAGAGGGAGAGAGAAAGAGAGAGAAAGGGGGAGAGAGGGAGAAGGAGAGAGAGAGCAACAGAGGGAGAGAGAGACAGTGAAAGAAAGAGAGTGAGAGTGAGAGAGAGAAAGAGAGAAAAAGAGAGAAAGAGAGGGAGAGAGAGAGAGACAGTGAAAGAAAGAGAGGGAGAGTGAGAGAGAGAAAGAGAGAGAAAGATAGATAGAGAAAGAGAGGGAGAGAGAGAGACAGTGAAAGAAAGAGAGGGAGAGAGAGAGAAAGAAAGAGAGAGAAAGATAAAGAAAGAGAGGGAGAGAGAGAGACAGTTAAAAAGAGGGAGAGAGAGAGAAAGAGAGAGAAAGATAGATAGAGAAAGAGAGGGAGAGAGAGAGACAGTGTAAGGAAGAGAGGGACAGGGAGAGACAGTGCCGACACTGCGCACCCAGGCCTCACAGCTCACCTGCTGCCACCGGTGTGTCTCCAACCATGTGCCGGTATACACTGCAGTCCACCAGGTCCCTCATCTGAAACATATTCCACAGCTAATGATGGCAGAGTACCTATAATTGCACACAGCAAAATCGCTTGCCTGCCCCTGCGCACACAGGCTGCTGCACCCCAGCCCCTCCCACCGCCCAGCGGGGATTGCCCGTCCCTGCGCACCCAGGCCTCACTGCTCACTGCTCACCTTCCGCCACCAGCGTGTCTCCAAGAGGGCCCACCACGTGCCGGTGCTAGCTCCAAGCCCGGGGCCCGCGACCTTGGCAGCCTCCACATCATGCAGCCCCGCACCGCGGTCCACCAGGTCGTACACTTGATTCTGGGTCTTGATTTTGCAATGGCAGAGATCACATCAGTGCACACGGCATCCTTGCAGGCTGCACACCCGCTCAGCCCTATAGGTGCCACTAACTCTGTGAACCGTGAGGCAAAGCCACGTGGCGGTAGGCCCGCGCTGCCCGCTGGCTCAGGCCTACACTGCGGTCCACCAGGTCGCACACTTGATTCTGGGTCTTGATATTGCAATGGCAGAGACCATATCAGTGCACATGGCATCATCGCAGGCTGCACACCCGCTCAGCACTTTAGGTGCCCCTACCTCAGTGCACTGAAAGTCACCGTCCCGTGGCGGTAGGCCCGTGCCGGCCGCAGTGTAACTGGTGCCATCGACTCCGTGCAACGCAAGTCATGGACCCTATATGATTGAGTCTCGTCATATGCCAGGCGGACGCAGCCATGTCATCTCAGGCAGTGTGGAGGAACTGGGAAACGTAGCATCGTCGTCCCCCCTTTATACGTAAGCCGAGTGGGCTGGCTCGGCGTACGCCAGGCCAGCGTAGGGGTGTGAGCAATTATCCCTGGCCTCTGGGCGTGGTTCATATCTGGGCTGCACAGGAAACCAACTGATGCGTGTGACTCTGTTGCTGTGCCTGCGCCACCCGGCCCGCAATCGACAATGTTGCAATGATGCATGCAGCCGGAGTCGTCCGCGCACGAAGGGATTGTACAAGGAGCGCAAGGTTGCTCGGGGTCTTGGCTCATACATGGCAACTGTTGTGTGTGTTCATCGCTTTTGGTGCACCATAAGCCCAAGGCCTAGCCTCAATTGCAGCGCGAAAGCCACATCACATTCCCAGGATACAAGCAGTAGTCTGACTAACATTAGGGATGAAAGCCCCTTTGTCTCAATACAGAAGGCGGAAGGACATCTGCACCTCCGACCTTGCAATTGCATGCTGCAGGCACCCCCTGAGAGAGATACCATGGCAGATGATGATGACTCCCACACTACACACAGCGCTAATGAAAGATTAACGTATCCACACCCCACACACAGAAGTCCTTGCTCGAGGTACTCCTGCATTGAATGGCCTTGACACTTACATACAGGACAACCCATACGTCCAAACTTTGCACACTCATACGACTCATTGCTCCGAGCTGTGGCATATCATCCACATAACAGCCACAGGTCAGAAGAGTGCCGGTTCTACGAGAGCAAACAACGCAATGTCAGAAGATCCCGGGCACATGCACAACCCCTGTCACATGGAACTGTACTGTGACCGAATGCTGCATTTGTTGGGGGCACTACCACTGGCGGTGTTGCGCCTCAGTTACCGTCTGAGCTTTTGTCTTGCGTACGTCACCTGCGTCCAGCCCTGGTTCCACTGTCGATCATGCATATTCGAGTGGCCCATGGATGTCTGCCTATCCAACACAACGGTAGCTGAACTGGATTATGACATGTGTGTGCGCCCCCTGTTGGACCACGACCAGGAGTGTAACCGTGATACCGGTTCATGGGATGCCTTGGTATTCGGCGTATGTGCTGGCAGTTGGGCATGTGAGATTGCACAATTCCTCGTGTGCAGTGACCACATCGAAGCGCTCCCCTATTGGGCTGTGTTGCGGATTGGTGAAACGGCGTGGACGGAGCACATCTGTCCGGACCAGCTAATGGATTGGCTCGCCCCCGTGTTTGTTGAAGTCGACAACGACGTACTCTTGGAACTGATTGCCCATGAAGCTGCGCTCGCTTTCATGGACGAGTAACTACGTTCCTGCAGCCACAAAAGATTGTAACTGATAGTATGGGTCCCAACACCCTTGTGCATCTTGGAGAAATGGACCATATCCCACCATAACAGTGGACATGGCTGCATTCGCCTGGACTCAGAATGCATGTGCGTGCAAGACTGCGGGTTGACACACACCTGTGCAAGGTGAGTGGACAGCGGCACCTGGCAACGTTCCTCAACCTGACACACCGCTGGAGGGAGAGTACACACATGGCAATGTAGTACTACATGTGACCTTGTTGGACTCCTTGACCTGCTCACTGTCAGCAAAGCAGACAGTCAGCGCAGTCCGGTGGTACAGGACTATGCAGATCCCATGGGCTGTGAGTGGTGTCCCCTGACACGGTGCAATGAGCATTCGCCAAACACCACATGACTCGTCCAGCAAGGCAAGGTGGGCTGAGACCGTTGGCATCCGTAATGATTGGTGTTCATTTGTGCCTCCCCATGTCTTGCACCTCTACATGTTCCTTTGCTGCCTGTTAGTGTATGATGCATTGGTCTGCATGTTGTGGCCCTTGTCTTGCCCGTACTGACAGGCACATGCTAATAAAGTGTGCGCAACTTCACTAGTGTTCAACTGTGATGAGTGTTGATTAGCATGCCAAATCGTGTGCCTCAATGAGCATTGTCCGTTCACAGGGAGGGACTGACTGATGCATTTCACTTAGGGGTGAGTCCCTATTACCAGCTCCACCTCTGTGAGCCAGACATTGTGGTTGGGAGACTTGCTGGTAGACCTGTGCGCTTACGTGTCTTCAGCAATGTGAGTATGGTGTCCAACTTCTTGCCATGTGGATCAATGTGTTCCATCAAACCAGGCTGTGTCCACACAGTTGAGTGTGTGTAGGTATGGGAAGAGATGTTCTGTTGTCACATGTGATGTGGGACACTACTTTAGGCCTCCTAATGACTTTGACATTTTTTCACACATCCCTATTTAATACATGGACGTGGGGCTACGTTGGGGGGTTGCGATATTGTTGTTCATGATCAATGAGGCCACAGCTAGTTCACACCTTCACAGTCATCTAATTGGCCATGTGTGTCACGGTCAAACATGCGCATTGATGTCATTTCCCAGGGTGTACCTTTTTGTGCAATCAGTGTCCCTACAGTCATCCATACTATTTTACTTGTTTGAACATAGACATGACACATCTGTGTGATTAGGAATGTTTTATTCACATCCTGTGGAGTGTCAGAGCTGGAGCAGTACATGGCCATGCACACCCCACATTACATGGTTGCCCAGTGGAGGGCCAAACAGAGTCCTTTAGGGAATGACAAGTTAATCGGTAGAGGAAGGGTTGAGTCCGCAGCCTGTTTGCTGTGTCATTGGTAACCAGAGCAGATATGGCAGTCCATGTCGGGGTCCAGGTGAATGTCACAGAGTGTTTCGGGGGACAGTGGAAGGTGTTGTACCAGGGCATGATGCAGAGGGCTGTACCAAGCAGAAACAGGCCATATGGCGGGGTATGAATGCTACAACCTCCTTTTTTACACAGAGTCATTACCATCCACATCTTCGTCCTCTGATATGTCTTCTGTGTCAGGTGTGCCAGGTGTGTGTGGTGGTGTTATGGCTGCATCACTGTGTGCCACTGACACATCAGGGGGTGGAGGTTGTGTGGCTGCATCACTGTGTGCCACTGACACATCAGGGGGCAGAGATGTGTGTGTCGAAGTTCCTGCAGCAGTCATCTGGGACAGGCTCTGTGGCAGCTGGTGTTCAGCCGTGGCAGCCATCCTTCCTGCCTGCATCCGCTCCATGTACTCCATTGTCCTCTGCATCTGTGCCAACTCTGTGCTGTCGTCGCTGGAGCCTCTGACTAGACAGTTCTTGTATCCGAGTAATGGCTCCAGCGAGGTCAGCCAAGGATTGTTGTAGGGCATGGAGCGGACTGTTGGTGTCCGTTAGGGACTGTAAGTGGTCCCTGATGGGACTAAGACACCCACGTATGGCATCTACCTTGGCTGCCATGAGGTCGAAACCCACCCGCACCTGTTCAGCCAGCCCCCTCTGGCAGTCTGACACACGGCGTTGGAATGCCATGTGTTCTTCGGTGAGGTGCTGGGAGCCAGCCGTGGTGGTGGGTGCATCCTGCTGTGTGGTCTGTGCAGGGGGTGGGATCACCTCAATGCAGCTGGGCTGCCCTGCTCCTGGAGGTGGGGTGCGGAGGCTGTCCACGAGCCGTTGGAGGGTGTCGGAGCAGATGGCCAGGGGGGCCTCCTCACCATCACTGAAGAGATGTCCTGTTTGCTCTGCAGGAGGTGTTGATTGTCCCTCTGCAATGTGAAGGGGAGATGCAGGTTAACAGTGTGTTCCATGTATGTGCACGTATTGTACATGTTTACATACGGACTGCATGACAATGTACATTGTGACTGTTTTGGAGGAGCTGGGTATTTGATGGGAGACAGTGGACATTTTGACTACATGACGGATGTGAGGTTGTACTC
Organism: Calotriton arnoldi; assembly: GCA_963921515.1. NCBI lineage: Eukaryota > Metazoa > Chordata > Amphibia > Caudata > Salamandridae > Calotriton > Calotriton arnoldi. The sequence goes on along the minus strand of CAWUFW010012804.1, from coordinate 413,978 downwards.
GTACATTATCATCTGATAGTTTCCTGCTATGCCTGATGTGGTTGGCCAGTTTCTACGCACATGCGGCAACAGTTGTGTCCTCTGTTCTGTGGTGTAAGTGTGGCACTTTGTACCACATTGTCGTCAATGTTGATGTGCTGTGATTGCTATGTGTGTGTGCTGCATTGTGGGAGAGTCGCCCCTGCAGCTCTGATTTAGCGGCCCCTTATCCCTTTGAGGCGGTGTGCCTTCGACTTGTGTGCTTTTACGGTGCTGAGATGTTGTCGACTTTGGTCATTTGTGCTCTTGGACGGATTTTGGACTCTTGTGCATTGTTTGTCTGCAGATGTGTTGTTGATGTCAGGGGTTGTATGTGCTTGTGGATGTGTCAGGGTGTGACCTGCTCCTTTGAGGATGTTATCCACACTGGGCCACCTCAGTGTTGTGTCATGCACCATGTCATGTATTTTGACTGCAGCCATGCTATTGGTCATGCAGTGTCACTTGCATTGTCAGTGTGGCTCACAGAGCCGCTGCTTTTCTGGGTTCAGCACATGTGCATGGGTAGGTTGTGATATTGGTGATGGGGGGGGCATTTATGCACATGGTGGACGGGGGCCTACTTGGTGTTTCTATGTGTGCTGCAGTGTGCCAAGGCCATCAGGGACATGTTCCACAGTCATTGTGGGTGTGCAGTGTGCTACACATAATTGTGCATGTGTGCCATTGTGCCCGTCTCCCCCGTCCCCCCAGTCCCTGGTCGTTACTCACCCTGTTGCTGTTGGGTCAGGTCATAGCGAGCAGTGTCCGGACCCCCAACTCCTTGCATCATCTCCGCACTGATGACTGTGGCCACCATTTCCTCCAGCTCATCCAGCTCCTCCTGTGGCGCAGAACTCCCACCTCCAGTCGCCGTTGCTGCCTTCCGGTTGGCAGCGAGTTTCTGCTTGGTTTGGCTTTTCACATCATGCCAGCTCCTCTTGACCTCCTCCAGTGACCTCCTCAACACTCCGACTGCATTCACGTTGTTCACGATCGACTGCCATAATTCCGTTTGTGTTGCCGATGACACATTGGAGGTGACGAACAGTTGTTGGTAGTGTTCTGTCACCTCCGTGATGATGATCCGGTTTTCCTGCGGACTGAACCTCGTCTTCCTCTTTTCCTTGCCCTTCCCCGGCCCGGGGTTCCTGGCTGGTCGTCTGTGGGGCTTTTGGGGTTCGCGTTGTTCTCTGCACTTGGTCTGGGTGCGTCCATGGTGCTACCCAGTTAAATTTTTTTGTCTTTTTTTTTGCCGCTTTTATAGTGCATTCTCACGCATGACGCGTGGGAATCGCAGGCCTGTCGCTGGTTATCGCTGATTTTTGTATCGCCATTGGGTACATCAGCACTTTTTTCGCGTTCGTGTTTCGCATTTTTCCGGCGTCGCGTTAATTTTAACGCGGACATTTGTCGCGTTATCGTGAGACTATCGCATGGTGCCGCCGGGTTGAGAATACTGCGTTAACACGGTGTTGTTTTCCCGCGATAGACTGCGATGTGAGAAGTTGCGTTAAGAAAATTTGGCGTTAGTTAACACACGTTCTTGAGAATATCCCCCTCAGTTTTCTATGGTTAATTACACTGTCTTTGCTATGTCATACCAAGCAACCATCACAACCAACCACTGTAAATTTGCCTTCATCTACATTTTCTGTCACATTGTTTCATATCTGTAGTTTTGAAGTATTTTATAAAGACATACATTTTCAAGATGTGTACTCCTTTTTGGATAGTAAATGTCCAACATATTTGTTTTGAAAATATCTGTACTTTCTGGGTCAAATTCTGCAAGGTACTGAATTTCAAGAAATAATTCAACACTCTACTTTGTGTGTGTGCTAGGCTTACACTCACCCAAATAATTCTTCTTGCCTTAGAGTATAAACTAGCTGAACTCAAACAATAACAGCATTCATAAGATCCATTTTCCCTGCGTGAAAACATCTTCAAACTGAAGCTGTACAGCTTCTTTGTTAAAGTCTTTTCAGAAGAAATCTCCTCTCACATACCCTTCATCTCCGTCTTTTCAGATTTTGTTACATATTTTTTTTATAGAGTTTTATATAGCGCAACCTAGACCCGAAGATATTGGGTATCAGAGTGCTTTACATAGCACCAGTTTCGTTACACAAGGACACATTAATTTTTTCTGTTAGGCACGGGAGATTAAGTGATTTGCCCATTATCACAGGATGTTGAGCTCCGTTGCCAAGACTCGAACCCAGTTCCCCAGCTTTGAGGTCGACCGCTCTAGCCGTAAGGCTACATCCTCGTAACATAACGAGCAACAGCTATGGAGTTGTCTGCCACAAACTGAGTATCCATATTGACATTCCACATTTTGAGAATGACAGGATTGTAGTCCTTGATATATTTTGAAGCTTCTGTTCTCCTCGGGTTGTATGTGTTTTTGGGTGATTTCTGAGTAAGTGAATGCCTGACTGCAGACAAAAAACTGTTGACTCTTCCTTTGGAAATAACAGGTCTTGGAAATCCAAAACGACATTTAGTGTAAACTTTTCCTTACGCTATGTACTTCCGCTGACAGTACTTCCCACATCTATGTGATTAAGAATGCTGAACTTGCTGTTTTAGGCCTTTTCGTCACTGTCTTTTGGGATGATACATGTAACATACTGCTCTATGAAAGAAAGTACAAACTCATCTGTGTCTGTTCCAACTTTTTGTGCATCTTTAATCCACAGCAAGAAATGAATATGAGGAGCACTTCTTGCTTGGTGCTCTTTACGCCAAATGAAATCAGTGACATCTCCAAGAGGTGGATTTTTTTAATGTTGCAGACAAAGGTGAGCATGGCTTTAAATCTGTGATTAAAATACTTATAAACAGTTGCAGGTGCCAAAGAGCAAAGTTCTCCTGGTGTTTTCAGATTGATGTCCTTACTATTATAGTTTGCCTCTCAAAAAGTCATGTAAGTCATCCCATGTGTACTCTTCAAAACTGAGGGTCACAAGCCAACTTGGTGCAAATGTATTACATTGTATTCCAGCTTCTCATTGTTTCCATGAATTTTGTTGACAAAGTCTCTTGCAGATATAGTTTCTAGATTAACTCCTGTCTTAAGAATATGGTTAACAGGATACAATAGTCCAGACAAATCTTTTTCAAATAACAGATGGGATATACGTGGAATACTTTGACAAAATCTAGAGTCCTCTGAATGTAATCTGGTTGATCTATACTCAGCTGCTGGTATTTGCACTGGGCGGTCATCATATTGTCTGCCTACACCAGTTGGAAATAGTTTTGAACAGCGAGCTTCTAAACCTTTCTCCCAAACACTCATTAAAGCTACTTTAGCTTGTTTCATCTGATACAGTTCAATAGCATCCCCCATAATTATTTTTGAATGCAGTGGATGGATACTGTAGTGCTCATAGATTTCTTCAGATTTAGTTCTAGTCATTTTTTCAAAATGTTCACTTGAAGGTAACATTTCTTCCTTCATGCAACTTTCATCTATGAGAACATGTACATCTTTATAATACATATTATTCTGTTTCAGATGGAATGTAGCATTCTTCACCTTATTCACATCCACTAGCTCTTGCCAGATTTTTTATTTTTTTTTTGTGGTCAGACCATTCACTAGAATAATAAACTGTTCATCTATGTCTCTCTGTACACCCACAGTTTCACCATTATGTTTACAATCTAAAGAAAGGTCAGTACACAACATTACTGTTAAGGCCTTTCTGTATCTCATTCTGGGGTAGTTTCCCTGTCTTTGGTTCCATACAAACTATTGCTTGAAATGGGTGTTTAGATTGTATCAATATTGTTTCATAAACATTTAGATGTTGAAGTTCCTCTGGAATTTCAACCACCTCTTATTATATATTGCTTTTGCAGGCATTTTGTTGTACTCTAATTTGTCATGCCAATACTTGATCTGCCGTGTTGGCAAATCAAACCATTCCTCCACAAATAAATACACAGCAAATTCTACCCACTTTTCTCTGTTTTCCTGTTCACTTTTTGAAAACACATTAATATGTGTTTGGACTTCGTAGTGAGTGTTCCGACAACATATACAAACATAGGTTGGTTTCTCTGTAGAAACTGCAATAAACTTTACTATTTCTGGTGAAAAGTTATCAGAACTAACATCTGTGTTCTCTTCCTCTACACCAGGACATACCAAATCCTCATTTTCCCCAAACTCTACTTGACCCTGTCCCCCATGGGATGGGAACAGTCCAGCCCGAACTGCTAGGCTAGGTCCTCCCTGGACTGGAAACAAGCATCCTAGGAATGGTTTTGGGGTATCACCCCTCGTCAGCCAGACTAGCTTGACTCCATTGGCATGGGGAGCACATGACCCACATCTGGGCATACCCGTCCCACTCGGGGTGACACATACAAAAAGAACAATTGATGGACAGAATGCTGAACAATGTCATACATTCATCCCATTACAGACATCTGGGCCTATATCCATAGTTTTTTTGCTCCCCATGCCATTCCAGTTTGGACCCAGCCATATGCAAATCAGTCTTGACCCTGTTCCCATTGGAAACAGTCCAGCCCGAACTGCCAGGCAAGGTCCTCCCTGGACTGATGAGGGGTGTTGCCCCAAAACCGGTCTCAGGATGCTTGTTTCCGGTCCAGGGAAGACCTGTCTTGGCAGTTCAGGCTGGACTGTTCAAATGAGGAGCAGGGTCAAGATTGATTTGCATATTACTGGGTCTGAACTGGGGTGGCAAAGTGAGCTAAAGAACGATGATGGATTCAACCCAGATCTGTGACTGGGGTGAGTATCTGAAAAGTTTCAGCGCTCCGTCCATCATCTCCTTGTGCTTGCTTTGTTCGCCCTAAGTTGGCAGGGTATGCCCAGATGTGGGTCCCTTGCTCACTTTGCCACTGGATTCAAGCTAGCCTGAACTGGGGTGGCAAAGTGAGCTAAAGAACGATGATGGATTCAACCCAGATCTGTGATTGGGGGTGAGTGTCTTAAAAGTTTCAGCACTCCGTCTATCATCTCCTTGTGTTTACTCACAGACATACACACAGACCCACGCAGGCACTCACAGACATACACACATGACCCTGTGCCTCATGGGAACAGTCCAGCCCGAACTGCCAAGCCATGTCTTCCCTGTAACGGAAACAAGCATCATGGGACCGGTTTCAGGCTAACAGCCCTCATCAGCCAGGCTAGCTTGAATCCAGTGGCAAAGTGAGCAAGGGACCCACGTCTGGGCATACCCTGCCAACTTAGGGCGAACAAAGCAAACACAAGGAGATGATGGACGGAGCGCTGAAACTTTTCAGACACTCACCCCCAGTCACAGATCTGGGTTGAATCCATCATCGTTCTTTAGCTCACTTCGCCACCCCAGTTCAGACACAGCTATATGCAAATCAGTCTTGACCCTGTGCCTCATGGGAACAGTCCAGCCCGAACTGCCAAGCCATGTCTTCCCTGGACCGGAAACAAGCATCCTGGGACCGGTTTCGGGCTAACAGCCCTCATCAGCCAGGCTAGCTTGAATCCAATGGCAAAGTGAGCATGTCTGTGAGTGCCTGTGTGGGTTTGTATGTATGTCTGTGTGGGTTTGTTAGTGTCTGTGTGGGTCTGTGAGTGGGTGTGTGTGTCTGGGTATGTGAATAGAAGTGTGAGTGTCTAAGTGGGTCTGTAAGTGGGTGTCCAAGTGCCTGTGTAGGTCTATGAGTGGGTCTGTGAGTGTCTATGTGAGTATGTGAGTAGATGTGTGAGTGCCTGTGTGGATCTCTGAGTGGGTGTGTGAGTGTGCGAGTGGGTCTGTGAGTGGGTGAGTGAGTGTGTGAGTAGATCTGTGAGTGGGTGTGTGAGCTCCTGTTTAGGTCTGTGTGTGGGTTTCAGAGTGTCTGAGTGGGTCTGTGAGGGGTTGTGAGAATGCCTGTGTGGGTCTGTGAGTGGGTATGTGAGTGCCTACATAGGTATGTGATTGGGTCTGTGAGAGCATGCATTGGTCTATGAGTGGGTGTGCCAATGCTATGTGGCTCTGTAAGTGTCTGTGTTGGTCTGTGAGTGGTTCTGTGAGTGTCTGTGTAAGTCAGTAAGTGGGTGTATGAGGATCTATGTGAGTCAGTGTCCGAGTGTCTGTGTGAATATGTGAGTGTCTGTGTAGATCTCTGAGTTGGTGTGTGAGTGTCTGTGTGGGTCTGTGAGTGAGTCTGTGAGTGGGTCTCTGAGTGTGTGAGTGGATCTGTGAGTTTCTGTGTGGGTATGTCACTGGGTGTATGAGTGTCTGAGTGAGTCTGTGAGTAAGTGTATGTGTGTCTGAATATGTCTGTAAGTGGGTGTCTGAGTGTCTGTGTGGGTCTGTGATTTGTTGTATGAGCATTTGTGTGGGTCTGTAAATGGGTGTGTGAGTACCTCTGTGGGTATGTGAGGGCCTACATGGGTTTGTGTGTGGGTCTGTGAGTGCCTGCATGGGTCTCTGAATAGGTGTGTCAATGGCTGCGTAGGTCGGTGAGTGGGTGTCTGAGTGTATGTGTGGGTCTGTGAGTGGGTGGTATCTGAATGGCTGTGTGGGTTTGAGTATCTATGTGGGTCTGTGAGTGGGTGTGTGAGTGTCTGAGTAGGTCTGTGTGTGGATGTGTGAGTGTCTAAGTGGGTCTGTAAGTAGATATTCAAGTGCCTGTGTGGGTCTGTGAGTGTCTGTGTGGCTCTGTGAGTGGGTGTATGAGTGACTGTGTGAGTATGTGAGTAGATGTGTGAGTGCCTGTGTGGATCTCTGAGTGGGTATGTGAGTGTGCGAGTGGGTCTGTGAGTGTGTGAGTGAGTGTGTGAGTAGATCTGTGAGTGGGTATGTGAGTTCCCTTGTGGGTCTGTCACTGGATGTGTGAGTGGGTGTGTGACTATCTGAGTGGGTTGGTGAGTGGATTTCAGAGTATCTGAGTGGGTCTGTGAGAGGGTGTGTGAGTGTCTGTGTGGGTGTGTGTGGGTCTGTGAGAGAGTGTGTGAGTACCTGTGTGGGTCTGTGAGTGGATGTGGGAGTGCCTACAGAGGTATGTGATTGGGTCTGTGAGTACCTGCATGGGTGTATGAGTGGGTTTGTCAATGCTGTGTAGATCTGTGAGTGGCTCTGTAAGTTTCTTTTTTTAATAGATTTTAATTGCATATCTTTTCATACAACCCCCATGGGAAACTAACCACCCCCTCCCTGGCCCCGTTCCAAGTCAAATTCATCCATTAATACAATTACAGGTGTAAAAAAAATGATCAATCACAGAATACTTTTTACATACAGAAAAAGCATAGAGAAGAAAAAGAATAAAAAATCATCACAGCGAGTTCATGGTAGGATCCTCCCAAAAAGATTCAAATGAGATACAGGCCTAGTCCAGTTCCTCAAAGGAGCCCAGATTTCCAGCCCCCTTTTCTTAGCCGTCATGACCTTCTGAGCAAAAACTGCTGATTCCCTACAGTAAATAGCTAAGAGTCGGGCCATCCAATGCTGACTTCTAATCGGGACAGAACTAACCATCCCATGGTCAGACAAAGCCTTAACACTGTTATAGCCCCAAACATAAAGGCCTAGGAATGGCTTGGTACTACATCCTCATCCACCCCTAACATAATAAACTAGGGAGTGATTGCTATATGAGGCCCCAACTGTGACTATCGTTCTACCGATATCCTTTTTGAGACAGTCAAGACTGGAACAAGTTGCGAACATGTGAATAAGGTCCGCCGCATAGCTACCACACTGAGGGCAATGTGTTCCAGCAACCTCTCCCCATTTCGCTTTTTCACTGGAGTAATATAGAGATTGTACCAAGTTTTAAAATGCTGCATCTGCAAATTAGCTGCAACTAGAGTGAATTGTGCAAGATGCAGAGACTCCTCACAGTCCCCGATACTCGCTTGTAAAAGTTCATCCCACCTTCCAATATGCTTGGCTAGGTCATCCACCATCCTGGCATTCAGCATCCTATAAAGTATACTCAGCAAGGGTTTAGATTTAGGCAGCAAGTCAACCACAACAACTCTTAAAAACCTGCTGACCCCTCCTAATTTTTTCTCAGAAAATCTCATCTGCAGTTACTTAAAAAATTCTCTGTGCTCCAACCCGAATTTGCTTTTTAAGTCTTCAAATGAGCAGATACCTGCATTGCCTACAAAATCTCCCAGTTTTGACAGCCCAAGCTCTTTCCAGCGCCTAGCTTGGCCATCCCTGAAAATACCAGGGAGCAGGATATTGTTGTTAATGGAGGTGTAAAAAGAACAATTGATGGACAGAATGCAGAACAATGTCATACATTCACCCCAGTACAGAGACCTGGGCCTAAATCTATCGTTTTTTTGCTCACCATGCCATTGCAGTTTGGACCCAGCCATATGCAAATCAGTCTTGACACTGTGCCAATGGGAACAGTCCAGCCCGAACTGCCAGGCCAGGTCCTCCTTGGACTGGAATCAAGCATCCTAGGACCGGTTTCGGGTGTAGCAATTCAAGCGTCCTAGCCCTAGCTTCTTCTGGACTGCCGTCCATATTTTATATGCATGGATCACTGTTTTGAACTTGACCCTTTTATAATATACAAACTCCAATTGGTGCATGAGGCAGCCCCTAGCATCTTCTCCTAATAATAATTCATACGTTGAAGGGGTCTATCCTCACATAGTCCCGATTCACCCTCCCCTTTCAACAGGACTTTCATTTGGACAAGGATAGACCGGGCGGTAGGGGTGGGGGCATGGTGATTATATATAAAAATTCACTCTCCTGCCTATTACTACGTATGACAGAGCTAGAAGGGGCAGAGGGACTCAGTTTCCATCTGACGATTACTGCTCACCAGTCTATCGCGGGCGCGGTAATTTACCGTCCACCAGGACCAGCAGGAAGGTTCTTGGAATCCCTGGGCCATGCTATTACACCTATTGCGTCCAAGTATAGTCAGTGCTTGGTTCTTGGGAACTTCAACATACATTTTGAGCAAACAACCGATCCAGAGGCTATTAAACTTTGTGAATCCCTGGGTATCCTCAATCTGACTCCATATGCGTCGCTTCCAACGCATGAAAAGGGTCACACCCTAGATCAAATTTTTTCAACAACTAGGTTAGAACCAGCTGTTCCCCTGCCAATTATTTGGTCTGACCACTTTTTGCTAACCTTCAGATTAGACAAGGCTCCGGCCAAGTCTCAGTCCTACTGTAAAAATCGGTCGAGAAGCTTCAGATCTTTTGATCAAATAACATCAGAGGCTTTAGCTGCTATACTTTGCCACCATCCTTTACCAGCCAATAATAACTTAGAACATGATGTACTTTCATTGGAAGGCTGGCTTCAGGAATGGACGATGCAGCTAGCCCCTTTAAAAACACGAGCCGCTAAACATGGCAGAGCCTCAGCACCTTGGTTTACTGAGTCCTTAAGGAAAAGTAAAAGTGCGTGTAAAAGTCTAGAACGTTTATGGAGGAGAAATTTCGATCCCATAAATAAACTCACATATAAAGCGGCATTGAAGGCCCACTACGCTACAGTTCGAGAGGAAAAGAAAAATTTTTGGCTGTAAAAATTGAACAAGCTGAGAATTGCTCTAAAGCAGAGGTCTTCAAACTTTGTTGCACCGAGCCCCCCTAAGCTAAATATTTTGAAGTCGGGCCCCCCTCCAAAACTTTATGGCAAGGACTGGAAGAGCTGGAGGGGCAGGGCTGAGCACAGAGGTTTGGACTTGTGAGACCATTTCAGGGGTACTTTTTCTGTAGCTCATAACCCACAGTAATGTCAGACTTATAAAGGAGTAAATGCTTGAAACAAAAACAGAAATTGATCAACAAACACTGCTCCCCATAATTGGGGGGAGTTGTGAGCCCCTCACACTCCTGGGCCCCAATACAACACCAAATGCTTCACTAATGATATATGCATTCCTGAGTAGCAGGCGGTCACGTGTACCTCTTTCACCCCTTCCCCTCCATGCCTGGCCGTCACTCCAGTCTTGACACAGGCTCACTATACCTTTCAGAAAAAATAGCTCCCACTCGGTGTCCCTTCTGCAGCAAGGGTTCCCTCTGCTCTAATGCTAGCAAAGAATATCAGCCCTAATGTCCTATTTGCAAATACACCCATGAGCTACCCATGAAACGCACCCTTGATGCAAAGTAATGCAAGGCAGCATGTAGCAAAACTTTGTGGTACTTTGGGAAACTATCCAATGCAAATCCTGACTTGCTTTGGATAGTAAATCCCAGTATAACACTTTGCATCGGGTTTGCATTAGTAAATCTGGTCCCTACAGTGGCGCTGCGCAGCCTTGTTTTACATTTGGGTACAATCCAGTGCAAATTGTGATTAATACCAATACACTTTGTGTCAGGTTTGTTTAAAAAAAAGTAACACAAACCTGAGACAGTCTTTGTAAATCTGGGCCTAAATTATTTTGCTGCAGCCTGTCTTATGCTGTGTGTAACAGAATTTTAAAATAATGACACATATACAGTGCTTTCTGCCAAAGACAGGGACCTTGCAGCACTATAAAAACAAAAGTCACTATTCCCCACTGCACCAAGCAGGATTCCATTCTCTGACTCTCACACACACAGACATCTGCAGCGATTGCATTAACTATCTGAGATTTCATCCTTTATGAGTGCCTTTCCCACTGATTAATTTGTGTGTGCATTATTTTATATGCAGTTAACTTAAAGTTGAAAAAAAAACACTTAAAACCAGCTACTGAATATTTTATTGTTCTTTGTAGGCCAGTAATTGACTTGGCACCACACCGACTGACCTCTGCCCCATGACACTTGAAATCGCAGTTCCCATGGTTTTTTTAATGCACTTTGGCTGCATGTAAATGAAGATAGCCTGGAAACTGAACAAATGAATACGTTCGCGCTTCCAGCCATCTTCATTTACACTTCTTTTCTGAGACATTTGCGCCCCCCTGAGAATGCCGCCACGGACCCCGAGGGGGGCGCGCCCCACAGTTTGAAGATGTCTGCTCTAAAGAATTGTTCAAGATTGTCAAGGACTTCTCCTCACCTAATGCTACAAAAAGCCTTCTTGCCCCCACCTATGAATGGACAAATGAAATTGCACAATACTTTTATAAGAAAATTAAAATTATTCAGGACTCTTTCAGTGGCCTTCCCCTGGACAGGGAGAGCGACATTGACATGCCTCTCCCCATATGTCCTATTACGGAGAATACCCTTTTAGAGTTTCCATCTATGCCCATGGCCACATCACTCAAAATTATGAAGGCCCTGAAATCCGGATCTCCCTCTTACCCTTGCCCAGCTAAAACTCTGGCATCGATTGCTAAGGTAATAAATCCAGCTGTCAACCGATTACTGAATCTATCTCTGTCCGAGGGAGGGATGCCAGAGAATTGGAAGCATGGAAAAATTCTCCCGCTCTTAAAAAAACCATCAGCGGACCCCTTGGTAGTCAGCAATTACAGACCCATATCGCTCCTACCTTATTTCTCCAAAGTACAATAGAAATACGTGAATGCCATCATCACTGATTTTATTGAGGCAAACCAGGTGCTCCAACCGAGCCAGTCAGGATTTAGAGCAAACTTTAGCACAGAAACGGCTCTGTTGGAAATCTCAGAGATGATCAAAACCACTCTTGATAGAGGAGGAAAGGCTGTGCTGATATTTCTAGATCTCTCGGCGGCTTTCGATACCGTGCCCCACGATCGACTCCTTCATAGACTGAAGGAAAGTGGTATTGGGGGCACGGTGCTCAGATGGTTTTCTTCCTTCCTGGAAAGCCGCCAGCAAACAGTCTGGTCTCCTCCTTTCTCAGCCCTCATCCCTCCGCTGAATGTAGGAGTTCCACAGGGTTCTGTTTTAAGTCCTACCCTGTTTAATATATACATGGCCCCCCTCGCTCCACTAGCTGAACAACATGGGGCAAAAATTATATTGTACGCCGATGACACTCAGTTGCTATTTACCTGTGAGAAGGATGAGGCGCTCAGCGGTAATGAAGTCAATGTTTGCCTAACCAAGGTGTTTGCCTGGTTCAGGCAAAATGATCTACTTTGCAACTCCGACAAGTCGGAAATCATTTTCTTTGGATATACTCCAGGCGACGAATGGCGTCAATGGTGGCCACAAAATGTATCCCCCCCGAAAGCCCAGTTTCCATCGCAAAATATTTAGGAGTGAAATTTGACGCTGACATGACCATGAAGTCCCAGGTCCAATTGGTAGCTGGCACCTGTTTTGGGTTACTAAAAATGATGAGGAATTTACTCCCCTTGCTTCCTATCCCTCATAGAAAAACTGTGGTCCAAGCACTCATCATGTCAAGACTGGACTACGTAAATGTGTTGTATCTGGGCCTTCCGGACTACTTATTGAACCGCCTCCAGGTAGTTCAAAATGCTGCAGCAAGGGCCGTGCTTATGGTCGGACCCAGGTCACACATGTCTTCCCATCTTAGATCCCTGCACTGGCTTCCCGTGAATAAAAGGGTCAGTTTTAAAGCCCTGGTGCTGACTTTTAAGGCCCTAAATAACATTGGGGCCCGTACCTCAGGAAAAAAATCCAGCCTTATAAACCGTCCAGAACCCTGCGGTCATCAACCCAGCAACTGACAATTGTGCCAAAGTTTTGTCGTTCTCGCAAAGGAGGACGCTCCTTTCAGGTAGCTGCCGCGAACTTATGGAACAGCCTCCCACTCTCCCTTAGACAAGAACGTGACCTCCTCAGTTTTAGGCAAAGCTTAAAAACCTGGCTCTTCCAACAGTAGACTTGCCGTTTTTTGGCTGCTAGGTTTTTCATATGCTCTGTCCAGGGGTCAAGATAGCGCCGGGACACTCCCTGGAGTAGCCGCGCGCTCAACAAATACCCTATAACATAACATAACATAACATAACATTTGTTGAATGGCCAAAGCCCAATAATACAACAGGAGATTTGGGACGGCCCAGCCTCCACGTTCCCTCAGGAGTGTCAAGAACTTCAAAGCTCTTCTAGGGCGTGAATAGGCCCACAAAAACCTTGAGTTCACCTGGTTAAGTAACTTAAACCAGCCGCCGTCGACCTCCAAGGGGATAGACCTGAAAAAATACAGGATCTTAGGTAAAAACAGCATTTTTACAACATTACTCATCCCAATCAGGGTGAGCCTAAGGTTGTTCATTCTTGCAATATCATATTTGGTTCTCTGAATCAATGGGCCCAAGTTGTTCTCTACAATTTTCTCTATATCATCGGAGATGTCCAACCCAAGATAGACAGCGTGTGGAACCACCTGCTTATCGCTTGATTGAGCCATTCTATTAACTACAATTTGTGTCTTGTTCTGATTTAGCAGGTACCCCGACACCTGCCCGAACTTCGCCACCTCAATCTCAATTTTTCTCAAAGCGCCCTCAGGGTCGAGGGTAATAACTGCCAGATCATCGGCGTATGCTAGAATTTTCAACTCCCCCCTTACTATACATCAGTAAAATTGAGAGATTGTCCTTAATTTTCCTAATCAGAGGATCTACATACAGGGCGAACAGTAAGGGTGAGCAGGGAAATCCCTGTTTCGTGCCGCGTCCTGTATCCACAGTGTCAGATTAGCCGGCCATTGCCGAAATTGTGGCTACAGATTTGCAATACAGAGATTAGATAGCTGTGATGAACCCAGAGCCCAGGCCTTTTTTGTTCATTGCTGCCCATAGAAAAGGCCAGGAGACCCTATCAAAAGCTTTCTCTGCAGCCAACAAGATTAGAGCCATAGGGTCTCCGGCTACCTTTGCGGCATCAAATAATGTAATGGCCTGACAGGTATAATCGATAGTGCTACGTCCGGGAATAAATCCATGCTGAACCAGAGAGACCAATTTCTTGATCACCCGAGCCAATCTAGCAGCCAGAACTTTAGCATAAATTTTAACATCACTGTTAACCAGAGTGAATGGCCGATACGATCCTAACTCATGGGCAGGCTTCCCTTTCTTAAGGAAGACAATTATATTGGCCGAACCCCAAGATTCTGGAGACTCTCCGCCAGATTGTGCGGGAGGCAAACACCTTATAGAACTCTCCCGGTATAAGGTCTGTCTCAGTGCTTTCTCCGCTGGTACAGATTGAATAGCCTCTCCCGAAACAGAGTCCTCCAGCAGTCCTTTCTCTTCAGTAGTTAGACCCTCACATGGCATATCCTCTAGGTAATCATCAATTTCTTGGCCCACTTGACCCGTCTCCTCCGTGCACAGTTGCTGATAATATTTTAGGAAGGAGGATCATATTCCAGGCCGGTCAGAAATTGACCTGCCTTGAGGATTCCGAATCACCCTAATCTGGTCCTGTGTTAACTTCTGTCTCGTATGTACAGCCAGCAAGTGTCCCACTCTTTCAGTAAATTCGTATGTCCTATTCTTCCAGGCCAAATACTTATCCGCTGCCTTTTTTGCTGAAATATCCACTAGCGCTGATTTGGCAACCCCAACACTCAACTGAGCCTTATCAATATCTTCACCCCTAGTTACTGCCGAAATTAGCTGTTTTTCTACAGCCTCTAGTTTCTCGTACAGTTCCTGCAACAATTTCTTCCCCTTTTTCTGTCATGCCCAGCTGTATCTTATAGTCTCTCCCTGGACCCCAACCCTAAAAGTGTCCCAGACAACCTCTATCCGAGCATTCCCTATATTCTCCGCAATGAACCTCGGTATCCATATATTCATATGTATGATGTATTCCTCGTCATACAGCAAGGTCCTTTCAAACGATCAGCTGGGGGCGGGAGAGGGGGCTACCTCCATCTCTAACTCAGCCACCAAAGGGTTATGGTCAGACATGCCTCCGGGGTTTTTGTATATTCTACTAGAGAGAGCTGATTCATGAGGCATAAAAAAATAATCTAACCTGAAATGTGTCTGATGTGGGCCAGAATAAAATGTATATCCTGGATCAAGTGGCTCCTTTTTAGCCTAAACTTCGGATAACCCATGGGTCTTAAATAAATATTTCAAAGATCTAAACACCCTAGGTTTGCGGCCCTGATATTGTACCTCCCACGTCTCACGACCATCACCTACAACGTTAATGTTAATATTAAAGTGCGCACAAATTATAAGAGGGAGCGGACAGCTAGCCTGTTCATTATTAAGCCAGTCAAACATGGTCGGCCACAGCACCATAAACTGAGCATAATGTGAAAATGTTATTGTCTACACAGCATTGCACTATAGCCCATCGGCCATTTTTATCCTCCCTGGTACGTGGGAACCTAGCTCGCCCCTTGTGAGCCATAATGGCCACCCCTGTGTATGCGACCCTTGTGTAGTGTTAGACACTAATTGATACCCTACCAACTCTGCTATGGCTCGCCTATTTGCCTCTACGTGAGTCTCTTGAAGACAGACTATGTCTGCCTATAAGAATTGTATATCCACATTTACTCTTCCTGTTTTCAAAGGATTATTTAACCCGCAGATGTTTATTGATGCTATCCTTAGCTTACTCATCTTTGTTTGATAGAGATCCACTGGCACGTATCAGCTACCCTATCCATTCCCACCCTCCAGCAAAACATGCTTGGAACATCCCCCCATAGATCGCCCACCACCATGCCCCCCAAACACCCCCTGACCTACCCACCCTTGTTGTGACCAATGGGGCAATGAAGACCCTTGTGATACCTCCTGCACAAACGCCGCCCCCCCCCAAGCCACCCCCCCACCCCACCCTGCCCTACCAACTACCAACACTCTGGTGATCAAGAAGATCCACAAAAAAAGAACAAACCCACTTTGAGACTATGCCTAATTGCAGTAGAAACATCTCAGGCTTCCTGTGAAGTTAATTAGGCCCCCCAGGCAGTTTCATTTCTATTCCCGCTGTCATGGGAGAAAGCTTTGGTTCAGGCCGAATCAATTATCAGCTCAAAATCACGCCCTACTCCCTCCGATTGAAATCTCCTTAAAAAATTCTTGGGCTTGGATTTCTGATGAAAATACCCTGGGATTCCCTTTAAAGATGACCTTTAGGCTGGCAGGGCTCAAAAGGTAAACTTTACAGGCAAGTCTTTGGAAGAGCCTAATCAACTGTTGCAGTCGCCACCGTCTCTCTACAGTCATGTGGCAGAGATCTGGCCTAACAAAAAAGGTATGGCCCTCAAATGTACGTTTGGCCTCAGGCTTGGCCTTCTCAAAAATGTTCTGCCGCAGGAGAAAATTCACCCAAAACATTATAATGGCTCTATGCTTGTCATTTAAATCTGGTTGCCCCCTTTATTTTAACATAAGAGGGAACCGATGTACTCTCTGTACCTCCGCCTCCCAATCCCAGTGTGCCAGTTTGGGGAAGGCTCATTTCAATACTCTCAACATAAAATCCCAAACATCGCCCCCTTCAGCATTCTCAGCAATACCAAGAAATCTAAGATTATTTCTGCACTGGTGATTCTCAAAATCTTCGAGCTTACACAGCATGTCTGTCAATCCAAGCTTCCTGAGAGGCTAGCTGTCTTCCCATAGTCTCGGCCCCTGCTTCAAGCACTACTGTCCATTCTTCCACAGCCGTCGTGTGCTAATAGAATTTGGCACAAATCTTACTAAACTTACGCACGGCCCTTGGAGCTTTTTAGTAGCCAGATGTGCTCTCTTGCTTTCCATGCGGGCTTTACTTTGCAATTTGTTCCAGTGTAGAGTAAATTAATCCCATTGAGGAGGGAGATTCAGACACCAAATTCAAAATTGGGACTTACTGCGGCCTTCCTCCAGCTGCTGAACAACACTCCCGAGCACCAGATTTGAGTCAGACTGAATGGCCATACTCCAATCAGACTCGAAGCCGCGTTTGCTGGACCTCGATTTTCTACTAGCTTTTTTCTTTTTTTGGGAGGCCGCCTGTTCTTTTTTTGAGTGACCAGCCTGGCCGAAGAGCTATCCAGACTATCCCCAGAGGTGCCTGATATCAAGTCTGCATCAGATTGAACATCGCTAGGCCCAGATAGTTCAGATTCATCAGTGAGAGAAAAAAAATTCTCGCCCCATCCGGAGTACCTCCTACTTTCAGCTTCTGCCTATCTAGGCTAGGGCCGGTATTTACATCCAACCCCAGAGGTTGACACTCCAAGCCCTTCAAACAAGCGGTTGGCATAGATTGGATTAGTGGAGAAACAAGATCCTCAGCCCCTATTTCGCCTAGTGGAAGTTTTAGGCTGTTTTTGTCGGTTGCTGAAATGTCCGGAAATGGCTAAAGTGGTGCTCCCAGTGTTTGTTCCCAAGAAAGGATTCATTGCCATACCTGTTGCCTGTTGGGTCCCGGCCATAGCTTCCATGGAACCAGCTTTCTTGCTGCCTGCCCCTGCACGTTTGGAAAAGATCTCCGGGATGACTGCCTGCTTCCCTCTCAGTGTTAAACACTGACTAGACCGCGTCCCCTTCAGTTTCATTTGGCAGGCAGTGTCATCCACGTCATGCTTCTCAGCGGGGGCTGCCCCATCATCCAGCTTTTACAAATCCAGCGGTTTCTGGCTAAGGGAGGCTCCCCGACCCCCTGTAGCCACTCCACCTTCACATCGGTCACAGCACTCCTTACCAGCCTTATTCGTTTTCGGGGGCATTGCGGTCAGCCAGCTCAACAAAGCCCGAGACAAACCCGCCAAGCACCTCTGCAGCGGTACGGAGCAAGCGTAGGCTAAGCTTTGTGGCTTTATGAGCTTCAAGAAGATGTTTTCTTTACGGTGGGTCTTCAGCTTTTTGATCGCATATATCAGCACTGTCTGCATTATTTGAATGTCACCAGAGCTATAAATAATAACAGTAAACGGTTGGGAGCGGCTTGCGCAGCATTCAAGCAGCTGCCATCTTGCCTATCCCCCCCAGAGAGATTGTTATTGGCGGCTCTGTACATTTCTGTGTGGGTCTGTGAGTGGCTATGTGAGTGTCTGTGTGGGTCAGTAAATAGGTGTGTGAGGATCTATGTGGGTCTGTGAGTGGGTGTCTGAGTGTCTGTATGAGTATGTGAGTGGCTATGTGAGTATCTGTATAGATCTCTGAGTTGGTGTGTGAGTGTCTGTGTGGGTCTGTGAGTAGGTCTGTGAGTTCATGTGTAGGTGTGTCACTGGGTGTATAAATGTCTGAGTGAGTCTTTGAGTAAATGTGTGTGTGTCTGAATGGGTCTGTAAGTGAGTGTCTGAGTGTCTATGTGGGTCCGTGATTTGTTGTATGAGCATCTGTGTGCGTCTTTGAGTGGGTGTGTGAGTGCCTACCTGGGGTGGTGGGAGGAGCAGGTGCTCTTGGCCAAGCATGCCAGGGAAATGTCCTAGAACGTTGTCCTATGGACAAGATTCATAGATGATTTGTTTATTCTGTGGAATGGCACCCGTGATTTTGCCCAGGCCTTTGCATCAGAATTGAATGACAACAAACTGAACATGAACTTTACTTCCAGTATCAGCACTTTGGGGATTTATTTTCTCGATTTGGTGGTTTTTGTAAAAAACAATAAACTATACACTAAAACCCATAGAAAGTCTACAGCAGGAAACTCCAATTTACACTCACAAAATTTCCATCCTAGCAAATTGAAACAAAGCATCCCATATGCAGAACATCTTAGGATGAAAAGAAACTGCAGTGAGGCGACAACCTTGAGGGAACCACAGACACAACTACAAAAAGATTTGCAGAAAGAGTATATAGTTCCCAAGTATTAGAACAAGTTAACCATAAAGCAGAGGGAATATCAAAAGATACATTGCTGTTTTCACAAAAGAGAACTAACAAAAAGGCAGGGGTTAAAAATGAATTGAGAATGATCACTGGGTAGCATGCTTATCATGACAAAGAGAGAGATACTGACTAGACATTGGAATCTAGCTAGAAGCGATCCAGTAATAGGACATGAGGCACCCAGGAAGCCTCTACTCACTTTCAGATGCGCAAAATCAATGCGCCAGGAACTGGTAGTGAGAATTCCTGAAATAACAGAACCAGATTTGTGGCGAAAAGCCAGTCCTGGGTTCCTCAAATGTTCCAGATGCAAGGCATGCCAACATGGTCTTAACATGAAAGAAGCCCAGTCGCTGTTACTGAACACTCCATTGAAGATACGCAATTTGTACATTTGTAGGAGTGACCATGTTGTATATGTGTTGCAATGTTCCTGTCCCAAGATGTATGTGGGGAGCACCATACATGTGGTGTACATAAGGTCTCTTTTGTCATTGACTCTGTCTCAAAAAGCAGAAGAGGTGGAAACCGAGAACTCAAATTGAGACAATTGGAGTCTAAGTATAATATTTTGCTCAATACGAAAATACCACGCGGCTTGAAATCTGATAAAGATTTACATTTACGTACCTAGTAAAATAGCCCTCTCTCAATTTGACCATTTGTAGAGATAGTTGCACTCAACAGTATGATGATTTATACATATATTGGTATAAAATTCGGAGACACCATTTTTATATCACATTCACAATGCACTTTATGTGAAATTTCCGTCTGTGCACTTGATCATGAATTGTCACTAGGTGCCTTTTGAAGGGAAGAGTAGAACCAACATAAATTACATGTGATGTAAAACAACATACAATGGGACAGAGCAAAAAGGATTCGAATGTAATGGATGGTCCTTTACATAAGAGTTTTTAAATTAAATGGTAATTAGAGAGGGACATGTCACTTGGAGTAGGGCTAACTATTGAGGCTTGTGGAGACAAGGAAAAGCTTACTTGGTATAACTCTCCACTTATCGGCATATCCGATATTCATTTAGAATCCATGAAACTCATTTGGGGTGTATATGTTTTAATTCCAAGCCTTAACTATTTATTTATTTATTTATGCATTTTTATATAGCGCGGACTTTACCCGAGGGTGTCAGAGCGCTTCACAACAGGATTAGCAACATTACATAAGGAGGAGGATACAAATGAGCATAATACAAAGGCAAGCGTTACATTGCATGAAGAAAAGTGACAATTGTGCAAAAACAAACAAACCAAATACAAAAAGAGGAATAAGTTCCAATAGGAAAAAGTGACAGATGTGCATGAAACAAGGGATACCAAATACAAATGGAGGTATAATGCTGCAATAAGTGGCAGTCACACATGACACACTGGGAAGGCACTTCTATAGGCTTGGAGTACAGAATTTCCTATAGTGGAAGAACTTCCTTGAGGTAGTAGAGAGGGCGTGAATTCAGCAGGGGGTACATGGGGTACAAAATATATGATACATAGGGTACAAAATACCACTAAAGGCATAATACTGTAATAAGTGGCAGTAACTCAAAGCACACTGAGAAGGCCCTTCTATAGGCTTGGAATACATAATTCCTATCATGGAAGAGCTTCCTAGAGGTAGTAGAGAGGGCGTGACTTCACAGGGGACTTAACCTGGGGGAACACGCACATAAAAACCAACACAACACACAAAGTAAGGAATGAACAGACAAAAGTACAACTTTAAACTGACGGGCGGTCGGTTAGCTGAACTAACTATAACGGGGGAATTTCTATGGTTTTGTACGAGTGAATTGTCCAACTAACTATAACTGTCCCTAAAACCTATGGTTTTTTCAGTGAATTTCAAAGGTTTTTTAAATGCTAATTTCTAACTATAACGTGTCTGAAACCTATGGTTTTTTCAGTGAATTTCAAAGGTTTTTTAAATGCTAATTTCTAACTATAACGTGCCTGAAACCTGTGGTTTTTTCAGTGAATTTCAAAGGTTTTTTAAATGCTAATTTCTAACTATAACGCCCCTAAAACCTATGGTTTTTTCAGTGAATTTCAAAGGTTTTGTAAATGACAATTTTTAAATGTATTAATTGTTATATTTATTTTTTTGATACTGATTTACTACATTTTTTTAAAACTATTTATTTTTAGATATTTTATTTATTAAATTACATTGTAATTACATTATACATTACATTACAAAATATACTTTATCAGAATGAATTACTTTAGTTTAAATAGTTTGCAAATAGGCAATAGAGTTTTAAGTACAGTAGTTACAGTTGTTGCAATGGGCAACACAATTTCAAACACAATGCAACATTGAGCTCAATGTGAATTTCTAGTTAAATGCAATTAGTTACTTTATGGATTACTTTTCTAACCACAGGACTGGATCCTAGATTCAGTCCTGGGACATCTCCCTGTAAACAGTTGAGTAAAAGCGTTTTGGTTACAGTACTGATTTTTAAGGAATATTATTGTATTTTAAAAGTTGACACTTAGAAACTTTTTCACATAGAATCACCAATGTTATCCTATGGGAGGAAATTCACTTAGCGGGTAAGTAGTGTTATCGTTACTTTTTCTTACTCAGTGTTGGATCCTGGATCCAGCACTGGTGCATCTCCTGTAAACAGTTGAAAGAATGCGTTTAAGTCATACAGGCGATTTTTAAGGAATATTTGTAGTTTGTGAAAATCGACACTTTGAAACTTTTCTGCTGAAAACCAGACAATGGATTCCTATCGAAGGAAATACAAGTTACTGGTAAGTACGGTTAGAATTACTTTTCAGGGTCAGTGCTGGGCTAAAAGATGCAGCACTGGGTTCTCTCCTGATAACAGGTGAGTAAATCGGTTTTCGTAGTTCGGTTGATTTTAGAGGAATATTATAAAGTTCCAAAACTCCACACTTAGAAGAATTTCCAAGTGAAACCAGTCAATGTTAGCCTATGGAAGGAAATTCAAGTTGCTGGTAAGTACGGTTAAAATTACTTTTCAGGATCAGTACTGGGCTGAAAGATGCAGCACTGAGGTCTCTCCTGATAACAGGTGAGTAAATCGGAATTCGTATTTCGGCTGATTTTAGAGGAATATTCTAAAGTTCCAAAACTGCACACTTAGAAGAATTTCCAAGTGAAACCAGTGAATGATATCCTATGGAAGGAAATTCAAGTTACTGGTAAGTACGGTTAAAATTACTTTTCAGGATCAGTACTGGGCTGAAAGATGCAGCACTGAGGTCTCTCCTGATAGCAGGTGAGTAAATCGGAATTCGTAGTTCGGCTGATTTTAGAGGAATATTTGTATGTTTCAAAAATCGACACTTAGAAACTTTTTCAGCAAAAAGCAGACAATGATATCCTATGGAAGGAAATTCAAGTTACTGGTAAGTACGGTTAAAATTACTTTTCAGGATCAGTACTGGGCTGAAAGATGCAGCACTGAGGTCTCTCCTGATAACAGGTGAGTAAATCGGAATTCGTATTTCGGCTGATTTTAGAGGAATATTATAAAGTTCCAAAACTCCACACTTAGAAGAATTTCCAAGTGAAACCAGTCAATGATATCCTATGGAAGGAAATTCAAGTTACTGGTAAGTACGGTTAAAATTACTTTTCAGGATCAGTACTGGGCTGAAAGATGCAGCACTGAGGTCTCTCCTGATAACAGGTGAGTAAATCGGAATTCGTAGTTCGGCTGATTTTAGAGGAATATTTGCACAATGGTGAAGGGAGGGGGCGGGGTCTGAGGTGACATCTGTGCAAACGCGCCCCGTGGCGCGTTTTAAGTTGGGGGATTAAGGCCCCTTGAATCATGAGGGTCCCTGGGGTCCAACTAGCCCACCCTGTACCTCCAGTATGCGCCAGGGAGCTGCGTTGCAGAGAGGTGTTCAGAGGCCACGCCCCTTTTTACACCTCTCTGCAACGCAGCTCTGTGGCGCTTTTAAGTACATGGTGGGCTAGTTGGCCCTCAGGGACCCTCAGGATTGAAGGGGATTTAATTCCCCATCTTAAAACGCGCCACGGGCCTGTTTGCACACATGTCACCTGAAGCCCCGCCCTCCCTTCACCACTAGTGCAAACGCGCCCGTGGCGCGTTTTAAGTTGGGGGATTAAATCCCCTTCAATTCTGAGGGTCCCTGGAGTCCAACTAGCCCACCATGTACTTCTAAAAAGCGCCACAGAGCTGCGTTGCAGAGAGGTGTAAAAGGGGCGTGGCCTCTGTACACCTCTCTGCAACGCAGCTCCCTGGCGCATACTGGAGGTTCCTGGTGGGCTAGTTGGCCCCAAGGACCCCCAGTATTCAAGGGGAATTACTTCCCCTCTTAAACGCGCCAGGGGGCGCGTTTGCAGAGTACTGCAGGGAGGGGCGTAGGCCTCCGGCACGATGCCGGTCGTTTTTTTTGTTTTTTTAATGGGAGGGGGCTGCGTGGCCCCCTTCCCTTGCCCACTTTGGCCCCGGGGACCCCATCCCCCGGGCCTGAGCATTTTATTTTTAAATTAAAAAAAAAAACGGGAAGGGGGCCGCAAGGCCCCCTTCCCTGGGCCTGTATTGGCCCCGGGGACCCCATCCCCCGGGGCATGCCCTCTTTTTTAAATAAAAAATATGGAGGGGTGCTGCGTGGCCCCCTTCCTCAGGCCATTTAAGGCCCCGGGGACCCCATCCCCCAGGGCCGGCCTTGCCCTTATTTTTTTTATTTTTATTTATTTTTTTATTTGGGGAGGGGGGCTGCGTGGCCCCCCTCCCGGGCCACTTATGGCCCCGGGGACCCCATCCCCCGGGGCCTGGCCTCTGGTTGGGGACTGTGGGGGTCCCCAATCCCCCACAGTCCCGCCGGCTCCCGCGTCCTATGGGAGCTCGGCATTGCTTTCCACATGGGGAGCAGCTAACATGCTGCTCCCCATGTGGAAAGCATTGGTTTTGCATTTTGAAAGAGAGAGCAGGTTTCCTGCCTCTCTTTCAAAATGCAAACCAAGTTTGCTATGACAGGACGGGAGACGCGAGGCTCCCGTCCTGTCATAGCAAACAGCAGTGTCCCGGGGGTAGACACCCCGGGACACTGCAGGAGCCGGCCCTGGGCAGTGGCGGTCCCCAGGGCCATCAAGGGCTCCAGGAGGGGGGCCGCGCAGCCCCCCTCCCTACATTTTGAAAGCCCCGGGAGGTGGTGGTCCTCGGGGCTTGGGGGTCCAAAATGGACCCCCATTTTCAATTTTTCTTAGTGCCCCGGGGAGGTGGTGGTCTCGGGTGTGTGGGGGCTGGAGCCCCCCACACAGGTTTTAAAAATAAAAATAAAAAGCCCCGGGAGGTGGCGGTCTCCGGGCTGCGGGAGGGCTCAGAGCCCTCCCGCACCATTTATGATAAAGCCCCAGGGGTGGTGGTCCCCAGGGCTTGGGGGCCCTTAGAGGCCCCCATACATAAAATAAACCCCTCCAGCATGCCCCCGGGACTTGGCCCACCCGGGGGCAATTAACATCGGCGCGGAGACCGGCTCGTTTTTTTTTTTTTATCGGCAGAATCCTGCCGATTTAAAAAAAAAAAAAAATGCTTTTTGCCCAGGGGGTCCTTGTGGGACCCCTGAGCAGACCTAGGGGGTCAGGGTGTTTCTACCCTGCCCCCTTTGTGCGTTTTGCGCACTTTTTTTTACTGCTTTCTTGTTCCTCGGTTCTACCGAGGAACAAGATGGCTGCCAACACTTCCTGGTTTGGAGTGTTGACAGCCAATTAGCAGACAGCTCGTGATCGGGAGGGTGCGCAGATCCTCCGTGCCCATAGATATATATGTACTTTTACTTTTGATTTTCTCAGCAACTTCTGAACGGATTTACACCATTTAACAAAAAGGGTTCTTTCTGAACCAAGAACTACCTCTTTGCCAAATTTGGTGTAATTCCGTTCAGCAGTTCGGGCTATAGCCGTGTCTAAAGTTTCCTATGGGAAAATGAATGGGGAAAACACGTTTTGGGACCCCCCTTTTTTCTCGGCCCCCGCTTGACGAATCACCCCAAGACTTTCAGGGTAGGAGCGGACCGTAGCGGGCCATAAAGTTTGAAAATTTCGCGAAGATTCGTCAACTGGCAAGAGAGTTATTTCAAATAGAATGTCGCGGATTTCCTATGGAAAATAGGTCCTAACTATAACTATCTACTGGCGACCGCCAGTAGATAATATATATATATATATATCCCAACAAGAGCGGTTCTCCTCCACGGACCACTCAGGCAGCGGCACAACAAACAGGCGGCATCCAAGTTTTTTTTTCAAATTTTATCTCTTTATTTTTTCATTTTCTTTGGTGAACGCTGCAACTTCAATTATGTACAGACACGTATAGATGTCTATAAAATCATTCGCAAATTGAATCTAAGAAAATATCATCGAGTAAATCAAATGGATAAGAGAAACATAACCAACAGGGACTCAGAAACAACCAACCTGGAGAATTCAATTGCGTTAACAGCAGCAGATGCTGAATTATTCATGGACTTACGTCAATTAGAACATGAAACAAATGAGGACAACACTGAATTGGGGGAAGTCCAATAGGAATCACATTTGGAACTATACGCACGATGGGCCCGATTCACAGAACTAACTTACTACAAAATCCTAAACTTACTACCATTTTGGTATTCACAGAAGGCACTTACTCATTTTGGTATTCACAGAAGGTACTTACTCATTTTGGTATTCACAGAATGCACTTACTCATTTTGGTATTCACAGAATGCACTTACTCATACTAACTTTATGTCCGCACTCGGGCCGGAGATTCCGGCCCGGTGGTGGAGATTCCGGCCCGGAGGTGGAGATTACGGCCCGATGGTGGAGATTCCGGCCCGATGGTGGAGATTCCGGCCGGTGGCGGAGATTCCGCCACCGGCCGGAGGGTAGCAAAATTTTAGCATTTTACTACCCACCAGTGGGTTTCTTTCCTCCATGCTACATACAAGATCAGTTTTATAACCCTCCAGTGGGTCCAAGATGAAACTTTGCATGTTTGTCAGTTAAAGGACTGGTAGAGGGGCCACATCCCTTGAAATCGGCGCTGCAGGTAAAGAATTGACAAACATGCAAAGTTTCATCTGGGACCCACTGGAGGGTTATAAAACTGATCTCGTATGTAGCATGGAGGAAAGAAACCCACTGGAGGGTAGTAAAATGCTAAAATAACCACATACCCCAACATGCATTGCAAACAACAAATTAAAACGAACTTGACTTTAACCCTTTAAGTGCGCCCGTCGGCCAACGGCCGTCGCGAGCACTACCTCAATAGTGCTGCGCACGTCCGTTGGCCGACGCGGCCCCGCCCACATAATGG
Source organism: Calotriton arnoldi (assembly GCA_963921515.1). Taxonomy (NCBI): domain Eukaryota; kingdom Metazoa; phylum Chordata; class Amphibia; order Caudata; family Salamandridae; genus Calotriton; species Calotriton arnoldi. The sequence goes on along the minus strand of CAWUFW010012804.1, from coordinate 387,958 downwards.
AACGCCCCGCACTGCGGCAAAATTATCGCCGCGGTAAACGGGTTAAGGGCACACCGGATGCCAATCAAAGTAAATAAAGTCATGCAGTAGGGATGTGGCAGCAATTAACTCTTTCCTGATGCGGCCTCTGATGAGAAGCACGAGGGCTTCGAAACGCGTAAGGCTGGGAGATTATGCAACAAGATGGGAAGTTGCATGTTTTTGAAATAAAGAGGTTTTGTGAACCAACCTGTCAGCGGAGTGCGGCTTCGAATCTGAAAATGTTATGGAAACATAACAACACGGCGGTTCCGGCCGTGGGAGCGATGCACCGTCTGTAGAGCAGTTAAAGGACTTGTAGAGGGGCCACATCCCCTTGAAATCGGCGCTGCAGGTAAAGAATTGACAAACATGCAAAGTTTCATCTGGGACCCACTGGAGGGTTATAAAACTGATCTCGTATGTAGCATGGAGGAAAGAAACCCACTGGAGGGTACTAAAATGCTAAAATAACCACATACCCCAACATGCATTGCAAACAACACATTAAAACGAACTTGACTTCAAGGGCACACCGGACGCCAATCTAAGTAAATAAAGTCATGCAGTAGGGATGTGGCAGCAATGAACTCTTTCCTGATGCGGCCTCTGATGAGAAGCACGAGGGCTTCGAAACGCGTTAGGCCGGGAGATTATGCAACAAGATGGGAAGTTGCATGTTTTTGAAATAAAGAGGTTTTGTGAACCTACCTGTCAGCGGAGTGCGGCTTCGAATCTGAAAACTTTATGGAAACATAACAACACGGCGGTTCCAGCCGTGGGAGCGACGCACCGCCTGTCGAGCAGTTAAAGGACTGGTAGAGGGGCCACATCCCCTTGAAATCGGCGCTGCAGGTAAAGAATTGACAAACATGCAAAGTTTCATCTGGGACCCACTGGAGGGTTATAAAACTGATCTCGTATGTAGCATGGAGGAAAGAAACCCACTGGAGGGTACTAAAATGCTAAAATAACCACATACCCCAACATGCATTGCAAACAACACATTAAAACGAACTTGACTTCAAGGGCACACCGGACGCCAATATAAGTAAATAAAGTCATGCAGGAGGGATGTGGCAGCAATGAACTCTTTCCTGATGCGGCCTCTGATGAGAAGCACGAGGGCTTCGAAACGCGTAAGGCCGGGAGATTATGCAACGAGATGGGAAGTTGCATGTTTTTGAAATAAAGAGGTTTTGTGAACCTACCTGTCAGCGGAGTGCGGTTTCGAATCTGAACACTTTATGGAAACCTAACAACACGGCGGTTCCGGCCATGGGAGCGACGCACCGCCTGTAGAGCAGTTAAAGGACTGGTAGAGGGGCCACATCCCCTTGAAATCGGCGCTGCAGGTAAAAAATTGACAAACATGCAAAGTTTCATCTGGGACCCACTGGAGGGTTATAAAACTGATCTTGTATGTAGCATGGAGGAAAGAAACCCACTGGAGGGTAGTAAAATGCTAAAATAACCACATACCCCAACATGCATTGCAAACAACAAATTACAACGAACTTGACTTCAAGGGCAAACCGGATGCCAATCAAAGTAAATAAAGTCTAGCAGTAGGGATGTGGCAGCAATGAACTCTTTCCGGATGCGGCCTCTGATGAGAAGCACGAGGGCTTCAAAACGCGTAAGGCCGGGAGATTATGCAACGAGATGGAAAGTTGCATGTTTTTGAAATAAAGTGGTTTTGTGAACCTACCTGTCAGCGGAGTGGGGCTTCGAATCTGAACAATTTATGGAAACATAACAACACGGCGGTTCCGGCCGGGGGGGCGACGCACCGCCTGTGGAGCAGTTAAAGGACTGGTAGAGGGGCCACATCCCCTTGAAATCGGCGCTGCAGGTAAAGAATTGACAAACATGCAAAGTTTCATCTGGGACCCACTGGAGGGTTATAAAACTGATCTCGTATGTAGCATGGAGGAAAGAAACCCACTGGAGGGTAGTAAAATGCTAAAATAACCACATACCTCAACATGCATTGCAAACAACAAATTAAAACGAACTTGACTTCAAGTGCACACCGGATGCCAATCAAAGTAAATAAAGTCATGCAGCAGGGATGTGGCAGCAATGAACTCTTTCCTGGTGCGGCCTCTGATGAGAAGCACGAGGGCTTCGAAACGCGTAAGGCCGGGAGAATATGCAACAAGATGGAAAGTTGCATGTTTTTGAAATAAAGAGGTTTTGTGAACCTACCTGTCAGCGGAGTGCGGCTTCGAATCTGAACACTTTATGGAAACATATATATATATATATATATATATATATATATATATTATCTACTGGCGGTCGCCAGTAGATAGTTATAGTTAGGACCTATTTTCCATAGGAAATCCGCGACATTCTATTTGAAATAACTCTTGCGTCGGTTGACGAATCTTCGCAAAATTTTCAAACTTTATGGCCCGCTCCGGTCCGCTCCTACCCTGAAAGTCTCAGGGTGATTCGTCAAGCGGGGCCGAGAAAAAGGGGGTCCCAAAACGTGTTTTCCCCATTCATTTTCCCATAGGAAACTTTAGACACGGCTACAGCCCGAACTGCTGAACGGAATTACACCAAATTTGGCAAAGAGGTAGTTCTTGGTTCAGAAAGAACCCTTTTGTTAAATGGTGTAAATCCGTTCAGTAGTTCCTGAGAAAATCAAAAGTTAAGTCACATATATATCTATGGGCGAGTAGGGTCCGCGTATCCTGAGCGCACCCTGCGCGCACCGTCCCGATCACGAGCTGCATGCTAATTGGCTGTCAAGTGGCTGTCAACATTCCAAATCAGGAAGTGTTGGCAGCCATTTTGTCCCTCGGTAGAACCGAGGGACAGAAACAAGTGCGCAAAGCGCAAAAGGGGGCAGGGTAGAAACACCCTGACCCCCTAGGTCTGCTCAGGGAGTCCCACAAGGACCCCCTGGGCAGAAAGCATTTTTTTAAACGGCGGGATGCGCTTAGGGTGCGCGGATCCCGCCGATTAAAAAAAAAAAGCACAAGAAACAAGTGCGCAAACGCACAAAGGGGGCAGGGTAGAAACACCCTGACCCCTAGGTCTGCTCAGGGGTTCCCACAAGGACCCCCTGGGCAGAAAAAGCATTTTTTTTTTCCAAAATCGGCAGGATGCGCTTAGGGTGCGCGGATCCCACTGATTAAAAAAAAAACACACAAGAAACAAGTGCGCAAAACGCACAAAGGGGGCAGGGTAGAAACACCCTGACCCCCTAGGTCTGCTCAGGGGGTCCCACAAGGACCCCTGGGCAGAAAAAAAAAAAGACCGGCATCGTGCCGAGGCCCGCCCCTCCCTGCAGCAGTCTGCAAACGCGCCCCTGGCGCGTTTAAGAAGGGAAGTAATTCCCCTGAATACTGGGGGTCCTGGGGCCAACTAGCCCACCAGGAACCTCCGGTATGCGCCAGGGAGCTGGCGTTGCAGAGAGGTGTACAGAAGCCACGCCCTTTTACACCTCTCTGCAACGCAGCTCTGTGGCACTTTTGGAGGTACATGGTGGGCTAGTTGGACTCCAGGGACCCTCAGTATTCAAGGGGACTTAATCCCCAACTTAAAACGCGCCACGGGCACGTTTGCACAGTGGTGAAGGGAGGGGCGGGGCTTCAGGTGACATGTGTGCAAACAGGCCCCGTGGCGCATTTTAAGATGGGGAATGAAATCCCCTTCAATCCTGGGGGTCCCTGGGGGCGAACTAGCCCACCAGGTACGTCCAGAAAACGCCACAGAGCTGCGTTGCAGAGAGGTGCAAAAAGGGGCGTGGCCTCTGAACACCTCTCTGCAACGCAGCTCCCTGGCGCATACTGGAGGTACAGGGTGGGCTAGTTAGATCCCAGGGACCCTCATGATTCAAGGGGACTTAATCCCCCAACTTAAAAAGCGCCACGGGGCGCGTTTGCACAGATGTCACCTCAGGCCCCGCCCCTCCTTCACCATTGTGCAAATATTCCTCTAAAATCAGCCGAACTACGAATTCCGATTTACTCACCTGTTATCAGGAGAGACCTCAGTGCTGCATCTTTCAGCCCAGTACTGATCCTGAAAAGTAATTTTAACCGTACTTACCAGTAACTTGAATTTCCTTCCATAGGATATCATTGTCTGCTTTTTGCTGAAAAAGTTTCTAAGTGTCGATTTTTGAAACATACAAATATTCCTCTAAAATCAGCCGAACTACGAATTCCGATTTACTCACCTGTTATCAGGAGAGACCTCAGTGCTGCATCTTTCAGCCCAGTACTGATCCTGAAAAGTAATTTTAACCGTACTTACCAGTAACTTGAATTTCCTTCCATAGGATATCATTGACTGGTTTCACTTGGAAATTCTTCTAAGTGTGGAGTTTTGGAACTTTATAATATTCCTCTAAAATCAGCCGAACTACGAATTCCGATTTACTCACCTGTTATCAGGAGAGACCTCAGTGCTGCATCTTTCAGCCTAGTACTGATCCTGAAAAGTAATTTTAACCATACTTACCAGTAACTTGAATTTCCTTCCATAGGATATCATTGCCTGCTTTTTGCTGAAAAAGTTTCTAAGTGTCGATTTTTGAAACATACAAATATTCCTCTAAAATCAGCCAAAATACGAATTCCGATTTACTCACCTGTTATCAGGAGAGACCTCAGTGCTGCATCTTTCAGCCCAGTACTGATCCTGAAAAGTAATTTTAACCGTACTTACCAGTAACTTATATTTCCTTCCGTAGGAATCCATTGTCTGGTTTTCAGCAGAAAAGTTTCAGTGTTGATTTTCACAAACTACAAATATTCCTTAAAAGTCGCCTGTATGACTTAAACGCATTCTTTCAACTGTTTACAGGAGATGCACCAGTGCTGGATACAGGATCCACCACTGAGTAAGAAAAAGTAACGATAACACTACTTACCTGCTAAGTGAATTTCCTCCCATAGGATAACATTGGTGATTCTATGTGAAAAAGTTTCTAAGTGTCAACTTTTAAAATACAATAATATTCCTTAAAAATCACTACTGTAACCAAAACGCTTTTACTCAACTGTTTACAGGAGATGTCTCAGGACTGAATCTAGGATCCAGTCCTATGGTTAGAAAAGTAATCCATAAAGTAACTAATTGCATTTAGCTAGAAATTCACATTGAGCTCAATGTTGCATTGTGTTTGAAATTGTGTTGCCCATTGCAACAACTGTAACTACTGTACTTAAAAGTCTATTGCCTATTTGCAAAGTATTTAAACTAAAGTAATTCATTCTGAGAAAGTATATTTTGTAATGTAATGTATAATGTAATTACAATGTAATTTAAAAAATAAAACATCTAAAAATAAATAGTTTAAAAAATGTAGTAAATCAGTATCAAAAAAATAAATATAACAATTAATACATTTAAAAATTGTCATTTACAAAACTTTTGAAATTCACTGAAAAAAACTATAGGTTTCAGACATGTTATAGTTAGGAATTAGCATTTAAAAAGCCTTTGAAATTCACTGAAAAAACCATATGTTTCAGGCTTGTTATAGTTAGGAATTAGCATTTTAAAAACCTTTGAAATTCACTGAAAAAACCATAGGTTTTAGGAAAGTTATAGTTAGTTGGACATTGCACTCGTACAAAACCCGTGAAATTCCCCCGTTATAGTTAGTTCAGCTAACTATAACTCGCGACCCGCAATGCACTGCTGATGACGTCACATATTACATCACTCATGACATGGTCAGTGACATCACTGATGACATCACTGATGACATCTCAAATGACATCACTGATGACATCATCCATGTGAGAATTTAATGCATCTTCTCACACCCTAATATAACTTTTGATACACCCACTCTAAATTACAGACTGCCATTCTCAAAACCATACACACTCCAATACCAATAAGTACATACCCACTCACTGATTCTTAGGTCTACACACACATCTACTCACTCACCCGTACAGTCACTCATACTTACAGTCACTCAGTACAGGACTATCATATGCACTCATACACCTATATAAACACTCACACAACGCAACTCATCCATAGAGGTACTCACACACCTAGTCAGTCATGCTAATAATTAATCACACTCCCATTTACTCACCTATACAGTTATACACACTAGCTCACTTACTCATAAAAATACTAGCACATTCTTACGCTCCTATGCAATCACTGATGCAAGCACACACTCATCCATATAGCCACTCTCACAATCACACACTCTCACTTATAGCCATTTATATACTCCAACACACATATATACTGCCTTTCACATATGTAGTTACTCACACATGTACCACTGAGATATACATTCAATCACTAACACACCCATACACACACTCACCCACCCATACAGTCCATCACAGATGCACTCTTGAAACCATGCACCCAGTGAATCACCCACTCACACATCTATGCACAGAGTCACACACACCCCACCCACACAAACACTGAGGCACCCATACAGATACTCAGAGAACCAATCCATAACCCATATAGACACTCATTTAGCTAGTCAGAAACCCATGCAGCTGCTAACACAACAACAGACAGACAGATACAGACATTCACACAGTTTAGTCACTCACCCATGCATCCAGTAAGATACGTTTAATCACTCACTTATAGACTCAGTCACGCACCTACTAAATCATCCATTCAGACGCTTATACACCCACTCATTCTTCAATACGCCTTTCCCTATATATATTAAACATATTTAAACTTTACAGAAACACACAACCACTGGATGATGTCATCAGTGATGTCATCAGTGATGTCACTGACCATGTCATGAGTGATGTAATATGTGACGTCATCAGCAGTGCATTATGGGGCGCGAGTTATAGTTAGCTGAACTAACTATAACGGGGGAATTTCACAGGTTTTGTACGAGTGCAATGTCCAACTAACTATAACTTTCCCTAAAACCTATGGTTTTTTCAGTGAATATATATATATATATATATTATCTACTGGCGGTCGCCAGTAGATAGTTATAGTTAGGACCTATTATCCATAGGAAATTCGTAACATTCTTTTCCCAATAACTTTGGCGCCGGTTGACGAATCTTCGTGAAATTTTCAAAACTAATGGCCCGCTCCGGTCCGCTCCTATCTTGAAAGTTTCGGGGTGATTCATCAAGCGGGGGCCGAGAAAAAAGGGGGTCCCAAAACGTGTTTTATCCATGTTAATACCCATAAGAAACTTTAGACACGGCTACAGCCCGAACTGCTGAACGGAATTACACCAAATTTGGCAAAAAGGTAGTGCTTGGTTCAGAAAGTGCCCTTTTTTTTAAATGGTGTAAATCCGTTCAGTAGTTGCGGAGAAAATCAAAAAATAGAGGTCAAAAAATCAATTTCCCATAGGAAACTTTAGACACGGTTACAGCCAAAACTGCTGGACGGAATTACACCAAATTTGGCAAAAAGGTAGTGCTTGGTTCAGAAAGCGCCCTTTTTCTTAAATGGTGTAAATCCGTTCAATACTTGCTGAGAAAATCAAAAAATAAAAGTTTCGATATCTATGGCCGCGGTGGATCCCCGCACCCTCCCGACCACGAGCTGCATGCTAATTGGCTGTCAACACTCCAAACCAGGAAGTGTTGGCAGCCATCTTGTGACTCGGTAGAACCGAGTCACGAGAAAAGAGTAAAACAAACGTGAAAAAAAAAGGAAAGGGGGCAGGGTAGAAACACCCTGACCCCCTAGGCCTGCTTAGGGGTCCCACAAGGACCCCCAGGGCCCAAAAAAGCATTTTTTTTTTTTTTAAAACATCAGCAAAATGCGTGCCGGATACGCAGATCCAGCCGCAAAACAAAAAAAACAAAGCGCGGACTCCCGCGCTTCCTTAATAATTAGCCCCGGGTGGGACAGGTCCCAGGGGCAGTGAAAAAAAAAGTGTGGGGGGGCCCCAATCCCCCCCACACTGCCCCAGGGACCGCCACCTCCCGGGGCTTGTTTTTTTAAAGTTTGGGGGGCCTCTAAGGCCCCCCCAAGCCCTGGGGACCGCCACCCCGGGGCTTTCATTAGTAAGAATAGCGGGGGGCACACTGCCCCCCGCAGCCCCGGGGACCACCACCCCCGGGGCTTCATTTAAAAAAATAAAAATACCTGTGTGGGGAATCGAGCCCCCCACACGCCCGGGGACCGCCACCTCCCCGGGCACTTAAAATGTATATTTGGGGTCCGTTACGACCCCGGGACCACCACCTCCCTGGGGCTGTGCATGTGGATGGGAGGGGGCCGCGTGGCCCCCCTCCTGGAGCCCTTTATGGCCCTGGGGACCGCCACCCCCCAGGGCCGGCTCCTGCAGTGTCCCGGGATGCCCACCACCGGGACACTGCTGTTTGCAATGACAGGGCGGGAGCCTCGCGGCTCCCACCCTGTCATTGCAAACTGCTTTGCTTCATTGAAGCAAGAGCAGGGAGACCTGCTCTCGCTTCAATGAAGCAAAGCAGATTGCTTTTCCACATGGGTAGCTGCAAGTCAGCAGCTCCCCATGTGAAAAAGCAATGCCAGCTCCTGCAGGACGCGGGGAGCCGGCGGGACCGTGGGTGGATTTGGGACCCCCCCACGGTCCCCAACGAGAGGCCAGGCCCCGGGGGATGGGGTCCCCGGGGCCATTAGTGGCCCGGGAGGGGGGCCACGCGGCTCCCCTCCACAATTATAAATTTTTCTTTTTTTTAAAAAGAAGATGGAAAGGCCGGCCCCGGGGGATGGGGTCCCCGGGGCCATAAATGGCCTGAGGAGGGGGGCCACGCAGCCCCCCTCCAATAAATTAAATTTAAAAAAAAAACATGGCCATGCCCCGGGGTGATGGGGTCCCCGGGGCCGAATATGGCCTCGGGAGGGGGGCCACGCAGCCCCCTTCCAATTTAAAAAAAAAAAAAAAAAATAGGGGTGAGGCCCTGGGGGATGGGGTCCCCAGGGCCAATAAAATAGGAAAGGAAGGCGGGCCACACAGCCCCCCTTCTTAAAAAAATAAATTTTAAAAAAAAGACAGGCATCGCGCCGGAGGCCCCGTCCCCTCCCTGCAGCTCTCTGCAAACGTGCCCCCTGGCGCGTTGTAAGATGGGGAACTAATTCCCATTGAATACTGGGGGTCCCTGGGGGCCCACTAGCCCACTAGCCCACCAGGAACCTCCAGTATGCGCCAGGGAGCTGCGTTGCAGAGAGGTGTTCAGAGGCCACGCCCCTTTTTACACCTCTCTGCAACGCAGCTCTGTGGCGCTTACTGGAGGTACCTGGTGGGCTAGTTGGACCCCAGGGACCCTCAGGATTCAAGGAGACTTAATCCCCCAACTTAAAACACGCCACGGGGCACGTTTGCACAGTGGTGAAGGGAGGGGGCGGGGCCTGAGGTGACATGTGTGCAAACACACCCTGTGGAGCGTTTTAAGTTGGGGAATTAATTCCTCTTCAATCCTGAGGGTCCCTGGGGGCCAACTAGCCCACCAGGTACCTCCAGTAAGCGCCACAGAGCTGCATTGCAGAGTGGTGTAAAAAGGGGCGTGGCCTCTGAACACCTCTCTGCAACGCAGCTCCCTGGCGCATACTGGAGGTACCTGGTGGGCTAGTTGGCCCCCAGGGACCCTCAGTATTCAAGGGGAATTAATTTCCCAACTTAATTCCCCAACTTAGAACTCGCCAGGGGGCGCGTTTGCACAGTGGTGAAGGGAGGGGGCGGGGCCTGTGGTGACATGTGTGCAAACACGCCCTGTGGTGCGTTTTAAGTTGGGGAATTAAGTCCCCTTCAATCCTGAGGGCCTCTGGGGGCCAACTAGGCCACCAAGTACCTCCAGTAAGCACCACAGGCCTGCGTTGCAGAGAGGTGGTCCAGGCCATGCCCCTTTTTACACCTCTCTGCAACGCAGCTCTGTGGCGCTTACTGGAGGTACCTGGTTGGCTAGTTGGACCCCAGGGACCCTCAGGATTCAAGAGGACTTAATCTCCCAACTTAAAACGGCCACAGGGCGTGTTTGCACACGTCACCTCAGGCCCCCCCCTCCCTTCACCACTGTGCAAACACGCCCCGTGGCGCGTTTTAAGAGGTAGTTTTAATCCCCCTGCCCTATTATGTACTAGGGCCTTACAGAGGAGGTCATGCTAATCACAGGGGTACCCCAACGCAGTGTTCCCTAGTGTATGTAGGTGTTTTCACTGTATTCTAAGTGTCTTTTAGCATAGCACTGGCTCTAGGCCTGGTTAGTCAGAGTCAGTTACTACCAGTACTCGTCTGAAAAAGTTGTGGGCACAGGATGATTTTGGAACAAGGCCTCTTTCTGCTCCTCTGTTGGTTCTTTCTGCACGTCTTGCTTCTTCCTGCACTTTTCTTCGTCTTTGTGGACTTCTGTTGCTTCTTTCTGCATTTCTTTTGCTTTTTTCTGTGCGTTTTTTCTTCTTTCTTCACATGTCCTACTTCTGTAGGCATAGTTAGAAACTAACATTTGAAAAACCTTTGAAATTCACTTAAAAACCATAGGTTTCAGGCACGTTATAGTTAGAAATTAGCATTTAGAAAACCTTAGAAATTCACTGAAAAACCATAGGTTTTAGGGAAAGTTATAGTTAGTTGGACATTGCACTCGTACAAAACCCGTGAAATTTCCCCGTTATAGTTAGTTCAGCTAACTATAACTCGCGCCCCCGCAATGCACTGCTGATGACGTCACATATTACATCACTCATGACATGGTCAGTGACATCACTGATGACATCACTGATGACATCTCAAATGACATCACTGATGACATCATCCATGTGATAAATTGATGCATCTTCTCACACCCTAATATAACCTTTGATACACCCACTCTAAATTACAGACTGCCATTGTCAAAACCATAAACACTCCAACACCAATAACTACATACCCACTCACTGATTCTTAGGTTTACACACACATCCACTCACTCACCCTTACAGTCACTCATACTTATGGTCACTCAGTACAGGACTATCATATGCACTCATACACCTATATAGAAACTCACACACCGCCACTCATCCATAGAGGTACTCACACACCTAGTCAGTCATGCAAATAATTCATCACACTGCCATTTACTCACCTATACAGTTATACACACACCAGCTCAATTACTCATACAAATACTAGCACATTCTTTCGCTCTTATACACTCACTGATACAAGTACACACTCATCCATACAGCCACTCTCACAATCACACACTCTCACTTATAGCCATTTATATACTCCAACACACATATATACTGCCTTTCACATATGTAGTTACTCACACATGTACCACTGAGATATACATTCACTCACTAACACACCCATACACACACTCACCCACCCATACAGTCCATCACAGATGCACTCTTAAAACCATGCACCCAGTGAATCACCCACTCACACATCTATGCACAGAGTCACACACACCCCACCCACACAAACACTCAGGCACCCATACAGATACTCAGACAACCAATCAATAACCCATGTAGACACTCATGTAGCTATTTACAAACCCATGCAGCCGCTACACACCAACAGACAGACGGATACAGACATTCACACAGTTTAGTCACTAACCAAAGCATTCAGTAAGATACGTTTAATCACTCACTTATAGAGTCAGTCACGCACCTACTAAATCATCCATTCAGACACTTATACACCCACTCGTTCTTCAATACGCCTTTCCCTATATATATTAAACATATTTAAACTTTACAGAAACACACAGTCACTGGATGATGTCATCAGTGATGTCATTTGAGATGTCATCAGTGATGTCATCAGTGATGTCACTGACCATGTCATGAGTGATGTAATATGTGACGTCATCAGCAGTGCATTGCGGGGCGCGAGTTATAGTTAGCTGAACTAACTATAACGGGGGAATTTCTATGGTTTTGTACGAGTGAAATGTCCAACTAACTATAACTTTCCCTAAAACCTATGGTTTTTTCAGTGAATATATATATATATATATATATATATTCAAGCTCCAAAGTTGCCCATCGATTTAAGGACGCACTCGGACTGCAACAAGCTGTGAAGCCTTTTTAATAGGTACAAACGTGCACCAACATGTCGAATCCAATTTGCAGCTTAGTGTTGATAAGCCTGACATGTTTCAGAGATTCATTACTCCTGCCTCGATGGGCAACTTTGGAGCTTGAATATATATATATATATATATATATATATATATATATATATATATATACATATCTGGGTAGTTATAGTTAGGTCAGCTTTTCCATAGGAAAAACGTGTTCCTTTCCTCATAACTTTGGTCTCGTTTTACGAATCAAAACAAAACGTTCCAAAAAGGTGCTATTTTTTGACGAGTTTGTGCATATTAGGTTGCAGGGCGATCCATCAAGTGGGGGAAGAGAAAAAAAGGGGAGTCCCAAAACACAAAAGCCAGTGCATTTTCCATATTCTCTAAGAAGGGCTAAAGCAAAAACTGCCCCACAGAATTACACCAAATTTGACAGAAATCTAAATCTTGCTCCACATATCGTGCTTTTGCAATTTGGTTTAAATCTGTTTAGTAGTATTTTAGAAATTAAAGGTAAAAATATTTGTATATCTGGATGGCTGGGCCCACGAGAGGCTCGAGAGACTCTCGCTGGAATGTCAATTTAAAAATGTAGTATTCTGAATGGCCCAGAAGCTTTTTCCCTTGGGCTAATTCGCTCCTGCTGGAGTCAGACTCTCGTGGGAGTGAGCGCTCTGATTGGCTGTCAGCAAAATCAGAAAAATGTTGCTAACAGCCATTACAGGACTCAGTGACTTTGTCCCCTGCACTGAATTTTAAAAAATTAGCAATATAAGAGGTAGGGTAGGGATACCCTGCCCTCCTAGGCCCCATGAGGGTTAACCCCCTGGCTAAAATATAAAAATCATCTGCAATTTTTGCTGCAATCCTGTGGGACTCCAGTGGGATTGCACAAAAAATGGAAGCCAGGGTCCAGCCTTCAATTATAGGCCCCAAGGAGCCCACCCATGGAGCTGCAATGTTTATTGAAGGGAGGGGAACGGGACATGCAGCCTCCTTCCCTGATCCCTGAGCCCACCCCAGGGGCTACATTACATAAGAGAAGGGGGGCATGTGGCTTCCCTCTTCAGGCCACTTTCAATCCCAAGAACCCCTTCCCTCGGGCCCAAAGTAATTTTTTGGGGAGGGTTGCACGGCCCCTCCCAAGGCCGTTTTCGTCACCAGGGACCCCATTGCCAGGAGCTGAAATATTCCAAAAAGGGGAGGGGGCCCCACTGGTAATCTCCCTGAGCCATTAATGGCCTGGGAACCTCATCCCCCGGGGCCAGCTTACATGCTTTGACCTGGGGAGCCCATCCCGGAGACGCAGTAGTTTCCCTGCCTGAACCAGCATGGGCAGAGAAACTTGTGTTTGCTCCCAGCTGGCTAGAGCATTTTCAAAACTCCTGCCAAATGCGAGCAGACACAGACTGTGCTCCCAGTTGGCAGGAGCTTTGAAAATGCTTCCACTGGCTGGGAGCAGACTTTTGATCTGTTTCCCAGTCCTCACTGATGAGGGCAGGGAAACAGATCAAGAGATTTCTCCCGCCTGGTGGGAGCAGCATAAATAGCTGCTCACTGCGGGTGAGACCAATGCTGGCTCCCGCAGCAGGCAGGGACCTGACTGTGCCATGGGAGCCCTGCAGCTCCCTCACAAGCCCCTAACAAACCTATGGTGGGTGCCCTGAGTGGGCACCAGCAAACACAACAAGATGATGGATGGAGTGCTGAAGCTTTTCAACCACTCACCCCCAGTCAAGAGTTCTGAATTGAATCCATTGTTCTTTTGCTCACTATGTCACCCCAGTTTGGAACCAGCCATATGCAAATCAGTCCTGACCCTGCTCTGCATGGGAACAGTTAAGCCCTAACTGCCAGGCCAGGTCCTCCCTGGACCGGAAACAAGCATCCTGGGACCGGTTTTGGGTTATCACCCCTCGTCAGCCAGTCTAGCTTGAATTCAGTGGCACAGTGAGTAAGTGACCCTTATATGGGCATACATTTGGCCACTTAGTACGAGCATACAAACACAGGAAGATGAAGGATGAAGTGCTGAAACTTTTCAACCACTCACCTCCAGTCAAGACATCTGGGTGTTGCAGGGATTCTGCTCAGGAACAGAACTATGCTTGGGATCATAGAACATTGGCATGTAGGGACTTAGTCACCATACCACCTCAGTATCTATGAGCCCAAGTCCGATTTGCTATAGTGCCTAACCTTTCCAGAGAAACAAGTGAGTTGGCACCCCAGAACACAACACTCTCAATCCTCTCAGGTATCACGGTAAAAGGACGCACCCTTTCACTCTCTCACTCGTACTTGTCAACAATAAGATAAACAAGAGACACAAGGAAGTTTAGAATATTTATTTAAACTACCCTAAGTGCAGTATTTGCTCCACAATTAGAAATCAAATGGATAGCAAAAATATCGCTAGCATGGTTAACAAACCATGTACCATAAAAAGTCCTGTCATGTTATAAGACAGATTAGCCTAAACCCCCCTCCTACTGAAGCTAAATGATTATATATCAAAGGTCTCTGGGATCAGTTGCGGACCCCATACTTAGCATACATGGATGGACGTTCTATATCTCAGCTGACATGGTAATCTTGCCTCAGGACCTTCGCTCAGTGTGTGTGTTTTTAGAACTCCTGTCCTCAGTTATATGACAAGACATGTTTGCTCACAAACAGCAGCTGAATGCTCATGTTATGTCTAAGTGTTAGTGTCTGACCTGAGAGAATAACAAGAAACTTGTTGTTTGACCTTGTCTATGGTTTTAAACTAAATCACAGGAAAAGAACAGAACATACAATGTGGCAAAAAGCGAGCATGCTTATGTAGTTAAGTGTGCAACATAAATTCAGCCTACAATGTGCACAACTAGGCTAACATAGGGAAAACAGCAATTGGCCATGTAGGAAACACACAACATGGGTTGAATACATTGTTCTTTTGCTTACTATGCCACCCCAGTTTGGACCCAGCCATATGCAACTCAGTCCTGACCCTGCTCCTTATGGGGACAGTCCAGCCTGAACTGCCAGCCCAGGTCCTCCCTGGACCAGAAACAAGCATTCTGGAGCCCGATTCAGGGTATCACCCCTTATCAGCCAGGCAAGCTTGACTGCAGTGGCACAGCGAGCAAGGGATCCACGTTTGGGAATACCCTTGGCCAGTTAGCGCGAACATAGCAAGCACAATAAGATGACGGACGGAGTGCTGAAACATTTCAACCACTCACACCCAGTCAAGAGATCTGGGTTGAATCCATTGTTCTTTTGCTCACTATGCCACCCCAGTTTGGACCGAGCCATATGCAAATCAGTCCTGAACCTGCTCGTCATGGGAACAGTCCAGCCTGAATGGCCAGGCCAGGTCCTCACTGGACCGGAAACAAGCATCCTGGGACAAGTTTTGGGGTATCACCCCTCATCAGCCAGGCTAGCTTGAAACAGTGGCTCAGCAAAAAAAGGGACCCACGTCTGGGCATATTTGAGTGAAGATAGCAAACACAGCAAGACGATGGACAGAGTGCTGAAACTTTTCAACCACTCATCCCCAGTCAAGAGATCTGGGTTGAATGCATCGTTCTTTTGCTCACTACACCAACCAGTTTGGATCCAGCCATATGCATATCAGTCCTGTCCCTGCTCCTCATGGGAAGAGTCCCACCCAAACTCCCAGGCCAGGTCCTCCCTGGACCAGAAACAAACATCCTGAGACAGGTTTCGGGGTATCATCCCTCATCAGCCAGGCTAGCCTGAATCCAGAGGCACAGCAAGCATGTGATTCATGTCTGGGCATACTGTTGGCTACTTAGGGCGAACATAGCAAACACAATAAGATGATGGAAGGAGCAGTCAATCAATCAGGGGCTTATATAGTGTGGCTACTCGCCCGTGAGGGTCTAAAGGCGTTGGGGGGCTGCTGGTCCCTCTGCGGGTAGGATCATTCAAAGAGCCAGGTCTTGAGGTACTTCTTGAATTGGGTCAGCAACACAGAGTCCTTGAGGGGAAGGGCAGGGTGTTCTAGGTCTTGGCGGTGAGGTAGGATAAGGATCTTTCTCCAGTTCTGGTCTTGTGGATCCTGGGGATGGAAACTATGGCAAGCTGGGAGGAATGAAGTTGTCTGGAGGACACGTGGAATGCCAGTCTGTGGTACAGTTATGCTGGTCCTTCGTCATGGAGAGCTTTGCAGGCATGTGTGAGGAGCTTGAAGGTGATTCTCTTGTAGACTGGGAGCCAGTGGAGTTGTTGGAGGTGTTGTGTGATGTGGTTGCAGTGGGGAATGTCGAGGACCAGTCTGGCTGCAGTGTTTCAGACGTTCCGTAGTTTCTTGAGCTGTTTCTGGGTAATGCCAGCGTAGAGTGCGTTGCCGTAGTCGTGTCTGCTGGTGATGAGTGCGTGGGTGACCATTTTTCTGGATTCTGTGGGGAACCATCTGAATGTCTTTCGAAGCAGGTGGAGCGTGTGGAAGTAGGCTGAGGAAACTGCGTCGATTTGGCAGTCCAGTATGATGAAGAGGTTGCGTGTATGGTCCGTCAGGGTGGGAGGGGATCCCAGAGAGGCTGGCCACCAAGAGTGGTCCCAGGCCGAAGGTGTGGGTCCCAGGATGAGTACTTCAGTCTTGTCAGAGTTGAGCTTGAGACAGCTGACTTTCATTCAGGTAGCGACAGCCTTCATTCCACTGTGAAAGTTGACTCCGAGGGTTGTGGGTTCGTTGGTGAGGGAGAGGATCAGCTGGGTGTCATCGGCTTAGGAGACGATGTTGAGTCGGTGGCTTCTGACGATGTCTGCGAGGGGGGCCATGTAGACTTTGAAGAGGGTGGGGCTCAGGGAGGAGCCCTCGGGCACTCAGCAGCTGATCTCTGTAGGTTCTGAGAGGAACAGGGGTGGTCTAACTTGCTGAGTGTGGCCGGTAAGGAAGGAGTTGATCCAGTCCAGTGCTTTGTTGCGGATGCTGGCGTCGTGGAGTCTCATGATTAGAGTGCGGTGGGAGATAGTGTTGAAGGCGGGTGAGAGGTCAAGTTGGATGAGGGCTGCGGTCTCGCCCTGGTCGAGGAGGGAGTGGATGTCATCGTTGGTGGCGTAAAGTGTAGTCTCTGTGCTGTGGTTGCTTCGGAAGCCATAATGGGAGGTGTCCAGCATGTGGTTTCCTTCTAACAACGCAAGGAGTTGGATGTTGATGGCCTTCTCGATGACCTTGGCTGGGAAGGGGAGGAGGGAGACAGGTCTGAAGTTCTTCAGGTCGGTTGGGTCTGAGGACGGCTTCTTCAGCAGGGGGTTGACCTCAGCGTGTTTCCAGTCATCGGGTAAGTAAGTAAGTAAGTAAAGGCTTATAAAGCGCACAAATGCCGAGGCGTCTTGGCGCTGGGGAGAGCAGGACAGTGGAGAAGTCAGGAGGGGCTTGATCACTGTTGAGGAGGGAAAAGCCAGGTTTTAACCTGACTCCTAAACTGGGATCTGTATGATAAAAGCCTAATATTGAGTGGAAGTTCGTTCCAGAGCTTGGATGCCAAGAAAAAGAGACATCTGACTCCCCATCTGGTCTTCTTAACTCTGGGGACGTGGACCAGGGCTTTATTGGCAGATCTTAGCATCCAATATAACACAAAGAAAATGAGAGGGGCCCCTTTACCACCAAAGGAGTAGGGCACCACAATAGACGGTAGTCAGGAAAAGATCCCCTTTGGGCAACTTAATACAACAAGGCAAAGACACTCATCACAGCAAATATATCACCAGAACAAAACACCACCACCATCAAAGGCCAAGTGCTCACAATTATAAAAATATTTTATTAAAATTAACCAAACAAATGGTCCGATGCAAAGAATTATCATACAGTGTTAAAATAAGTTAAAAACATACTAACATATATTACACAAAATTGATCATAGGGAGAACCTGCAAGAAAAATAGTCTCTAATCATGAATAAAGGCAAGTACATTAGATCAAGATCATTTTTTCAACATGTAGTTATTGTACAGAAAGCTTGAGCAATAAAAGTCAAAAATGTCTCCACAATCTATAGTACACCTTCACACAGTTGCATCGACGCGTTTCGGTGGGTAACACTGCTTAAAACACCACCTTCCTCAGGACAAGAAACAATAGCTCCCACATGGAGTCCTGGATCTATACATAATCACAAATTTTTTTTTTTTTTAAAAACAATTAGCCCTTGAAAGATGTAAAACAGATAAAAACAGTGTTTCTATCCTGGTGATACATTCACACATACACCTCTTTCTCTCAATCTACACACAGATATGATTGGTAACTACAAGGAAAAGTATTTCTCCAACCCTGACCAGATAAATTAGTTGTGGTTTTACAGTAATAAGGGTCTTTATTTTTCACAGAATTATCCTCCTTTCTAAGAGTGATGCCCAAGTGAGAGATTTATTAATCCTCAGACACGGGTTTGCAAGGATTATTTCCTGCAGTTTTAATTGGATGTGTCAGCGGATATTCCTACGGGTATATATCCTAAGATATCTAGGAATGTCTATTCATGTGAGTTTGTACACACTTAGATGTATATACACTATGTTTTAAAAAGAAAAAGGGGTGGATGGATAGGTACCCTCTACCTGGGTTGGAGAAATACTTTCCTCGTAGTTACCAATCATATCTGTGTGTAGATTGAGAGAAAGAGGTGTATGTGTGAATGTATCACCAGGATATAAACACTGTTTTTATCTGTTTTACATCTTTCAAGGGCTAATTGGTTTTTTAATATATTTTTTTGTGATTATGTATAGATCCAAGACTCCATTGGGGGAGATATTGTTTCTTGTCCTGAGGAAGGTGGTGTTTTAAGCAGTGTTACCCACGAAACACGTCGACGCAACTGTGTGAAGGCGTACTATAGATTGTGGAGACATTTTTTACTTTATTGTTCAAGCTTTCTGTACAATAACTACATGTTGAAAAAATGATCTTGATCTAATGTACTTGCCTTTATTCATGATTAGAAACTATTTTTCTTGCAGGTTCTCCCTATGATCAATTTTGTGTAATATATGTTAGTATGTTTTTTACTTATTTTAACACTGTATGATAATTCTTTGCATCGGACCATTTGTTTGGTTAATTGTAATAAAATATTTTTATAATTGTGAGCACTTGATCCTTTGATGGTGGTGATGTTTTGTTCTGGTGATATATTTGCTGTGATGAGTGTCTTTGCCTTGTTGTATTAAGTTGCTCAAAGGGGATCTTTTCCTGACTGAGATCTTAGCATCCTACAGGGGGCATGTCATTGGAATAATTTGTGGTAATCGTTGCCCCCCCCCCCATAAATGGCTTTATGAACCAGGCACAGTGCCTTAAACTGAGTTCTCTTTTTAACTGGGAGCCAGTGCAGGTTTCTGATTGCGCCTGAGATATGACTATATTTTGGAATGTTTAGCAGAGTGCGTGCAGCCACATTCTGTAGGGATTGAAGTTTTAACAGCTGGCGTTTGTCAACGCCTAAGTACAAGGCGTTACAATAGTCTTAGCGGGAAAGAATAAGCGCCACCACAACCGTTTTCCTCAATTCCGCAGGTAGAAAAATTGGGCTGAGCACCACATAAAAAAACAAGGTTTTTTACTTTGGTAGCAGGGACAGGACAGGCCCCAGCCACTGCTGGCCACCATGCTTGGGTCCAGATAGGAGGACCTTTTCCAAATTCCATGACCTCGATCTTGTCCGTATTTAATTTTAAGTAGTTCTTATGCATCCATTTCATGATGTGGCCAAGACAGCTATGGAATCTGTCCGCCACTGAGTCTGCCATTGATGAAATGGAGAAAATAATTTGAGTATCGTCAGCATATGATACTAGCGTGAAGCCATGGTCCCTAATTAGTTTGGCCAATGGGGTCACATAAATGTTGAACAGCGTTGGAGAGAGTGCTGATCCTTGTGGCACTCCCCCGGAGAGATAAAATTTGCCTGATTGTAGGGTGTCCCAGCACACCCTCTGTTCTCTAGCAGAGAGGAAGGATGTGAGAAGGGTGAGCGCGTTGTCTCCGACTGCCTCCAGCCGTCGCATAAGTACAGTGTGATTAACCATATCGAACGCGGCTGATAGGTCAACTAGGATCAGGATGGCCCTGCCACCCTTGTCAATTTGCCATTGTATTTCCTCCGTGGCCATGATTAATGCAGACTCCGTTGAATGGCCCTAACAGAAGCCATGTTGTGTATGGTCTAGAACATGGGTACTCACAAACTTTCTCTCGGGGGCCATATTTACAGTGTGGTTTGTGGCCGAGGGCCGCACCGGTGGGGGGCGGGGTCAGTGGGGGAGGGGGCGGGGCTAGAGCAAAAAAATAACTATGACCATGAGGTTGAACACAGGCCCCTGCAGCGGACGCCTTCGTCCACTGAGCCACCAGACCCGGCATACACACATCTCTCTATCTATCTATCTCTCTCGCTCTGTCTCTGTCTCCCTCTCCCTCTCCCTCTCTGTCTCCCTCTCCGTCTCCCTCTCCGTCTCCCTCTCCATCTCCCTCTCTGTCTCCCTCTCCCTCTCTGTCTCCCTCTCTCTCTCTGTCTCCCTCTCCCTCTCTGTCTCCGTCTCCCTCTCTGTCTCCCTCTCTGTCTCTGTCTCCCTCTCCCTCTCTGGCTCCCTCTCCCTCTCTGTCTCCCTCTCCCTCTCTGTCTCCCTCCCTCTCCGTCTCCCTCCCTCTCCGTCTCCCTCCCTCTCCATCTCCCTCCCTCTCCGTCTCCCTCCCTCTCCATCTCCCCCTGTCTCCCTCTGTCTCCCTCTCTGTCTCCCTCTCTGTCTCCCTCTCTGTCTCCCTCTCTGTCCCTCTCTGTCTCCCTCTCTGTCTCCCTCTGTCTCCCTCTCTCTCTCTGTCTCCCTCTCCCTCTCTGTCTCCCTCTCTGTCTCCCTCCCTCTGTCTGTCTCCCTCTCTGTCTCCCTCTCTGTCACCCTCTCTGGCACCCTCTCTGTCACCCTCTGTCTCCCCCTCTCTGTCTCCCTCCCTCTGTCTGTCTCCTTCTGTCTGTCTCCCTCTGTCTGTCTCCCTCTGTCTGTCACCCTCTGCCTCCCCCTCTCTGTCTCCCTCTCTCTCTGTCTCCCTCTCTCTCGGTCTCCCTCTCTCTCGGTCTCCCTCTCGGTCTCCCTCTCTGTCTCCCTCCCTCTGTCTCCCTCCCTCTGTCTCCCTCCCTCGGTCTGTCTCCCTCTCTGTCACTCTCTGTCTCCCCCTCTCTGTCTCCCTCCCTCTGTCTGTCTCCCTCTGTCACCCTCTGACTCCCCCTCTCTGTCTCCCTCCCTCTGTCTGTCTCCCTCTCTCTGTCACCCTCTGTCTCCCTCTCTCTGTCTCCCTCCCTCTGTCTGTCTCCCTCCCTCTGTCTGTCTCCCTCTCTCTGTCACCCGCTGTCTCCCCCTCTCTGTCTCCCTCCCTCTGTCTGTCTCCCTCTGTCACCCTCTGTCTCCCCCTCTCTGTCTCCCTCCCTCTGTCTGTCTCCCTCTCTCTGTCACCCTCTGTCTCCCCCTCTCTGTCTCCCTCCCTCTGTCTGTCTCCCTCCCTCTGTCTGTCTCCCTCTCTCTGTCACCCTCTGTCTCCCCCTCTCTGTCTCCCTCCCTCTGTCTCCCTCCCTCTGTCTCCCTCCCTCTGTCTGTCTCCCTCCTCGCTCTGTCTGTCTCCCTCGCTCTGTCTGTCTCCCTCGCTCTGTCACCTCACCCGCGTGTGTGTCAGTGTGCTGTTTTTTAGTATAGCGCGATCCAGGTCCCAGGTGGGGCGTCAGGGCGCGTTATAGCAACTAGAACAATTTGTGTACAGCAAGAAGGAAAACAGAAGGTGTGACAGAGCTCTAAGATAGTACTGCATACTAAGCCTATTAATAAATAGCATGAGGTCTGCATGAACAAAACAGAGACAAGTATATACACAAAGTCTCAAAATGCTGCAGAGCAATAACAGCGACGCCCTTGCTGGAGTTTGGAGCAGATTAGGTGTACTACCAATTGATAACAGCCGTACCTGCTGCCTGTCTCAATGATATATATCAGTGATTGACAAGGTCAGGTATTTTTTCGTGGTGCAGAGAAAATATATTCACAGAGGTTCATAACGATATAAAAGCAAAAACATAGCAGGCACTATATAGATAGAGGATCGGGCTAATACAGCCGCCAACAGATTACCAGCATGTCTGGACCTAATGGGGATAAAGTTTCCTTAGGACTCTGTCTGTCTCCCTCGCTCTGTCACCTCACCCGCGTGTGTGTCAGCCCGGGCTGGGCTGAGACAGCTTCCCGGGCACAGACACAGCCGCACCCGAGTACTTCACAGGTCTTTAAAAGACCATTCACTTGTTAATGAGGCTTTGTTGTATTTCACCTCTTCTTAGCGCCCCTGCATCTCCACTCAGAGTGGAGATGCAGGGGCGCTAAGAAGAGGTGAAATACAACAAAGCCTCATTAACAAGTGAATAGTTTTTAAAGAATCGTCCGTCCCCTATAGAGCGCTGCTGCAGCCGGCGGTGTTTGCGGACACTTAAAAAAAAAAAAAGAAAAAACACAGGTAGGATAGCTGCAAGGTCCGCGGGCCGTACTATGAGTACCCGTGGTCTAGAAGGTTGTTGGAATTTAGGTAGTCCATGAGCTCTGAGTTAATGGCCTTTTCCAAGACTTTGGCTGCTAGAGGCAAACAGGAGATCGGGCGGTAATTTGTTACCTCAAGAGGCTCAAGAGATGGTTTCTTTAAGATTGGCTGGATGAAAGCTTTCTTCCAGGAGGTCGGGAAGACATCAGTATTAATAACATTGTTCAAGAGGGGGGAAAGTAGGACACTGACTTTGTTTGAGACACCATGAATGATGTCCGAAGGGCATGGGTCAGTTGCAGATCCAGACTTGATAGCCAGTAATAGGTCATTTACGCTGTTGGTTGTCAAGGAGGAGAAGCTGATCAGGTGAGAGGTGTTAGATGTCACGTCTTCTGTAAGAGTGGCCTGAGGGGAGGGGGGGCTAGAGTTCTAGAGCTCTGGCTCTCTAATTCCTGATATATTACTTGAACTTTTGACTGAAAGAAAGTGGACATTTATCACGGAGCGCTTGATCCGGGGCAAATACATTAAAGAGTTCTCTAGCAGAATTTTTGCCCCCCTCTATTTTGCTTGTGTAGAAGTTCTTTTTAGAGCCGATGATAGCTACTTTGTAATCATTTAGTGATTAGTTATAGGTCTTTTTGGCCGTCGTGCTGTAGTCCACCCTCCATATGCGTTCATGGCGTCTGCATGTGGATTTAAATGTTTTCAGCTCAAGGTTGTACCATGGGGCGGTGGGTTTTTTCCTGCGTTGTTTGATGATTCTCTCTGGAGCCAATTGATTAATGGCTGACCTAATCCAATTCTCATAGCTTTCGGCCGCCATGTTGGAATCTGCAGCTAAGGTGGGCATACTGTTATCCAGCAAGTCTGTTAGCACCTCAGGCCTGATGTTCCTCCAGGACCGTACTTTGGTCGGAGGCAGAGGTGATAACGGCGGGTCTTTATTTTGCCCGTCAGGTAAGTTGAAGAAAATTGCCATATGGTCGGTCCAAGTAAGTGGCAGAATTCTATTAATACTCATAGAGGAGTTGTTCGTGAAAATCCCATCCAGCGTGTGAAGTGCCTTATGGGTTGGTTGTAAGACTATCTGGGTAAGGCCAAAGACTTCCAGAGTGTCTATCAACACAGATGTATAAGCATCATCCCTGCGTTCGAGGTGAAAATTGAAGTACCCTAATATGGTAAACGTGGGGGAGTCTAGGCACGATTCCAGCAAGGACTGTAAGGCTTGAGAAAATGGGGATTTGGGTCCGGGCTGTCTGTAGAGGAGCAGACCAGGAAAGGCTAACACATTCCTGATTTTGATGTTGAACATCATGGCTTCTGCTCCTGGTAGCAGCACAGGCTCAAAAGCAATTTTAAACTCTGACCTATAGATAATAGCAATCCCACCACCCACTTGCCCAGATCTAGGCTGGCTGGCAAGCGAGTAGCCCACTGGTAGCGCTATCACCCATTCCGGTTCAGATGACGCAGTAGCCCAAGTTTCAGTAAGAAACACTACATCAGGATTCGAGGTTTGCAGCAGACATTCTAACTGATATTTGTGTTTGATGGCAGATCTAGTATTGAGTAATACAGCGCTAAGTGAGCCACCTTTGGATTGTGGGGCATTAATACCTTCTAACGAGTCTGAAGAAAGAGAGGTACACTGGGAGTTCAGGTTCTTGGTTCTCCGAGTTGTGTGCATTTGCGAGCCCATCACTTCGAGGAGGCCGACAGCCGGGGAGGTAGCAGGGAGGTTACTAGCTAAGAGTGCATACCTGCAGTGGGGGCATAGCAGGGCGTTATTATTCCTATCCCTGAGTAGAAATGCGACATTGCCACACCTACCAGTGTTTAAGGACCATACCTGTTACCTGGTGTAGGTTAGGTTAGGAAAACGGGCAGGGTTCCTGGTGCATGGCGCATTCCGGGCGCTCACGGGCGCAGACCGGCTTGCCTTTGGCGCGCCCGCTGCGCGATCGGGAATGCATCGTGAAGATATGCCCCTGTAACTGAAACCGGAAATGTGGAACCGGAAATGCGGTAAAGAGCTGGACTGCCAACTGCTACGATGGCGACCGGCTTAGAGGAGAAGAGAGAGAGCAAAAATGGTGCTCTTTCCACTCAATCAAGGAAACCGTCACGGCGGTCCAATGAGCCCAGAAAAAGGTAGAAAGGAGCTGGGAGTGCTCACCGGAACACTCCCACGGAGTTAAAGAGTCAAAATGAGGATAAAAGCAATTAAAAATGCACGAGAGCAAATACAGAGTAAAACAGTGCTATGTATATAACATCGGGTAGGTTATAGTGGGCACCTTACTTCACCAAACGTCCGCTTCGCGCTCGGAAATGCATCGTGACGATATGCCCCTGTAACCGGAACCGGAAATGTGGAACCGGAAATGCGGTAAAGAGCTGGACCACCTGGGTAAGGTGGCAGTTTCGATGGAGCAGTTGATGGTGCGGCAGAGCTGGGGGGCAATGGTGGCGGCTGCTCGGTAGAAGATGTGGTACTGGCATGGATCTGATGGGGCTCCTGAGTGGATGCTCTTCATGGCCTTGAGTGTGTCCTCTGTTGTGAGCGGGGTCCAGTAAAGCACGGTCTGTTGGGGTGTGGCGTATTTGCATGCGGTGGTGACGGGCGAAGTGGCAGGGTCCATGGTGTTGAAGTTGTCGTAGATCTGACTGATTGTGTGGTGGATGAAGGTGCTGAGTGTGTTGCAGATGTCTTGGGAGGGAGGGACGTCTGTGGTCTCGTTGTTGGGCCTAGTGAACTCCTTGACGATGGCAAATAATTCTTTGCTGTTATGTGCACTGGCATCGATTCTGCCGTGGAGGGGTGTTTTATTTGTGGTTTTGAGGAGGAGGTGGTGTGCGTTGATGGTGGATTTGAAGGTAGACTGGGTTTCCGGGGTTTTGTTGTTTCTCCATTTCTTCTTGAGTCATTTGCAGGTGTGTCTGGATTAGGAGGGCAGGGGTAAACCAGCTGGCTTTCTTGGCATGTTGCTTTCCTGGTCTTTTGTTGAGGGGTGCCAAAATATCAGAGCAGCTGGAGATCCATCGGTGCAGGTTGTGTGCTGTGGTGTTGGAGCCCATTGGTGCTGGCAGAGATGTTGTACTGAGGGAGTTGACAAGAAGTTCTTCGTGGCCTTGATTCAGCTGCGGCAGGGGGGCGGTGAGGACAGTGGTGTACAGTAACCCTGGGCGTAGTTTGCGGAGTATCACTCTGCGCAATTCCGCGGAGTTGCCTAAAAACTCAGCTGAATTTCACGGAGTTCCGCAAGCTGGCGCAGTTATATGTGCACTGCTAAATTAATGAACATTGAATGCAAGCTGATTGTGGAATCTTAATCCCTTAATAAAATTTGCCACTAGAGAGCACTGCACACTTAAAATACAATTAACTTACTTAACACATACAGCGTTGATTGGCTCGAGTCAACCTAGTCCCACTCCCAACTTCTTAAGCGTGCGTTACCACCACCCTATCCCACTGGTGTATGAAATGCATCGCGTATAGACAGTCATAACATAATTTTTTTTTACTAGACTCCAAGCATGATCGTCCTGATAAAAATATTAACATGGTGTGCATGTTCTGGCCGGGGAGACAACGCAGACAAGGGACCAAGTTTTCTCTCCGTGACAGGGAAAGTCACCACCGAGCAGGTGCCAACGAGCGAGAGGCAAGCCCTGCCTAGCTGATGCACCAGCTGTGCTGCTGCAGGTATCAGCATGCTCCCATTTGTAACAGGGGAGCAAGGCAGCTAGCACAAAACAGGAGAACAGACAATTAAAAAAACTCACTCTGCCTTTCTTGCAGGGACTGCATCTGCGGCCAGCAGGACAAAGAACAGCGCAGCCTTCAGGAAGGCAGCAGCAGCCTTCATTGTGCTCAGTGTGTGCCATGCAGAAGCTCGGCATAGCAGGGGCGCTGCTGTAGTCTGCGTACTCCGGTCTGCTCTTCCGGTCCTCCCCTGCTGCTGCCACCACAGAGCCAGCACATCCGCTTCCGCTTCTGCTTCACAGCCCTGATCCTGCAAGGAGGAGGTGGGGTCAATCGCCTGCCTTGCCGAAATTAAAACATACTAAATGGCAGTAAGCGATTCACTTTCGCATTCATTGGCAATAAAAAAAAATTATTTAAAAAAAAAAGAAAGCAACAGGAGCGGCAGACGTGAGCACAGCATGTCCTGTATGCACCTTTGGGCAAGCGCCGGTAAACTCCGCTCCGCCGTCGGTAGGTGGAGTTTTTTTGACAAACTTCATGCTCGAAGTGGAGCGAGGAGTGCCCAAAACTCTGTGAATTCCATGGGCAGAGCGGAGGTTATGCCCACTCCTGGGTTTGGTGAAGGTGAGATGTATACAGTGGTGGTTAGTCCAGGAGAGTTCGGTGTTGTGGCTGTAGCTGATTTTCCCTCTGCATTAGAAGACGGGGTCGAGCAGGTGTCTGGCTGTGTGGTTTGGTGCGGAGACCAGCTGTTTGAGTCCAATGTTGGCAAGGTTTTCCATTAGGGATGCGTTGTTCTGGTCGCTGGGGTTGTCCACATGTAAGTTGAGGTCTCTGAGTAGGATGTAACCAGTGCATGCGAGAGCCTGGCGTGCGATGAGGTCCACGATGGCGTCATTGAAGGGTGGGCAGGGGCAGGGGGGCCTGTAGATGAGAGGTCTGTGGCGGGTGGTGTAGGGGTTGGTCTGGAGCTGGAAGTGGAGGTGTTCTATGGTCGTTGTAGGGTCGTCCGAGTGCGTGGTCAGTTGAAGGGTGTTCTTGTGGATGATGGCGATGCCTCCTCCTGGGTGATCAGGGTGGTCCTTGTGGCTGTTTTGTAGCCATCGGGAATGGTGATCCAATGTCCGGTCCAGAGCAGGAGTTAGGCCATGTTTCTGTGAAGAAAGTGATGTCAGGGGAGGTGGTGTCGAGGAGGTCCCAGATTTCTGAGGCGTGTTTGTGAAGGGACTGCACGTTGAGGAGGATGCAGGTGAGCTGGTCAGGTGCACTGTTGATCAGCTGGGTGGCAAGAAGAGCTGGTGGGTTAGCGTGGGTGAAGGTACGGTTGTAGCATCGGCAGGTGAGGTGTCCCTGGGTCTTGTTCCGGTGATGCTAGATGGCAGGAGGTGGGCCGTCCAGGGTTGAGGGCGAAGAGGGTGCTGGTGTTGTAGCGGTGGAAAGTCTGAGAGCCAGGTCCCTGGTCCTGGGTGTGGTCCAGGTGGGGACGGGCGCAGACGGGCTTGCCTTTGGCATGCCAGCGGTGCACCTGCTGCATGCGACTGCGCAGTGGCTGCCATTAAGTAGTGCTTTACGGCGGGGCTGAACAGCTGGGAGGTGGGAAAATGCAGAAAGGGACACAAGAGGAGAGGGAATAAAGAAAAAAAGCAGAAACCGAGGCAGAGTAAAAGAAAAAAGCAGAAAGAGAGACAGTAGGTGCAGAGAGAGAGAAGGAAAATGGAGTGGGCAGGGCCACCGGTGATTGCAGCGGCAGGGGTGGCTAGGGAGAACACAGCAGGAAGAGCAAAAGGAAAAGAGCAAGCCAAGGGCAGAATAAAAAAGGAGAAAAAAAAAGACAGAGAGACAGGAAAAGAGGAAAGCAAAACAGAAGAGCAGTCAAGCAGCAAAGCAGTGACGCTCCACCACTGAACCATCAGGAGCCTGCGGATGGAGCAGGGCCTCAAAGTCCTGACCTCCAGGTGCTGAAACATTTCAACCACTCACACCAAGTCAAGAGATCTGGGTTGAATCCATTGTTCTTTTTCTCACTATTCCACCCCCGTTTGGACCCAGCCATATGCAAATCAGTCTTGACTCTGTGCCTCATGGGAACAGTCCAGCTTGCACTGCCAGGCCAGATTCTCCCTGGACCAGAAACAAGCATCCTTGGGCCAGTTTTGGGGTATCACTACTCATCAGCCAGGCCAGCTTGAATCCAGTGGCACAGCGAGCAAGGGACCCATGTCTGGTTATACCCTTGGCTACTTAGGGCGAAAAAAGCAAAAAGGACAAATGATGGACGGAATGCTGAACAATGCAAACATTCTTCCATAATCTAGAGATCTGGGTTGAAGCCATTGTTTTTTTACTCACCACACCAAATCAGTTTCGACAGAGCCATATGCAAATCAGTATGAATGGCAACTTAAGGGGGAGGGTGGGCAAATCCTGACCCTCAGGCCCTTCTGGGGGTTCCCCAGGAAAACCCGCCTTAATTCAAAATTAAAAAAACAGTTGAGTTGTAGGTACACTTGTGGTACCACAATACCAGGATTGAAGTACTGCAGACTTTTGTCACAGATAAAACATTTAGAAAAAAAAACAATGAGAAAGATCTGTTCATAGGCCATGCACATTGGGGGTTGGACACAGGGCAACCAAATACTACCCATGGCTGAATGGTCTGTGCACAATGAAGTTAGGCACCCTTGGGGTGGTTGGGTCTCCATGCTGGAGTTGTTAGCAGGGCATAATCAGATGTAAGGCCCTGCTGCCAACCCCTGCAGTGCAAGGCCTCTGTTGGTGGATGGTCACCTGCTGGGGGTTGAGTGTAGGGCCAAAGGCCAGACTCTGCACTCATCCCCCACCTGGAGCACTGGTGAAAGCCATGCACAACAGGGGTTAGGGACCCATGCGGGAATGGGCGAAGTACCCAGCCATAGGAAGGATCCCACAGGGCACTGGTCACATGTAAGGCAATGGGTGCAGTTCCATTGCAAGTGGGGGGGTTGACTGCAGGTTGCCCAAGGAGTTTGAATGTATATGTGACTTTAAGTATGTTAAAAAAACACAGCAATGCATTGAAAAGAATAAAGTTACTTTATTGTTAGGCACGGTAATAGGATCTTAAACTATGTTAAAAAAATACTAAGAAAACAAGCGCAAAAGTGATGTTAGGGTTTGGTGTTGAAATGAGATAAGAACTAATGTTAAAGAAATGAAAAACTCATCATATTCACCAGTTATAATTTACTTAACTAACTATACCTTGCACTCACATTATGCATTGCTTCTGACCTCAAATAATACATCACTCATAACAGTCTAAATTACATCACTTGTGATATCACAAATGACATCATTGATGACATCACTGATGACATTACAAATGACATAATCCATGATACTTGTATTCACATTATTCCATAAGCCCTTGCATTATTTAAAAAGGAAAACTGTTAGTAAGGAGTAAACTTTAAGTTATTGCAATGTAATTTGCTTAATTTCAGGGCCTTCGCATTACACTTGTTATGCCAAATTCACAAAACTATGCCAATTATCCTACTTTGCTTAATTGCAAGCTATTGGTGGTTGAACATTTACTGTAAATGGAGCCATTCGCGGTAAAACTTTACTGCAAATGCATGGGACCAACAGAACATGAGCCGCTGTTGTTAAAGTTGCTTCTTTTGAATTGCATCCTTGCTCCAAAAAATGACACAAGGTCTCATTTCAAACTAAACTATATTCTGAAATGACCTATTTGCAATTTGCATAATTTTGCCAAAATTTTGCTTAATTGTGTGAATGCAAATTCTGTTAACTTCATACACCCCTACTAGAGAACCTGTTGACATATACAGTATTGAGTTTCTGTGTATACATGTAGATGCATAGAATGAAAATAGGCTAAGCTTTAGAAGTATGTGTGGTTGTGCATGTTGAAAGTTATATGCTGCACTGTTTACAAACAAGTAAAGTTTGGGCTGCAAGTAGTACTTCATGTTAAACAAGGTTAAGGCTTAGTTCACCTGATGTGGCTTACAGAGGAATGTTTTTAAGTAGGTTGTAGATTAAAGCCAAAGCCTATGGCAAAAAATCTGTGAGAAAAGCTAAAGTTTCTGCAACTCATGTTAAATACTTACCAACTTACTATATATGACAGAAGCAGCCCTTATGCCAGTTGAACCAGTGCATTCAGTATATACTCAAAACAATGGTTCACCAGGAATTTATTGATATGAACCTCACAGATAGGTAAAGAAATGTATTCTAAGCATTCCAATTAATGTAGTAAAACCACTAATACATTCTAGTCTTATGGGTGCTTTTATTTAAACCAAAAAGGCATAGTAACTACATGTATAGTGTAGTAGTTTGTAGACCACATAGAAATTGTACAAATGTCACGTATGAGGTACAATAAGCAGACACATCAAAAAATTGTGTGCTCTGTCTGAAGGTGAAAAAACACATAGACATGAATAGGTTCACTTCCCACCATGAAATGATACCTTTCGTTGACATAATGAATAGGCATAATTAGGCATGCTGAGGGTAAATTATTAATGAGTCTTTAGAGAAAGCCTAAGAAAATAAATACCTTTTGACCCTTCAAGTGTCTTATCTGCATTGTTTGAAAATTCACTACCAATACCAAAAGATTCATACATCGCATAATCATCAGGAGTTGAAAACATTTTCCAACTGTAACACCACTAATATGGAATACTACATTTGGTACCCCTATGATATTACCTACATAGGACCAATCACACAACAGATTACACAGCAAATTGGGCAAATTAGAAGTAGAATCAAATGCAAGGCTGCCAATGCTAGTGACTGAATAAGCCTTCCTCCCTGAAAGGGGAGGTAACCGTTTGGACTGCCAATGGATTGATTGGTGTGACTCTATTTCAAGTAGATTTAACTCAATGGAGGAATGGCAAATCTAACTCTCCTCTTGCTATCAATGAATTATATACTTATTTGATAACTGCCATTAAAGTTACAACCCATGCTGGTTATTAAAACTATAGAACCATAATTACACATGTAATTGTGCATTCCTGCGAATGTAACCAATAGCAATGGAGTGATCACTGTAAGCCTATCGCAAGAGATCTGAACTCAATGGAGGAATGGCAAATCTCCATCTCCTCCTGCGATTAAAGACTCTTATGAACTGGAAATGAAGCTGCCACTCACGCCTGTCATTTAAATTGTAATTGACCAATTTTGTGAATATTACTAATTACATTGTAATGCTATGGATTGATTTCATTACTGAAGACTAAGACAATGTGTCTTCTATTTCAGTTGCTAATTTTTTATTGTGTACAATATTGATTTTTATTTAAATCACCAGTCCAGGTACACCCTAAATTCACTTTTTCCTAATTCATTCATTATATTAGCCTATAATGTGCTCTTTGTGTTTGTCATCTCATGCCTAAGCTCATTCTGACAAGGGGCCGTTTTTGTGACTGTTTCTCCACTAAGATAGTCTGTGTTACATTTTTGTTCTTAATTTTAATTGTGTCTAATATAGTTGGTAAATTCAATTGACAGTCCAGGAACACTCTAAATTAATTTTCCCAAATTATTCACAGAGACAATTCCTTGCATGCCAAGAATCACTCTGGCAGGCTGCTATGTTTTTTAACTGATTCTCCTCATGGTACAAACAGAGGTTTTACTAATGGAGATAGTGATGGCACACAGTTCTCCCACTTGCCTCCTTTGGACTGCTTTAGCCAGCAGCATCCTGGAATCCGTACAGGCTGCGCACAGGATATATACTTTATTAAAACAACAAATGCCCACGTTGACTCCACTCAGTAAGTTCAATTGCTAACAGCCATTAATTAATAATAACACTGTAGGAATGGCACATTATTAACTGGTTACTCTTCCAGGTTGTAAGCACAACATTTTATCTATCACATTTGTGTGTCACTGGAAATCTTACACATCCTGGTGAGTTCGCTGTTAACTCAAGCCCATTCCATTGTTTGACTTCTGCGAAAATGCACTAAATAACTTTATTTATAATACCCACAGGTTACTTAACCCAATCACAACCTAATGACTGCCCTTTAATCAGGTAATATTCCTGTTATTACTGTAGCCTACTAAAAATAGGAAACCCCTTCCTTCTTTAACCATAATTTAATTGGTTCCCCACATAGGTGTCCCTGTTAGCTCATTGTCATGAATAGAACTCAACATTTCTAAAGAGTCTGAAATGCAGTGGACATCAAAGCAAACTAATTATCGCTGGCTTAAAATAATTTGGCATTGTCATTGATTAGCATATGTGTGCATTTATAAATACAACCAGCAGGACTGATGGATGAGGAACTCTGGGTGCATATTGGTTGAAAGAATTTGGAAAGAACCTCCCTTCATGGAATGGCTGGAACATGCCATTGGATTTATGGGGATCTAATGGTACATGAAATAAATATTTTGCCTTATAAATATGATGGGCACCTTCTACATTGGGATAAATCATGTAGTATGTTATTATAGGCGACGCATAATTTTTTATGATGTTATAGGATATTGGTCTCTGGCTCTCCCAGGGCGTTTTGTTAACCTTGATAATGTAATCCGAATATTTAGAAGCGCAACCTGTCTACACAAAAGTACATTATGCTATAGATGAATGGCTAAAGTCATACGGATACATATTCTCAGATTAGGAGAAGTACATTTTGACCACAAACATAATCAGAATACACTGAGGATACAAAAATGGAATGAACTAGTCATTAGGTGATGTACAATGAATTTATATAGTGTATGCTCACTGGAGCGAGGTATTGAGAATCCATAGTATCCCAAGATAAGGATATAGAGACCAGGGTTTATGTACATTGTAATATACCTTGAGACAATATGAGGGTATGCATTGCGATAGATGTTGGCAACATTTAATTCACTGTCACATGCCAATAAATTGAGCATGTATACAGGAGCTGGAGACAGGCTACATTGCTAAATCCTCTCCTGACACCATTATTAACATTATGCCAAGATTATTGTCTGACACAATCTCCCAGATAGGATATTTATCTCACTTTATCATTCACACATAGCATTCACACACAATTCATGTAAGGTCTTAAGACTTTTTTGATACTGAGTCTGTTTTCTGTGATTATTGAATGGCTGTAAATTTGTGAATGAATTACAAGGATAAGCGTATTAATCATGTAGATATAATATTGTGCGTGGAAGTCCCCAATTTGTAATTTAATAGAGAATAAACAGACCATTCAATAACAAGTAGTATTTTTTAATGCAACTTATGCTGGTGGAAAGTGGGGCCCCCTATTTGCTGTTAAAAAAGACTAATCTGCGAATGGCGTCCAGCCATGAAACAAAACAAACACATTTGCACTACATCCCAGTGTTCCAGCAACTCTTCTAGTAGGTAGGTATAGTTAAGACCTAGTTTCCATAGGAAAAGCATTTTTTGCTTTGCCAATAACTTTGTTTATAAAGAAAGAAGGGAACCATGTGAGTCAAAAGGGACCTAGGGTATATATAACATTTCAAAGAACATTGGTCCCTTCAAAAGGGTAATAGACAATGGAACATAGAGCTGCAATAAGACCTATGTTGACTTTTTCCAAATGGAGACTCTGTTCATTTATTATATACACAATGATTTGAAACCATAAAGCAAAGAAAATATAACAATTACGTGGGCAAAGGATTGGAAATCAACAGATTTCCAGACCTCAGGCATTTATATACATAGTGACTTAACAATTAATACACATTCAGTCAGTCACAAATTCAAATGAAACATTTTGGAGTCAAGACACAGAAGTCGACGACGTTTTGATCCTAACTGGGATTAGGGGATCATTATCAGGACACAACAATTTATGCCTGAGTAATAGCCTACTCTACCTCTGAGGTCCTCAATTGCTAATCTTAGAGGTACACAACCTCACTTCTGCATGTAGTGCCCGGGCACTCAACTTTCCACTTTCCCCCGGGATCCTTACTGTGGGACACATGGATCCACGTGAACTAACACTGGATCACGCCATCACGGCCCCATGATCAGTGGGAAAACTCTTACACCCACGGGGTACCCGATTTCGGAGGGATCGCTTGCGGAGTTAGACAGGTAAGTTACTGTCTTGCCGACATGACCCTCATCTCGAGTACTCCTCGACCATATGCCCTACTACAGATTTTGGTCCACTGCAGTGTGGCCACATTTTCTCTGACAGCCTACACCATTGTGTTTACATATATGATACCCTATCTGAGCGTATCAGCAGACTATTACTCAGGCATAAATTCTTGTGTCCTGATGATGATCCCCTAATCCCAGTTGGGATCGAAACATCGTGTGATTGTTCCTCAAGCGTCTTTACCAGGTAACTTTATAAGGTGGAACTGCATAGATAACACACTTGGATGATTTTTATTTTACAGAGGTAATTCTTCTTTGTCTTATTAGATGGAGGCAGCCACACAACCCATCTCCCGGGGCCCGATCATGTCACCTGGGTGCTCCTAGGGCACCCAGTGTGCATTGAGATCGTGGAGGGAGCCTCAAGGCCCCCACAGTCCCAGCCGGCTCCCTGCTTCCTGCGGGATCCAGCATTGCTTTGACAGACAGGGAGATGCTGAAAGCCTCTCTGTCTGTCAGAGCACTGTTTTCATCAGTTTTCCTGCATGCATATTTGTGTACAGGGAAACAGATGAAAACTCTGTTTTCTGCAACTCAAGCTGTTTGACAGTTATGTTTGTTTTTGCTTGGTAGGAGATGTCAGCTTCCACCAAGCAAAAGCAAACAGCTACGTCCCGAGAGCGGGCACCTCAGGAGGTAGCAGGAGCCGTTCCTGGGGGGTGGCGGTCCCCTGGGACATCCATGTCTCCATGAGGGAAGCCGCGTGGCCCCCTCTATTGTAGTATTTAGCCCCAAGGAGGTGGTGGTCCCCAGGAAAGGGGTCCATGAAAGACCCCCTACATTAATTTATTTCAGCCCCAGGGAGGTGGCGTTCCCCACGGGTGCGGGGGTGGAAGCATGGTCCCCCTTATTTTCAATAAATTGCCGTGGGAGGTGGTGGCCCCAGGGGCTGCGGGGGGCCATATAGGCCCCCACATTAATTTTATGATTAACCCTAGGGAGGTGGCTGTCCCCGGGTCTGCGAGGGCCTCATGGGCCCCTGCATTCATTATAAATGTTTAGCCCTGTGGAGGTAGCAAACCAGGGAGATGGCAGTCCCCGGGGAGATGCACGGGCTCCTCCATTTATATAGGATTTGCACTGGGGAGGTGGCAGTCCCCTGGGTGCAGGGTTGCCATGCTGGCACCCCCTTAATAAATTAAACGCAATGCCCATTGAGTTGGCCAGCCGCGGTCCGTGAAGGTAACGGCGGTGGGGCCGGGTAAGCGGAAATTGCGAGGGATGATACTGAGGGAAACTTAATTATTTATTTAATTTTCCCTCTGCATCGTCCCTCGAAATCCCCCCTTACCTGGCCCCACTGCCCCATCGTTGTTACCTGCACGGACCGCGGCTGGAGGTGGCAGTCCCCAGGGCTTTTAAAAGCCCAAGGCAGGGTGCCCCACGTGCCCTTCTCATTTTTGTAACTCCTCAGGCCCCCGGGACCTGGCCTACCGGGAGGCTAAACATTGTGGAAGCGCAGGAGCCAGCGCTTCATTTTTTCTTATTTTTTAGCATGAACCACGTAGCCTGACACGTTTCGGAATACCTCCTTAATCATAGGCTTGGTTTCAAATGACGCAATTATTGCTGCACTATATATCCCACAATGCTGTGGGGAACTGCTATATTGCTCTCATATGAGCAACAGCCTATCAAGGCAGCGGATCTTGAATAAAGGTGTGGCATGTAATGCATTGTGTCATTTGAAACCAAGCCTATGATTAAGGAGGTATTCCGAAATGCGTCAGGCTACGCCTGTGACCAGCTGAGCCTGTTGGGGATTACTGCTTCCAGAGTGCACTGTCACCAGCTGGGCGACCTTGGAGCTTTTATATATATTTATGTTTTACCCTCTACCCTTTTAAGAGTTTTTTATCAGGGTTTAAACTAAGATACCTTTGTGGATTTTAGATTTATAGATAATAGTGTGATGTAGGATTTAGTAGCACTAGCACTTTATATGAGTTAGTTTTGACTATAGTTGCACTTTATAGGCATACAGCACTTTTTGGCATTATTGCACATTTGAATTAAGCATAATACTTCCTCCCCCTTGCATTTAAGCAGGAAGCTGTTCAAGTAGGAGGATTTGAATTTATTTAGGCATGATTTTGCACAATAATTGTTTACAAGTAATCTTTGCTATCTTTGCACAGTTAAAGGCTTAATAATTTTAGTATATTCATGTTTTTATTCATGTATTTATATATGTAACATGTTTTTTACTATTGATCAAATTTGCATTTAAGCCTAATTTATTTTTCAATATAAACTGTGACACGATATATTTATAAATCAAATTTTAACCTCGTTATTAGGGAAGTAGAATTTGGTTGAATTATGAAATGTAATTTGCATTACATGCATTTATGCAGTCATATGAATTTAATGCCTATTTTATGCGAATGACGTGTATTAACCTTGCATATTCAGAAAACAGACTATTCTTTGCAAGATAAAGTGGTGCCAGTATGTCTTCTATGTTAATTAATCACGTGGTGGCATCACTATGACACAAATATATATAAAAGATGGCGAACCTGTTGACCTGTGAGCAAGGATACAAGGTATCCGAAACGCGGCAGTTTCGAGGATTACAATAAATTAAGATCTGCCTCATACCGTTGGGTTCGTGTCTCTGTTCGCCGGATGGAAGTGCAGAGAATCTAAGGAATGTTTGCATATATATATATATATATATATATATATATATATATATACCAGAACTCATGGTATCCCGTCATTAGCAGTAATACCAGACGTATTAAGACAGATACAGACTGAGTATGGAGCAGAAACTGCTCTGAGCTTAGGGATGAAATTACTAGGTAATTTTGCCCAGGTATCAGCTATATTAGCAAATAGAAAAGGGGAGGCAGCAGCGGTGGCAATACGCCAACGCCTGAGGGATTTCACTCCTTTACAACGAGAACGTGAATTACCTAAAATTATCACAGACACCTATGCTGAATTAGGTAGAGATAGTCTGGGGGCTAGAGCAACAAAACCTCAACTCATGGTTGGTCCTGAAAAGGATAACTCCAAGCAAGCACCTGATTCTTCCATGAAGAAATGGGATAATAACAATAAAAACAAGAAAATTAGAGAAAGTAGATCTCAATCTAGGAGTGGGTCTCCTCAACAGGAGCCCTCCGAAAGAAAATACAACCTTAGAAATAGGGATAACATTAAAAAACCTGACAGGTATCAAGATACTGATACATTTTCCTCTCGTTCCTTTCAGGGTTCACCAAGAAACTCCAAGAGAGAAAGACGGTCAGAACACAGACAAGAAGAGCGTACAAAGTCCGGAGACACGCCACACGCTTCAAGCTATCCTTCTAAAAAAGAAGACAAGCCACAATCTAAACCTCAATTTAAAAAGAAGAAAGTAGCAGGTCTCAAAGTTAGACATGCCCAGAATTCTGAGGACTCAACTTCTAAAGGGGGAATGGGCTCTGACGATGCTAGACAGTGCAGCAGAAGTAACAATAGCCCACCAGAACCTGATGGATTTTCTGGTGACAGCAGAGTTGAATGAGCATATCACGGTGGAAATACCTGATACAAGGGTAAGTGTCCCACATAGGTTACAAGAAATAACACTCCAAATGGAGGGGTACAAACCCAGAAGAGTTAAAGGTCTCTTTTGGGAGAACTTGACTTATGGCAATGACATCCTTTTAGCTGAAAAAGATTGCCCGCCTGCAATTGTTATGGATTGCCCAAAGGGAGAAACAGTAATTTTACCAGCTTTTTCCAACCATGTTCCAATTTACTTAAAATATACTTACGCGCTGGAGTGGGCGGTAGCACTTGCTCCAACACTTTATCGCAACCATGTTGGGTGGGATGCTGAGTCACCACACCATGTAATCTCAGTAAAAACTTGTCCAACTCCACAGAGACAATACCCAATAAAACAAGAAGTGAAAACACAGGTCAGGGAGATCTTAGATCAACTTGAATACCAGGGTGTAATAGAACCTTGCACCTCTGCAATGAATAATCCTTTGTTTCCCGTAATGAAACCTGATAATTCATACCGTCTAGTTTTAGGCTATAGACATCTGAACACATGCACAAAGACATTTGCAGTACAGAATGCACATAGTGCTGCATTAATGAATAACACTGTGCGGAAAAAATTCAAAACAAGACTAGACATCTTAAATGGATTCTTCTGCCAAAATATAGCACCTAAAAGCAGGTTCCCAGTGTCAATTTTGTCGACTCCCCCAAGGGTATAAGAATAGCCCCGGGTTGTTCAGCGCTAGGGTAACAGAATTACTTCAGAATTGTAGATGATATTTATCTGACGGATGATGATTTACAGGATCACTAGACCAGAGTGAGCACCATAATTTTGGGGTTCGCCTCTGAGGGCTACAAATTCAACTTTAAAAAATCGGAAATAGCCCACCTAAATGTCCTATTTTTGTGATACGAGTTATCAAGTCAAGGAAAAGGCACGGCAGCTAACCTTTTAATAAAAGTGCACGCTGCTCCTCAATCTTTGAAGAAATTACAATCCATATTGGAATTACAATCCATATTGGAATTTTTAAACTTTGGCAGAACATACATTTTGGATTATGCCGAAAGAGTAAAACCTTTCTACGACTTAATTAGACCTGATTTTTCAGTTAGGCATTGGACAGAGGAACACACAGATATCCTACGTTCCCTACAAGCTGACATGATAACTTCAAAAAACTTGCAGACACGCGTAAACGTACACAATCTAGTGATCCACGTTGTAGCGGGTCAATCTGGGTACACTTACCTCACCTTCAATGAAGGTGAAACAATACCCATAGCTTACAAATCACATTTGTACACAAACGCTGAAATGCGCTTTGCTTCTACAGAAAAAATCCTGACAGCAGTACAGACTGATAGCAGTCTGAGAAAGAGCACTGGCTCAGGGGAAATGAATAATTGTCATAACTCCAGTACCAGCCTTAGAGGCTGCTACAAAGGCAAGCGTTCCTAATGCTAAGGTCTTACAACCAGGATTGATACAATGGGCTAATTCTCTCACTGCAACAGATGTAGAATACAGATATGACCCAAGGCTAAAAACACAAGCATTTCTGCAATATGAACAAGAATATCCTCTACCAAATGAAATAATGCCTCTAGATCAGAATGAATATATAATTTACACTGACGGATCTGCTCAGCCAGCCATAGGAAGTAAATAGCAATACAGCGCCGCTTGTGCGATTGTAAAAGGTTGTATGCGGGATGGCAAGTTCCATCCCAGTGATTCAAAGACACAGTCTCTAGGAGATTGCACGGCTCAGCTGGCAGAACTAAAAGCCCTATTACTGGCACTAATAAATAAGGATCGAGAATTCCCCACACTTATAGTGTGCGATTCTTTTTACTGTGTCCAGTCATACAACGAATATCTTCACTACTGGTGTCAAATGGGTTTACAGACTCAAAAGGTGGCACAATAAAGCATAAAATGCTATGGGAACAGGTAGCTGAGTTGAAAAACGAACTACCAAGAGCTCACGTGATACACACGCTGAGTCATCAACGTGATGGCGTTCACGTTGAAGGGAATTCATTGGCCGATGAGGCTGCAAAGGGGTCAGAACGAACTGCTGCCGTAGCTGCAATCACTCGTTCAAAAACGAGACTAGACGGACAGGTAATGGTAGCTGTCATTGCTTCACGCAAAAACAGCCCAGCCTTACCAAAAGGTTTTCCACTCAAATACTCCTACAAGTTAGATGCAAGCAACATTCCGTATGCTCAGATTCAAGGAGTGGAGATAGAGTAATACCAAACATGGATCGCAGATTAGGTTTAAAACTAGCTGCACATGAGGGTCTAGGTTCTGCACACGCAGGGAACAGTTTCTTTACTGAAACAACACTATTGGTGGCCTGGTTTAACAAAACAGATGAAGAATTTTGTCTTAATTTGAGACATCTGTCAGCAGATGAAGGGTTCCACCGTGGCGCGTCCAGCGCAGACACCTTTACTAATATCAGACAGACCACTAGCGTGTGTTTATCTGGACCACTGCGGCCCCCTACATTTGGAAGGGGCTTACAAGTATATCTTGTTGGTGGTGGATTCATGCTCAAGATTCCTATGGGCATGGCCTCAGCGCTCAGCTGACGCTCGAACTGTTATAGAAGATTTGAGAGTCTTCATAGGGACATACGCAGTTGGCACATTACATTCTGACCGTGGCGCCGCGTTTATCTCTAGGGCTTACAAGGAAGCCATGGAAGGTTTGGGTGTAGCATTGCAGTACTCCTCTCCGTACCATCCCAATGGAAATTTGGTTGTGGAGAGGAAAAACTGGGACTTAAAGCAGTCTTTAACAGCGAGAGTATTAGGTTCGGATGGTAGTTGGGTCAATAACCTATATTGGGTACAGCGTGCCCTCAACAACATGCCAAGGAGTTCTCTAGGGGGTGTCACTCCTTATGGAGTCCTATTTGGGGCGATAATGTGGGTACCTGATCTCAATTGTGAAGGCACAGTGGCAGATGAAAAGCCATTTGACATCAATAAACGTTTGGCTGTTTTGCAGGATCTGAATGAATCCAGAGCACTACTAAGCAACGTGAAAGTAAAACGGACCGCCACTGGGGAAGTCAAATCAAGCACGGCAAGACCTGTCTGGGTCCCAAAAATCGGGGATGTGGTCAGAGAAAAGATCAAGGACAAGAAAGAATTTGGGCCATCCTACAGAAAGCCTGTACCTGTCCTGGCTGTCGAAGGAACAAGAACAGTACTTCTTCTGCCTCTTGCCGGCAAAAAAGAAAAGAGATTAGTCTCCATTGATCTGATCAAACCACACTATGTGGCCGATACTGAATAGTAGGCCTCGTGGGCTCCTGGGTAGCGACGCTCTCTTCTCACTACCATACAGGAACTTCAGACAGAAAGACTCATAACATTTGAAGAGTCATCAATTGGAAGTGAAGGAATCTCCAACAATGAAATGGAACTCGTTCCTCTGGAAACAGAACTTCAAACAACAAATGAAAGACAAATATCAATTCGGCCTAACACAGACGTCTACATCAATATGCCTCGACAAGAGACACCTGCCGGTTCAATCCAACCTGCCGAGCTACCAAAGACTGATCGAACCGCATCTGGCTACTTCATCGATTTTGATACCTTCTCTCTTGATCCCAGTGAGCCTGAGACACAGCCAGCTCCAGTTTCCCATAAGCAACACATTCGTGAATTCTACACTTTTCTGAAAAAGACTTACTTAGTATCACCTTGGCTCCAGCTCTGGATAATATCTGGAATATTTTTTTTTCTGTTCTGGATTGGCCTAGTGACTGTTTATAGCTTACTTGTGAGTGGAAATTATCTCCCAGAACGCTCTCCAGTATCCAATGTGAACTTGGTCCTGAAACCTCATACATCATCTCATCGTGAACAAAGAGACTTGTTTTCCGTGAACATTACAGCTGTTCCAATTCCTGATGGTATAGTTTGGGACAAGGTTGATTATGATGTATTTGGCCCTACTGAACTTTTGAAAATGCCACATTTATTTAAAACATCTCTCAATGATATCATTACATCCAGTACATTTTCTGATGATTGGGAGTTTGAAACTGTAAATAATACGTTGTCTGATTTGGAAAAATCTGCTGCATTTTCAAACAATGAAATGTTAGAAGACACTTCTGACTTTGATAGTATGCACTGTTACCATCATTATGGTCATCACTTTTTACACAAATCGAATATCCCTCGTAATGTTTTCACATACCACCAATGGGAACATTGCCCAAAACCGCCGAAAGTTAGTTCGAAAACTTTTGCACAGAAATTTTCATATTTTTCAGGGTTTAACACTTCTGACCCGTCCTCATTTTACTATAAGGTTGCACCTACACCTGCACAGAAAAATATGCAGACTAACACCAAACAGACTTATTCTGCATACTTTATTGCCCAACTGTCTGAACAGGGTTTCGACTTATGGAAGGACACAATAGACACAAAATCAGTCTGGGGTTCTAAGGAATGGCAGGTTCAGGGAACAGAAGCACTATTTAGAGTGTGCCTCATTCCGCAACAACTGATATTTCTGAATAAAACTGTGCAACAGACTTCCTGTCTTGGACTATCCAAGAACAACGATTTGAACACACCACGGTTTCCCACACCTTCACACATCAATTTTACATCACGTGGAGGGGATACAATAGATGACATCATGCAGTACAATACATCAGACCCCAGTTGGAAAGGATGGTTAGTTTGGCCCACAGACACAAACAGATGTCAATCAAGATTCAGGGGTACAACCAAGGGGTTTAGTATCCATAGACCCATGATATGTACAAAGAGAACATCGGGGTAGTGACATCATACAGTGTTGGGAAGTTGTGCCTCGATTGGCTAAAAACCTCGACACTGTCCCAGGTAAAACAGCACTTATCCTTACTCTCAGACAAAGTGGATTTAAGGGATTTTTTACTAGGTCCCCGAAAGCCACGTCAGAAATGTTTCTATTACCCTTTCTATAATGAACTCTGGAAAATCTCTCAACAAGAAGCTGCAGAGAGACTTCGTGAAATAGATAGAATTAACCTAGAAAAGGCATTAGCTGTAGTTGACAATGGTATGACTACATTAACATCCAGGATTTATTCACTGGGCAACATTGTATCTTCTGCTATTGATATACTGGAACAGGACTTGTCCATACTACAACACGGACAATCTCAACTATGTTCTATTATGTTATTAAGCTGGACGCTGCAATCATTGCGCGCTGGTTATGTGCCTTGGCGATTTATCAACAG
The DNA here is from genome assembly GCA_963921515.1 of Calotriton arnoldi. Taxonomy (NCBI): domain Eukaryota; kingdom Metazoa; phylum Chordata; class Amphibia; order Caudata; family Salamandridae; genus Calotriton; species Calotriton arnoldi. The sequence goes on along the minus strand of CAWUFW010012804.1, from coordinate 344,667 downwards.
TACGTCTCTATTTTCTGCATACAATCTCACTGTAAAATAGATAACGATGGCACAAAGGGGAGCAAAATATACAATGCTGCGTATTGAAAAACTTGACAAGTTACCTTTTACTGTGGCAGAGTCACCATCCACAGAATGGTTAATTCATGGCCATATAACACTACCGGTCACAACTTTCCATTTTCAGTATTGCCTAGAACAACACCAGGCAGGCAGATATGAAGTGACAGGTAGGGAATTCATCAAGGAATCTTGGGTATTAACGTACAGATTTCGATGTAGGAATCGGGACATGGACGTGTTCCTTAGCGGTACCAACTGCGAGAATTCCTCAAGTGGATCTCTCTTATGCCCGGATATCATACTTCATGGGGCCTCTAATGGTTCAGTTGCTAACTTATCCTGCCACTTGAAAGGTTCCCCAGCTGCCATGATTAGTCCGGCATTTGAGTTACTTTCAAATGGGAGTTACTTGATGCTGAATGATCAAGGTTGTTGTGGGATGCTCCCTGGCATCGCATATCTTGTCACTGTAAACTCCAGGGTTACTTGCTGTATGCAAGTATTGTTTCCACAAACCCACACAATCAGGGAGGCGCCATTATGGCCTTCATTGAATGTTTCCTTTGTACGGTTTGATACTCTGAGCTGAATGAAAGCCATGCTTTTACATCAAACCGTGCCCTGAACCTCCACCCGAGAAACTTATGATCGTCAGGTTGCAAGGTCCTCGGCTGAGATACAGGCACTGATACGAACAAACTGCCCTTTCCATTTCACAGAAATGGTACAACGTATCTTTAACATATCTGATACGACGGGTATTGTCCACCTGTTTAAGACCATAGTTTCTGGACTGTTAAGCACCTTTCAGACAATCTTTGGAGTTGTTCCCATCTTTATAAAGTCCGTATTTGGAAGCATTTTTGGAGGGTTTCCGCTGATCCTGTTTCTAATAGCAGGTATCCTGATTGTCCTTTTTCTGCTATGCAATGGACGTCCCAGTCACCAAGGAGATGGAACGCACGCTCTTGGAGCGCCGATACCATGATTGTATGGTAATCCATCTGGGCACACCTCGTCTTCGAGAACTGAGCTAGTCTTGGTTCTTGTCATTTAGATCAGTCTGGATCGACTGTATTCTGCCTGTTCTCTGATGCCTGTTCTGCGGACAAGAATGCATGTTGGATCTCTGTCTAACACTTCCAACAATTGCGCCACCGGACGTTGAAGCTTTACTGGACCCGATAAAGGCCCATGTTCTGCAGTGTCCTCAGCGTATCCCAAAGTTGATGTCTGCATTCTTAGAGCCACCACTGGATGCTTCAGCTCCTGTCGGGAAGAATACCGGCTCCTCAACAAGTACTCAGGCCTTGGATGACACTAGTACATCCCCAGCAACGGCTGTGGTAAATACGGAAGAACATCTGTGCTCGATTGACCTGATCTGCGAGGTGTTGCAGGGACCGTCGTCTGCGATTGCAGGTGACAGTGATGTTGCATCTCCCAGCCAGGACACATAAACATTTGGCTCATCGGGTGCTTGGAAAATTCGGCCTTTTTCAAAAACAACCAAATTTGGAATTTTAAACAAAACACTTTTTCTAAAAACTGCATGGCTTTCAGTCTCTCATTGTTCGGACTATATATACGAACTTATTTAGTACAGACTTCTATCGCCTGCAAATTCATGTTTTTAACATTTCTTAGATTTTTTACATTTTTAAGTTCTATTTTTATGGACTTATTTGCGTACAACATTTAGCAGTACATTAGAATTTAGTATGCCGTCCATTTGGATCAGGAGTGGGTGTTATGTTCCATATAGATACTCCGATATAGACTCAGGTAGTCACCTAACCTTTCACCTATATTCTCCCCTACCATTACACTGCATAATGGTTCTTAGTACTGACCTTTTACCTAGTTACGGTAATGTCCAAAGATGACATGGGGTTTTCTCTGAAAAGCTTAAGCCTCATTCAATATGCATGAGGATTCTTGGAATCACAGCAGGACAGCAGGCCTACCATCTCCTGCATAATAACTATGTATAAGGGTCATTCCTGCCTACCATCTCCTGCATAATAACTATGTATAAGGGTCATTCCTTCCGTCATCCTAGCCTGACATGACACAGCAAGGTATATCCCCAGGTGGTACCACTTTGGGTATATATACATCATCTCTTGCTGAGATAGTCAGAGGAGAAAAGGACTTCCATGCCGACACACTGGTGCGAGACGCTGATGCTCCTGCACGCAGACACTCCAACTCGCTGAGGTCTAACATCCCTTGCGGGGTGTCCATCTCGAGAACAAGGCGGGGTCCCACAGTCTCTCACTTCAGGTAATGGGGTTGACTTTATCCTAGAGGGATTCTTGGCTTTACACCCACATACATGCTAGGTACATTTATGTACATCTAGTTAGGGACGCATCGTAGGAGTACGCATTTTACTGTCATGTATTTTATATACTTGCCTGTATTCATTGTTTTAACATGATGGTAGAAATCTACCATCCTTTTACTTTGTTAGTGCTTATAATCATTTATATCTATTACTGTCTAATGGTTGTTTCAGCACATCTATTTTACACTAGAATGACGCTGGTTCAATAAATGCTTATTGAGAAACGTCCCCACCGTTTATTCTGTGTATCTCTCTGAGACAAAGTGAGCATGAGTGACTGAGCGACTAGTAGCACTGTTTCCACGATTCTGAGGGATCAGGGTTGTCATGTTCGATAGTTGCCAAGAACTTTTCTCTCCTTGGTAAGAGGGGTTTCTAGTGGCACTGTGAGCTAACTGGTATACAAGCTAACATATTCGGTAGGGGTGTCTAGAATCAGCCTGACTCCAATCCTACAGTATATGTTGTCTAAACATGCAGATCCTATATAGGTTTGTAGGATAATTCCACACTTTAGGAGCAATATTTAGAAAAGGCTCAACCACTGGATCTGGTTTACTGTATGCATGGGATTTTGCAAGTTGGAGCCCGTATGAGCAGATATATCTGGAAGGTTTGTGAAAGCAGATGTGATTGTTGAGGTATGTTGGGCCAATGTCATTTAATGCTTTGAAAGTGTGGATGAGTTTGGATTGTGCTACTTTGTGAATGGGGAGCCAGTGGTGCCCCTTTAGTTGTGGTGTGATGTGAGGCCAGCGTAGAAGGTTGAAAGTGAATCTGGGTGCCGAGTTTTGAATGGTCTGCAGCCTCTGGTAAGTTCTTTGTTGACCCCAGTGTGGTCCCCTACTCCAGCTTGCTTGTGACTAGGGCATGTGTGACAGTTCTCCAGATGCTAATTGGGAGCTATTTGAAAATCTTCCTCAGCATCTTCAGAGTATAAAAGCATGGGGCAGTGATGACGTTGACTTGGGCAGTCATGTCAAATTGCTGTAGCATGATGATCCTGAGGTTTGTGGCATGAGTGTTGGTCCTAGCTCTGTTGAGTCCCATGGTGATGTGCTATTTCTGAAGATCATGATTTCGATCTTGTTGGTGTTCACCTTTAGACAGTTGGGGCCTGATTCACAAAAATAAACTTAGACCAAAAGTCTAAGTTTAGACCTGAAGTCTAAGTTGAGACCTAAAGTCTAACTTTACTACCACAAAGTTAGACTTTTGGTCTAAGTTTAGACCAAAAGTCTAACTTAGACCAAAAGTCTAACTTTACTACTAGTGAAGTTAGACTTTTGAGCAAAGTTTAGACCAAAGTCTAACTTAGACCAAAAGTCTAACTTTACTACTAGTAAAGTTAGACTTTTGGTCTAAGGTTAGACTCAAAAGTCTAACTTTACTACTACTAAAGTTAGACTTTTGGTCTAAGTTTAGACCAAAGTCTAACTTAGACCAAAAGTCTAACTTTAGTAGTAGTAAAGTTAGACTTTAGGTCTAAACTTAGACTTCAGGTCTAAACTTAGACTTTTGGTCTAAGTTTACATTTGTGAATCAGGCCAACAGTCTTCATCCAGTGGGCAATTTGAGCCATGCAGGCATTGAACTTGATTGGGGTACTGGGCGTCTTGTCTTTAAGGCAGAGAATGAAATGCATATCATCGGTGTAGGAAAGAACATTGATATTGTGAGAGCAGATAATGCTGGCTAGAGGGATCATATATGTGTTAAAGAGGGTTGGGCTCAGGGAGGATCCTTGAAAAACTCTGCAGATATTGTCGCAGGCATTCAAGGTGTATGGTGTCAGGCTGACTGACAGGGTATTTCCAGTCAGGAAAGAGCAGATCTATTGGAGTGCATGTCCTTGTATTTCAATGTCCTGTAGGCATTGGATGAGGATGGGGTGGCAGTCTGTGTCAAATGCTGTGGAACGGTCCATGAGGATGAGGGCCGCAGTATCTCCTCTGTCCATAGTCATGTGGATGTCATCTGTGACAGTGATGAGTTCAGTTTCCATGCTGTGGTTAGGTCTGAAACCAGACTGAGTGGTGTCAAGGAGCTGGTGGTTGTTGAGGTATTTGGTGAGGTGTCTGTTGAAGGTTTCTTCAGCAATGGAAGGGAAGTTGCATGTTTCTAAGCATCTGGGAACATTGTGGAAGAGGTGGAGGCATTCAGAATGGGTGTGAGAATGGCACTGATTGGTTGCAGTCTTCTGGAGTAGGCATTGTGTGGGCAGGGGTTCAATGGGGCTTCTGAGTGGATGGTCTCCAAGGCAGTGTTTATTTCTTTTAGGGTGACAGGCTGGTGAAAGACTGATATTCATTGGTCAACATGAGCTGTTCACAGAGCTATGGAATGCCACTAATTTGGGTACTTCCAAATTGTTTGACTTGGCCCTTTCTGCAGGGTCATCCCCAAACTATTTGCCTTCACCCTCCTATTTTCTGAACCCATATTTGTTGGCTTTTTAGGACTCTGTGCCTTTTACCACTGTTGAACAGTGCTAAAGTCCTTTGCTCTCTCCTTTAAACATGGCAAAATTGGCCTACATCCAATTGGCACATATCATTTGCTTGTAAACCTCATGTAAAGTGGTACTACATATCCTCAGGAACTGTAAATGAAATGCCACTAGTGGCCCTGCAGCACTCATTGTGCACCCACTTAAGTAGTCCTTTAAACATGTCCCAGTCCTGCCATTGCAGGCTGTGTGTGCAATTTAAACTGCCATTTTGACATGACAAAATAAACCTTTTGTCAGGCATAAACCTTCCTTTTTAATGCATATAAGTCATCCCTAGGGTTGGCACCAAACAGCCCAAAGGGAAGGGCGCAGTGTATTTTAAAAGTAGGACATGTACTTTTAAGTTTTTCATGTTCTGGTAGTACAAAACTCTTAAAGTCGTTTTTCACTGCTGCAAGGTCTACCTTATCCCAGCTGATAACATTAGAGTTACTTATTACATTTAATAAGCTGTAACTTCCAATTGGGAGCAGGTAGACAAGTTGAGGTTGGTGTCTAAAGAATTGTAATTAAAAGCCCTCTTTAATGGTAAAGTTGGGTTTTTAATCACAATTCGATAAATTCCACTTTGAGACACCTGGCATGTTCTTGTCCTAACCATTTGGTTCCTGCAGCCTGATCCTGGGTCACATGATTAGGTGTAGCTGGCAGCTGGTCTATGTGTATTGCTCCCAGAAAGTGAAGCACAGGGAAGATAGGTGTTAGCAGGATGGGCCACTCTGAGTTAACAAGGGGGAGAAGCTGTCACTTACCACATGTGTACATCACAAAGACTCTGCCTGAGCACTCCTACAAAAGGTTTGACACTGGTCTATTGTGACTCCAGACAAGTTGGGACCAGGAAAGAGAGGAAGGGGATGCCTAACACATCATGGGGTGGAAACCGCTAGAAGCTTCCTCCACTTCAAAGTGGGCACCTGATATAAATGTTGCGCCTCAGACCCCAACTATTCAGTACACTTTTGGACCTGTGGACCTGCCAGGAAGAAGGACTGCTGTGCTGCTGAAAGGACTTCCACTCTGCTGGACTGCTGCTCTGAAGAACTGCTGCACTGCTGTGCTGACCTGCTGAAGGACTGAACCTGCATCTGTTTAACCCAGTCCCTAGAATGACTCCAAGTACTAGTTAGCTGGCCTCCTGAATGGAGCTTCAGGAACAGACGGCTCCAGCAACCTTGAACCCAGCCCCTGGACTCTGCCATCCATGAGTTCAACCCTGCCAAGTGGCACCATCCCAGTCCTGGGCACTTGGAAGTGGGCCTGAAAGTGCTCTGCCAAACCATTTCAATATGCAGCAGAACTGAGGAATCTCCTTTGCTGCACAGTGCAAACCCGAGCAGAAACGACGCATCGCCACTGCTGATTGGACTTTTCCGATGCAAGGACTTTGCATCAGAAATCATAGCTCCTTTGGTATAACCACTGTGCGATGCATCCCCCGACAGAGGCCCTCATAGTCCTAGCCTCTCATTGACGGAAGCCTTTACCATGACGCAGGATTCTGCATCGCAAGCCCTGCAGCTTCTTCAGTACCAGCCGGTGCACCCCACATCCTCGAAGTGGGACTTCGTTTTGCAAGCCCCCTCATTGAGGACCTCCTCAATGACAACTCAGGACCTCACATTGCACCCTCTCTGCTCCTCGGATCCGAGGAAGTGCCTTGCATCTCCGACCAGGACCTTGCTTCACCTTGGCTGCAGACGCATCCTCAACGCAGAACTCCGGAACTCTTCGCAACCAGGATTTAAGGTACTCTTGTTCAGCTGGCCTAGCTGGGTACCTGTGGCTGGCCCACGCTCCTTTGTGGTCAGCCTGAACTTGTGACTTTGTCCCGGTCTAGTGCGACCAGATATCCACAGTTGATGCTTTGTGCTTTTTAGTGCTATATTAAATTAAATCTTTTTGAATTGCATCCCTCCGGTTCTACTGATTGCATTTTTGTCATTTTGGTCTTGATTTATTTATTAAAATGTACTCCATTTTTCTTAATTTGTGTGGCATTTTCTTGTGTTCTGTTTTCACTTTTTTACTGTTTGAAGTGCTGAATAAAAACTTTACACATTGCCTCTAAGCTGCCAAGCTACCAGAGGGTTGAGTACAAGTTAATTTGGGGTTGCTTGTGGCTTCACCCTGAGAAATATTGTGGAACCTGTCCCCCTCTCAACCAGTAACCTAATTGCTTACACATATTATTTGGGTTCTCACATGGGGAGCTGGAATTGATGCATACCAATTGCAAAGTTATTTTTCTATCGGGATCAAAATCTATATAACTGATGTTATTATTTACCCAGTATGAGTTGATATTAGCGGACAAATGTGTTTCATTGTACACAATATTGTCCCACACATTCTTTTTGGAGAGAGCCCCACCAATGTTACATTTTAAACCTACTCAGTTTAAAAAAAAATCTAAACCTACTCAGTTTTTTTATTTTAATCATACTTAACTCTTTTTTTAAATGTACCTTTTGACATTATGTTTCTCAAAACCCACTTTAAGGTAAACCATAAAGGTGTGCTTAATTATACCCAGTTTCCACTAATGCTATTGACCAGTGTGTTTTTGATTTGCCATTTGCTACATCCTTTGACAGAAATGGCTGGTTGAGAGTCCCTAGATCTTGTATATAAATGTATCTTTATGTTTTGTCCAGTTTTGAACAGGCTTACTGTCCCAACGTGCTTTATACGCTAAACAGGGACATTAATATGCCCTACAAATCCCTATGGAGAATGAAAAATCCCCTATTAAGCTGTCTTTAAATTATTATTTTCAACCATGCATGAGAACGCTTGGAAAGCCATCTTTGGATGGGTTGAAAGTCCATTTGAAGATTGGGCCTGTGTGTGTGAATGTGCACACTTCTTTGGAATGAAAGCCCCTTAAAAATTCCTAGTAGCGGTTTCTGGAGGGCTCTCATAACATGACAGAATACATAAAAATATTTAAAAATGCATTGTTTGTTGAGGGACTCCATTCCCCATGGGGCACCACTTGATTCTCCCTCCAGGAGGTGGCAAGACTACAGCTGATTGGCCCCCCAGCCCTTAAAAGGGCTTTCATCCTCCGGCAGCAGGGGATGCATTGTTTGTTGGGGGACTCCATTTCCCAGAGGGCACCACTCATTTCTCCAGTCAGGAGGCAGCAAGTCCCACCAGTCTTTAAAAGGGATTTCATCCTCCTGCCGCACGGGACGTGCACGGATGCGCCCAGGCCCGTCCAAGTCCATCAAAGCAGGATAAGGCAGGGCTGGCCAACCCTTCTTGGGTTTTCTTTTATTTGGAAGCTGACATGAACCTAGAAGCAATGAGGGCTGACGGTACTGTAATCTTTTATCTACCCAGCGCTGATCAGTTGTATAACTGTTATTGACATTATAATTTGTTTATTTTTTTCTTGGCTACTCACCAACTTGCCTAAAACTTGATAGGGAAAAGAACCACTAGTCCTCCCTGTGCTCCTACACAAGCCAATCCCCCCCAAGCAACCCAAACATGCAGCCATCAATTGTGTCTCCAGGGATATTGACAATTTAATTGATGAGGTGAAAAGCATATTAAAAACTAAGGCCCACAGCAAAGTCTGTGCACCCAAAGAGAGGAGAGTGACAGGAATATTGTTTAAGAAAGGCAAGGATCCAAAAAGACCTTTGTGAAGAGGCCTGTTCACAAAACAAGGAACAATATAGCTCCTCTGCCCAAAAGGAAAACCCAATTATAAACTGCAGATCTCCCCAAGCAATTACCAGCATCGAGTCCTCAAATAGATACCAGATCCTTCAACCAGACCATCTTCCTGAAATCCATAAGCCTGCCTCGAATCTTCCCATTGCTATTGCCAACCCTTGCTGTAGCCCCCCAACAAACTTGGATTCCAACTGTTTGTTGCCCCGCCAAGCTGCCTTGCACAAAAAGGACTGTTTTACTCTGCGATCCAAAGTGGGCCACACTGTGTTTATGACAAAGGTCCCGAAATTAGCCCCTAGTACTGCTGAAGGAAGAGGCTCTCTTAAAACCAAGGTCTTACACTGGATCAGAAATGTTAGGCATTGTTACTCGATTGTTTATTCTGACATTGTTTATGTGAGGCACTTTCCTGGGCAGGAGGGGGCCTGGGATGCGATTGAGATAAAACTCATTGCACCAGAACAGGTGGAGGGCCTACCTTCTCTAGACAAATGCACTAGCCCCATTTGGGGTTTCAAAAATGTGCTTTAAATTGAGTCTCCCACAAGATAGTAAGGATAAGGGTACACATGGTTCTGTTAGCCCTAGAGCAGGGAATGGTTGTGGACCAATAGTCAGAGTATCACTAGCTCATGCCACTGGAAGTGGCTCTGCTGAAAGCGTTCTGGCTATGGTGGACTGACTAATTAGCGTGCTTGCACCCCCATTGATTGATAAAATCCCTGCAGCCATTGTTTTGGTCATACAGTTCTCTCAAAAGGATAGCGAGGAAACAACCAGCATTGCTAGGGAGGGGACTATCTGCAATTCTGCTGCATTTAGTACTTATGACATGATTCCAAAACCCACAATAGCTCCAGTGGATTCATTTCAAATCATCCCCTTCAGCACCAGACAAACATCATTCAGTTAGTAAGCTAGAATATAGCTGGAATTAATTACAAACTGGCAGACCCAGATTGGGGAAGCTTCATTGACAATTTCAACATTTGTATTTAGCAAGAGACCTGGGAGTACATAAGGTCTATACTCAAGGTTCACCATATACAGTATTGAAGCCAGACCCTCTAAAGCAGGTAGACAATCGGGAGGTCTTACTATATGGATCAAAACTTCTCTTGACAGCAAGATTAAGGTTATTGACACTGATTTCTTAGATCTTCTTGCTCTGAAACTGATTCCAAAGTTAGGGACACTTAGTTAACATCTACAATAGGTCACCCCCTTTTAGCAAAACCCCTAATACCCAGACAACTTTACATTCATTGGTAGAAACCTTGGGGCAGGTCAGCATGTGATTATTGCAGTCGATTTTAACACCTCTTTTGAACATTATCCACCTATATCTGAACTAACCCAAGCAGAAGACGAATGATGGGAAATCCCCTCAGTCTCCTGCCATAGGAAAAACATCAGGTTGAGTTCAGCTGCCCATCAGATTGTAGATATAGTAGTATATCTCAGCCTATGAGCATGAAATGGCCACTCCAATTCAGACTACTGAGCCAAACCGACCATTAAGAGGGGGGACTACCATGACGCAAACACAAGGAGATGATGGACGGAGCGCTGAAACTTTTCAGACACTCACACCCAGTCACAGATCTGGTTTGAATCCATCATCATTCTTTAGCTCACTTCGCCACCCCAGTTCAGACGCCGGCTATATGCATATCAGTCTTGATCCTGTGCCTCATGAGAACAGTCCAGCCCGAACTGTCAAGCCAGGTCTTCCCTGGACCGGAAACAAGCATCCTGGGACCAATTTCGGGGTAAACCCCCTCATCAGCCAGGCTAGCTTCAATCCAGTGGCAAAGTGAGCAAGGGACCCACTTCTGGGCATACCCTGCCAACCTAGGGCGAACAAAGCAAACACAAGGAGATGATGGACAATAACAACATAGACTATATACTGCTAGATATCAGGGTTTGGCTTGAGATGGCAGACATGGAGATTATTGATCACCTAATAGCGACCACTTTCCACTAACACTCAAATTGAAGGGGTCTGCAATTAAGGACTCATCTTGCCCTGCCTCTAGAACATCTAAGTTTACAGCCCTGACCAATAACAGATGCAATGTCAAATGGCTGGACTTATATAACATTGAGAGCACCCTGAGAGAGATCTACGGGAAAGTTAGTGCTCAACTCAACTCCCCCCTCAACCGCGATGCCCCCGCCACCTCGACCGACACCAACCTCGCAGCCAAGGAACTCCACAGATGGATCTCCAACTGCGCAGAGAAGCTTGCACCCCTATGTAACCCCAACAAACAACCCCCTTAGGAAGGCCACCTGGTTCACCGCCGACCTCCAAGAATCCAGACGCACCTGCAGACATCTCGAGAAGAACTGGAGAAACAGCAAATCCTCAGAAGACCACACCTCCTACAAGAACGCCATGACAGACTACCACCAACGCATCAAATCCACCAAAAGGACCTTCATCCAGAACAAGATCCTCGCCAACTCCAGCAACTCCAAGGAACTCTTCAACATCATCCAGGAATTCACCAAACCCCCCAGCGAAACCATGGACATTACCCCCTCACAGGACCTCTGCAACAAGCTCAGATCCTACTTCCATCTGAAGATCAAGGGTCTCTACTACAACTTCAACGACCAGACAACTGACTTTGAAACTACTCCAGCCTCCAGCAATGCCAGCCAGCCCACCATCTCCTCCTGGACCCCAGTCACCACTGAAGACACGGCATCGACCATGATAGGCATCCACTCAGGAGCCCAAACGGACCCCTGCACCCCACACATTTTCCACAGAGCCGCCGCCGCCATCGATCCCAAACTACGATGTACCATCAACGCCACCTTCAAAACCGGCATCTTTCCCACTAACTGGAAACGCGCAGAAGTCAGACCCCTACTCAAAAAGCCCTCAGCAGATCCCACGGACCTCAAGAACTACCGACCCATCTCCCTCCTCCCCTTCACGGCCAAAGTCACAGAGAAGACCGTCAACATCCAGCTAATGAAACTCATCGAAGAAAACTCCATCCTCTACCCCTCCCAATCTGGATTTCGCAGCAACCACAGCACTGAGACTGCTCTACTCACTGCCACAGACGACATCCGCACCCTCCTCGACAAAGGACACACCGCAGCCCTGATCCTACTCAACATCTCTACAGCCTTCAACACTGTCTCCCACTACACACTCACCACCAGACTCCATGAAGCCGGCATACAGAGAACCGCTCTCGACTGGCTCCGCTCCTTCCTTGCCGGCAGAACCCAAAGAATAAGACTTCCACCCTTACTCTCCAAACCCACGGAAATCAACTGCAGAGTACCCCAAGGATCGTCGCTCTGCCCCATGCTCTTCAACATCTACATGGCCCCCCTCGCTGCCATCGTCAGACAGCACGGACTCAGCATAGTATCCTACGCTGACGACACCCAGCTCATCCTCTCCCTCACCAAGAACCCCTTCACCAGACTCAACTTCTAGGAGGGAATGAAAGACGTTGTATCCTGGATGAGCAGCAGCTGCCTGAAGCTCAACTCAGAGAAGACAGAGGTCCTCATCCTTGGACCCTCCCCCTCTGCTTGGGACAACTCCTGGTGGCCCACTGCCCTTGGCAGCCCCCCACCCCCACATACCATGCCCAAAACCTTGGCATCGTACTCAACTTCTCTCTTTCCATGACCCGACAGGTCAACGCCGTTGCCTCCATCTGCTTCAGCACCCTCCGCATCCTCCGAAAGACCTTCAAATGGATCCCCCCGAATCAAGGAAGATCGTCACCCACGCACTCATAACCAGCAGACTGGACTACGGAAATGCCCTCTATGCCAGGATCAACAAGTGTCTGCTCCGCAAACTCCAGACCATACAGAACACCGCAGCCAGACTCGTCTTCGGCATCCCTCGACATGAACACATCACCCAGCACCTGCGTAAGCTCCACTGGCTCCCTGTTGAGAAAAGAGTAACTTTCAAGGTACTCACCCACGCCTTCAAATGCCTCCACAACACCGGACCCCAATACCTCAACGACAGAATATCCTTCCACGTACCGAAGAGGAACTTCCGATTCGCTGACCTCGCGCTCACCGATCACCTGTGCATCCGCAGAACAAGAACGGGTGGAAGAACCTTCTCCTACATCGCTGTCAAGACCTGGAACGAGCTGCCGATCAACATCAGACGCGCCCCCACCCTGCACATCTTCAGAAAGACCCTCAAGACCTGGCTCTTCGACTGACCGAAACTGCTCCCCCCCAGCGCCTTGAGACCCTCACGGGTGAGTAGCCCGCTTAAAAAACTCCCTGATTGATTGATTGATTGATTAGTGCTGCAAAGACAACACTCAAAGAGTTTGACCCCATTTCTTCCCAAATAGTGGTATTGCATGAAGAGCTCTAAAAGCACTCTTTGTCAAACCACTCAAAGTGCTCCCGAAAACCAATGAGTGGTTTAACCATTAATGTAGAGAGGCCAAAACTGACTTGATGAAAACTCTGAAAAGCAACAGAAGCTCTGCTATTACCTCTGCTAGATGGAATTACACCAAGATAATCAAGACTAGTAAGGAGCAGTGGGAAGCTAAGGTCTGGGAGGATTTGCTATAAGCAGCAAAGGGAAAGGATGCCAGACTATTCTGGCACCTGGTCATCCACAATTGAAGTAGAAGTCAGGATCGCCCAGAATGCTATGCTTCTGAAGGGGAGTGGATTAAGCACTTTACAATGCTCTTTGCTCTAATGTTGGAGGAGACTATCCAAAGCCCATGCCCCCCTCCATTACACCAGATCTAGAAGGCAACCCAGTGGTCTTTATGCTAGATGAGACACTTACAAGCTTCACGCACAGAAACTCTCCAGGTCTTGATCAAAATCCTTCAGATCTGTTTCGTTCTGAACCTCTGATCTGGGGCCCTTATTCAATTGTTTATCCAATGCAATAGCATAGGGTGCCGAAATTCATGGAAAGGGGCTGAAATAATCCCCATCTACAAAAACTGTTCTAAAGAAGATCTGGGAAACTACCCCCCTATTAGTCTTATCGATAATACCTGAAAGACATATAGGAAACAACTCTTAACACAAATTATGGGATTTAATATGGCTTGAAAATGGCTATCATACTTCCAGGCAGGTTTCAAACCCAATATAAGCAGAGTTGACCAGGTCCTACAGTTTCTGTCTATAAAATGGAAGACCATTGACATTGATATGGGGGTTGCTATTTGGCGCATTTGTCAATTTACGGGCTGCGTTTGATCTCATTCCCCCTGGCCAAACTTTGGGAAGTTCTTGGGAAAGCAGGGGTACCCAGGAAATATTTCCAGAGTCTAGGGGGGCCTAGGATGGGAGACCACCGGAGAAACCCCAATTAGGCGAGGCATCCACCAGGATGTGTCTTGGCATCAACACCTTTTCTTATATTCATTAACGGGTGCATTACTTACCCTTTGGACAGTAAAAATAACTCCTCCAAAATGGCTGAGACTAAGGGCCAGATGTATGACCATTTTCTGTCGTCGCAAAGGGGATTTCGGCCCCTTTGCGACCGCAAAATAGGTCAGCCCAATGTACTACTATATTTTGCGAGTCGCTAATCAATTAGTGACTCGTAAAATAGGGTTAGCGACTCGCTATTAGGAAGGGGCGTGCCAAGGACGTCCCTTCCTAATAGCGAGTCCATAACCTATGTATGAATGTTTTGCAACCGCAATTGCGGTTGCAAAACACTCACAGTTTACCACCCTTCTCAGAAGGGTGGTAAAGCACTCGCAAACAGGAAGGGGTCCCCACGGGACTCCTTCCTCTTTGGGAATGGATGCACAAATATTTTTTAAGAGCAGGCAGTGGTCCCAGGGACCACTGCCTGCCCTTAAAAAATGAAACTGAAATGGTTCATTTTTATTTTTTTAAATGCATCCCATTTTCCTTTAAGGAAAACGGGCTGCATTTAAAAAAAAACTGCTTTATTGACAAAGCAGTCCCAGACATGGTGGTCTGCTGACCACAGCAGGCCACCATCCCTGTGAGTGCCAGCCATTCCCAATGGGGTCGCAAATTGTGACAGCCTCATTAATATTCATGAGGCATGCAATTTGAGACCCCATTGGGAACCGCAAACAGTGTCTGAGACACTGTTGTACATTGGATTTTGCGACTCACAAATTGCGACTCACCATTTGTCGCAATTTGCGAGTCGCAAAATCCAATGGTCGTACATCTGGCCCTAAGTCCCAGTTCTGCTGTTTGCCAACAAGATACTTCTCCTTTCCAAAACTGCAAGATGCTTAAATACCCTCTTGGGGATGTTAATTCTCTTCTGCAGGGACATGGCTTGAAATAAACAACAGCAAAATGAAATATATGTTTTTTAGCCATTGAAAAAAGGTCAAGGGGAAGGTGGTCCTAGACGGGGTCTGTTTAGGTCGGATTTTGAATTTGATTATTTAAGGGTTTGATTGAATGACTCCAACAAATCCATGCCCAGATTAGAAAAAGTACAATGATTCTGAAGCACAGAGCTGAATCTATTGTTAGATTTGCTAGTAAGGCCTCATTCTATCCTATATCACCAGCATTCGAAATATACAAGGCCTAAGCATGTGGGGCAGAATTATATGGGGCTCACCTGTGAGGGCATTTCAATCTCGGCCTGCCAGTGAGAAGTGAAAACTCTTTTATCAAAACCCTGTTAAGATTTCCAAAAAGTGCTCCGCTTCTACCATTAAGGATTGATTTAAACCTAAGACAAATTTCAGATATAGTTTGCTTAAAACCTATCCTTTATTGGAATAGGCTGTGGACGTCAGAGTATCTAGCCCCATATAGAGAATGTCTTGATGAGATTCTGACAAATCAGCACATTAAAACCTGTTTTTTCAAAATAGGAATGTCTGAATATTGGTTGCATTCTGCATCTATTCCAGCAAAAGCTAGAGAAACTCTGAGGGGCATATTCACAAGGACCTACCGCCGATTTATCTCCACCTTAACCCATCAAAAGTGGAGATCGATTTAACACCCCATTCACAAGCGGGTGCAAACTGCAGACATCGCCAGTATTCCCGCGATAACTGCCCCAAAATTTATCTCCACGGTGGACACCACCAACTAACCCTAATGAGATGCAGAGTAGGCGTTCCCGTGCAAAAACACCCGAAAAAACCACAACACCACTTTCACAACGAACTGCCAGATCTGCGATGCGAGTCAAAACCACGCGAAAAGCCGCGGTAGCAGCAGGGATTTAACACCTGCCTTTTGCTGGTGTTAAGCAGGACGACTACCTGCAGCATGAAAGGGAGCCCGGCCAAGAGCCACATCTGAAGATCCACAGATGCCATGGAGACAATGATCATGCAGCTCTGAGACCCATGAGGGCCACAACACCCACCGCCACCCACCCCAGGCCCGTCACCACCCCCAGGACCCGTCCCGCCCCCCCCGGAACACCACAGAGGCAGCGTACACAAAGGAAGCGGACCCACCTGAAACGCACCTGCCGCCCAGACCCAATGCCAGAGGAGGACATTGCCCACTACAGGCCCAAAAGGACAACCATCCCCAACATCCTGACCCACATCCCCCACCTGCTGACGGTACCAACCCAGCGGACAACCAACATCCCTCCGCAGACAAAGCTGCCGGCTGCGCAGCACATGTCGGCCTCTGGTACCATCCAACCCACAACTGCCAGAGACGGAGGAGTCACACAGCCAGCCCCATTCAAGGTCATCACACCTGTCCTGGATGCCAACATCAGCCTGGTACCCCAGCACCTCCACTTCACCCACACTGCGCAGGAGCAGCTGGAGACCAAGCAAGGCCCCTGCGCCATAGCTGGATTTCCTCACGTGTCAGGGCCAATCAACTGCACACATGTACCCCTCGTGCCCCCTGCCGACACTGCACACAACTACCACAACAGAAAGCACACGCATCCCATGAATGTGCAGGCAATAGTGGACCGCCTGGGACTCCTCAACAATGTCGTGGCCAACTCCCCAGGCAGAGTGCATGATTCTCACATCTCCCGACAGTCCATCATCACCCAGCGCTCCCAGGATGGCACCCATGGTAATGCAGTGCTCGCTGGTAAGTCCAAAATGAACACACCACACACCTCCAGCCCACAGTCATGCAACTCATGACACTGGCAATGGGCACGCAGCACAACTACATTCAACATGCCACACAACATGCCAACCGACCAGACACGACAACATGACTCCATTGGGAACTTGGCCTTGCCATGCCCACAACCCAGCCACGGCATGGCACCACAGACACACAATAGCAGGATGTGAGGAGAGGCATGGAGCAGGCATGTGCGAGAGCGGCAAGTCAAATAAGGAATGTGATCCTACCCAATGCCAGGTGTGGCGTCGAGGTGCCGGACAGACCACAGTGTGCAAACCATGGAAATGGCCATGTGGAGACCAACTGACGCTACCATGTCCCCACAGGCAGTGAGGCAGAATGCGGAAATGTCGCACGTTACGTCCCCCCCTACATCCGCGGGCAGAGTGGGTTGGACCTGCGTACGCCAGGCCTGCGTAGGGGTGTGAACAAAAAGCCTGTCGCACTGGGCGTGGTTCTCATTCGGTATGGACAACGCGTCTGCCAGGGCGGCGCCTCTCTCAGCCCACCACGAGTCCTGCGCCGAGCGTGGCGGGGCCTGCGTCCCTGTGCGCCTGCTGCACCCCGGGCCACTGGTCCCCAGACCCATCATGCCTGTCCCAGTGCACCAACGAGGCTCCGCTCACCTGCCTGCACTGGCGTGTGTCAAAGAGGGCCCACCACATGCCGGTGCAAGCTCCAAGCCCCAGTCCCGCGACCTCTGCAGCTTCCGCAGACCATCGCTGGCCTCCCCGATGCTGGCCCACATTACTCCTTTCTCATTGACATACTCCACCAGCGTCCTCTTCGGCCCAGTAGGTCCCACATGTGGAACTGTGTCTTGAGTCTTGAATGGCAGTGACCCCAAGTCCGTGGCAGCGGCCACAGCACCAGACTCCCTTCGATCAGTGAAGCATAATTCCGTATCGCAGGCCTGCGACACGTGGTGCCACTAACCCTGTTCAACGCAAGCCGGCGACACGTGGTGCCACTAACCCTGTTCAATGCAAGCCGGCGACACGTGGTGCCACTAACCCTGTTCAACGCAAGCCGGCGACACGTGGATGAGGGCTCAGGCCTACCCTGCGGACCAGTAGGTCCCACATCCAGCACTTAGTCGCGAATCATGAAAGGCAGAGTCCACACCAGTGAACGCACGGAGAGGAGTAAGAGGAAGATGCGGCTCAGTCTGGACGAAAGCTGGATCAGAGTCACGGAGGTGATCGAACACTATCAACAACTGACCTGGTGCCATCAACCCTGTTCACCGCAAGTCCACGTCCCGTGATGCCACTGAACCTGAACTACGCAGGCTGGTGGGACCATCCAACCTAAGCCGGCGACACTCAGTGAATGGCCCATGCTGACCGCTGCCTCAGGCCTAAACTGCGGTCCAGTAGGCCACACATGTGGAACTGTGTCTTGGGTAAGATGTGGAGGAGTCCACACCATTGGACACGCCTCATCGCAGGCGGCATCCCCTAACAGCACTGGTGCCACTAACTCTGTGCGCAATGAGTCATGGGCACTATCTGGTTGGACCTTGGTGGCGTCTGAGTCCATGGCCTGGGGGTTTTCTGCATCTTCATCTGGCTGGACCGGACTTGGTGTCCCACATGTGTCTGTTCCATTCATCTCCACCATAGTGACTATTTCAGCGTGGTTCTGCCCTCTGCATCATGCCTTGGGGGCACACCTTCCACTGTCCACCAAGACACTCCGCGACAAGCCCCATTGTCATCTACGGAAACCTGCTCTGCAATCGTGACCTTGCCCCAGTGCCCCGCAAGTCAGCGGCCCGTGGCGGTAGGCCCGTGCAGGACGCTGTGCATCCAGGGCCACTAACTCTGTGCAGCACAAGTCATGGGGGCTTTATGGTTGAATGGTTGTGTCCTTTACGATGTACACTGTTGTCGATTTCTGACTGCCCAAGGCAGTCCTTGCCGGCTGGTGTGCACACACCCCACACACATCCAACACAGGTGTCACTCGATATGTGTGCCTGCTAATAAATGTGGCCGGGCGCACGTGCCCGTAGCCATTCACACCATCTGAGAAAGTGTGTCCATGTGGTCATTGTGTCAGCACGATGGGCACGGGCCCTGCTACATCACAGTGTGCTGTCTTCAGCGGCCGATACCATGTCACCTCAGCGTTGGCAGTGACCTTGGACATGTAGCTTCGCCCGCCCCCCCCTGCATGCACAAGCGGCGTGTGCTGGTCCGGCGTACGTCAGGTCAGCGCAGGGGGGAAACATCCTTTACCACGAAACCATTACAACACGGTATGGCTACATCGTGGTTTTCACAACGCAAGCCGTTACATCGACTTGCACTGGAGGGCGCTCTAGACTAAGGAATAGTGTGAATTATTATTCCAACACCTTCCCTACTGGAATGTATGACAGAATATCGACGGACAGAAAATCGACCTGCAAAGATATCGACACAGAAATATAGAAGTCAAAAATATCGAAGTCCAATCTACATAAAGGTAAGTACAAAAATATCGAAAAAAATATATAGTTATCAAAAATATCAAAGTTAAAAATATCGTTTTTTTATGTTTTAATAATAATGTAAATTTAAGTAAATAATACATATAATTAAAATAAATATAGTTAAAAATATTAAAAGATATTTAAAAATAATAACTAATACATTAAATGTTAAAATAAATTAAACATATACATATAAATTAATATATATACTTATTCCACATACTGCAAGAGTAGAGAAATTGTTGGATAGCGTAGGGGTAAAAATTACTATTCCCACTCCAGAGAGTGCAACAGTAGGGAAAGCGCTGGATAGCGTAGGGGTAAAAATTACTATTCCCACTCCAGAGAGTGCAACAGTAGGGAATGCGCTGGATAGCGTAGGGGTAAAAATTACTATTCCCACTCCAGAGAGTGCAACAGTAGGGGAAGCGCTGGATACCGTAGGGGTAAAAATTACTATTCCCACTCCAATGAGTGCAACAGTAGGGACGGGGTTGGATAGCGTAGGGGTAAAAATTACTATTCCCACTCCAGAGAGTGCAACAGTAGGGAAAGCGCTGGATAGCGTAGGGTAAAATTACTATTCCCACTCCAGTGAGTGCAACAGTAGGGAAAGTGCTGGATAGCGTAGGGGTAAAAATTACTATTCCCACTCCAGAGAGTGCAACAGTAGGGAAAGCGTTGGATAGCGTAGGGGTAAAAATTACTATTCCCACTCCAGAGAGTGCAATAGTAGGGAAAGCGCTGGATAGCGTAGGGGTAAAAATTACTATTCCCACTCCTGTAAGTGCAACAGTAGGGAAAGAGCTGGATAGCGTAGGGGTAAAAATTACTATTCCCACTCCAGAGAGTGCAACAGTAGGGAAAGCGTTGGATAGCGTAGGGGTAAAAATTACTATTCCCACTCCAGAGAGTGTAACAGTAGGGAAAGCGCTGGATAGCGTAGGGGTAAAAATTACTATTCCCACTCCAGTGAGTGCAACAGTAGGGAAAGCGTTGGAGAACGTAGATGTTAAAAATAACATACTTATAAATTAAATAAATATTGTAATTAAATAATGATTTAGAAGAAAAAAAAACCTGCAAATATATCAAAAATAATAATTACTTTAATAATATTAAATACTTCCCACCCTATTCCCCAATAAACACACAACACACTCCACATAAAATTGCACACAATTACATTCATTTTCAATTACTCAATTAATACAAATTAATTTACAATTAATAATTAAATAAAAAAATGTCAATAACAATAAATAATATGTAATAAAAATTAATAACCAATTAATAATTAATTAACAAACTAATTAATTAGCAATACCAATAAATAATATTTAATAAAAAGTAAGAACCAACTAATAATCAATTAACAAAAAATTAATTATTAATACCAATAAATGATATTTAATAAAAATTAATAACTAATTAATAATTAATTAACAAACAATATCAATATCAATAAATAATATTTATTAACAAATTAATAACCGATTAAAAATGTATTAACGAAAAAATTAATTATCAATACTCAATTTTTCTTAATTAATTACTTAATTACAAATAATTTACTTACCACCCTATTCCCCTAAAAACACACAACCCACTCCAATAATAAATTAATACAAATAAAATAATTATCAATTAATAAAAATTAATTACCAATTAATAATTAATTCACAATAAATTAATTATTAATAACAATAATTAAAAATTAATAAATACTTAATAAAAATTAAATTAGTTCCCACTCTATTCCCTATAAACCCACAACCCGCTACAGAAATAAAACACAACATTTAATTAAAATAAATTAATAATTCCTAAAAATTATTATTTAATTTACTATAATTAAATTACTTCCACCCTATTCCCCTATAAACCCACAACCCGCTACGGTACTAAAACGCAAAATTTACTTTTAAAAAAATTACTAATTTCTAAAAATGTATACATATATTTAAAAAAACAGTACAATACTTAACAAAAATATAGAACACATACATATTAAATACATACTAAAATACATAACACTCATATAAATATCGATATTATTAACATCGATAATTTAACTATCGATATTACTAACATCGATATTTGCAACATCGATATTTCTTACCTTAACTTCGATATTCTGGTTGTAGATATTCTTGACTTCGATATTTTGTCCCTACGATATTTAAAACTCAATATAACTGTGCTTCGATATTTAAAAATCGATATTTTGACTGTCCACCTCCCTACTGTACGTAGACTGGAGTTGGAATAGTAATTCACACTATTCCTAAATCCAGCGCCCTCCAGCGCAAGTCGATGTAACGACTTGCATTGTCAAGACCGCGATGTAACATACCGCGTTGTGATGGTACGCGTTGTATCATCATACATTCGCGCAGGGGTGTGCTGATTCGGCAGGGGGAGCAGGGCGTGGCTCGGACCTGGCCTTGGGCAGGATGTGCGATAAGTGTGTCTCTGTGTTGGGGTGTTGTCGCCACCAGAGCCAGAGTAGTCAATGTTGCAATGTAGCATGCAACAGGAGGGCGGGCCCGCACGGACGGGGAAATGTAGGAGCGCAAGACCGCTCGGGGTCTTGGCACATGCATGCCAAGTGTTATGTGTATCAGTCCTGCGGCTGCATGAGTCAGTTGCTTAGCCTCATTTGCAGCGCTATCACAGCCAGCCATGGACTGTACACCTGTGTCCGCCCTGTCCGGACCATTGGCCTACACTCACGTGTCCGCACACCTTCAAAGGCCAGCGTCACGGTGTTGTTGGCATGCCGCTGGACATGCGCGGACAGGCATTACAATGGTGTGCCGTAGGAGTGCACGTGATACAACTGCGCTGCGCACACAAGTGTGGGGGCTCGTGGGAGGGAGGAGCAGCTGTGAGGCAACATAACACACAGTGAGGCCACTCATGTGCCACGTGCTGGGCATATCATCCATGATTCCCAGGGTCGCAGACATCCCACCACACCCATGACAGGCCTCTGTACATCTCCTGAATGCATGCAGATGGTGAAGTTACTGTAGGGATGAAGGGTCCTTTGTCTGTACTATCAGGCGGTGGCACATCTGCAGCTCCGAGCTGGGACTTGCATGTGGCCAGCACCCCCTGACAGATCGGATAGCATTTACTTGCGATTCTCACACTATGCACTGCCCGACGTGAGACCAACGTGTACACATCCCACACGCAGAAGTCCTTGGTTGTAGTTAGCGTGCGTGAAATGGCCTTCACACGAACTCCCACCCCACCCCAGGCCTGCACCCGTTGCACACAGACACTGCTCATTGCTCCGAGCTGTGCCATTTCATCCACAGGACTGGCGCAGGGCAAGCCAGTGCCGCTTCAAGCAGAGCCACTGACGCAATGGCAGACCATCCCGGACACATGCTCGACTCCAGTCACGTGGACCTGTACCATGCACGTCTGCTGCATGTACTGGGGGCACTGCTGTTGGCAGTGCTGCGGATCAGTTACCGGCTGAGCTTCAACCTTGCGAACATCACCTGCGTTCAGCCTGTGTTGCATTGTCGCTCATGCATATTCGAGTGGACCATGGATGTCTGCCTCTCCAGCGTAACGGTAGCTGACCTGGATTTCGACGTGTGTGTGCGCCCCCTGTTGGCCCACGACCAGGAGTGTCACCGTGATGCCCGTTTATGGCATGCATGGATGTTTGGCATGCATGCTGGCAACTGGACCTGGGAGATTGCATGAGTCGTCATGTGCAGTGAGCACATTGAGCCACTATCCGATTGGGCTTTGGTGCCCATTGGGGCCAGGGGTTTGAGTCAGCATATCTGTCCGGGTCAGCTGATGGATTACGTCGACGACATGTCAGATGTGGTGGACAACGATCTCTCATTGGAGATGTTGGCCTACGCTGCTGCACTCGCGTTCATGGACGAGTGACAAGGTACCTGCAGCCACAACTGGATGTGACCCATTGCACGTGTCGAGACACCTGGTTGCATGTTGGGAATCTGGTCACATGTCCCAAGATGACAGTTGACATGGCTGCATTGGCCTGGACTCCTGATCCTTGCGCGGACAACCATCGCGGGGTGGCACTGACTTGTGTTGGTGATGGACTCCCCCAGGGTGGACATGGGCGCTTTCCTACGTTCCTCATTCAGACATGCTGCTGCATTGGTCTGCATATCGTGGCACTTCTCTTGGCCGTACTGACACGCACTTGTTGATAAAGTTTCCGCACTTTCACTTGTCTCCAACTGTGTTGTGTCTTGATTTGTATGCCAATGTGTGTGTCACGAACTCTCTGGGTCCCTGCCATACGTGCATTGCTACCCCATCAGGGCTGTGGGTTTGTACTTGTGCATTAGCATGTCCCTGTTTCGTGCTTTGCCAGATGCGTATGGCTGTTTACCGGCCACAAGTGGGTGCACTTGTGTCCTGTGTTCGGTTGTGCAAATGTTGGTGTTTGTACCACATTGTGTTCACTGTTGGGGTGCTCTGCTTCCTATGTGTGTGTGCTGCATTGTGTGTGAGATGTCCCTTCAGCTCTGATTTGGCTCACCCTTCTTCCTTTCAGGCAGTGTGGTTTTCACTTCTGTGCTTGTTCAGTGGTGTGATATTGCCGGGTTGTGTGACTTGTGCTCTTGGTTGGTGTTGTTACTCTTGGGCATGGTTTGTCTGCAGTTGTGCTGTGCTTAATTGTGCATGTGTGCCATTGTGCCCATCTCCCCCGTCCCCCAGTCCCTGGTCGTTCCTCTCCCTGTTGCTGTTGTGTCTGTTGTTTTGGGCAGTTTCCGGTCCCTGAGTCCTGCCACCATCTCCAGACTGATGTGGTGGACACCATTTCCTCCATGTCATCCAGCTCCTGGTGTGGCGCTGGACTCCCACCTCCGGTGTGCATTGCTGCCTTCTGGTTGTTGGCGTGTTTCTGCTTGTTTGTGCATTTTGCATCATTCCGGCTGTTCTGGTTTTCTTCCATTGTCCTCCTCCGCTCTCCGGCTGCATTCACCTTGTCCACGATGGCCTGCCATGAACAATGTTTTGTTGCCAATGGGGCTTGTGGGGTTGTATACTGGCTCCGGTTGCCTCCATTGTGCTTGGCTGTTGTTTTCTGTTTTGTTTGTCTTTCTTTTTCAGGCTTTTGTTGTGCTTATTCCCGCCTGCTGTGTGTGTGTCGCGGGCCTGGCGGTGCTTATCGCTGCTTTCCTCATCGCGAATGGGCTCATCGCATGTTTTTTTGTGTTGTGGTTTGTGTTTTTATCTCCGTCGAGGTGGTTGTATCGCGGACATTGGCCGCGTTTTCGGCGGACTATCACATGGTACCGCCGTGTTGTGAATTCCACATTAACACAGGGTTATTTTCCCGCAATAGGCTGCGATGTGTAAAGTTGCGTTAACATTTTTTGGAGATGTTTAGCACACGTTCTTGTGAATATACCCCTTAGAGTAAGCTAATGGGAAGTTGTCACTAACACAAGAATTTCAGTAGTCCCCATGGGCAGCCTTACAGACACATATCTGTATTTCAAATGCGGTCCATATTTTGAAGAGTCTTTGGATTATGTTAGTGTTCCATTGGTAAGAACTTTTTTTAATCAAATTTAGGCTTTGGCTTTTGTCTTTAGCTTCTTTCACATATTCCTGGAACAACATGGATAAATCTTCCAATTTTTGCCCCATGGGCTGCCATGTAGGTAAAAGCGAGGAACACCTATTTTTTTTGCTGTGCTTATGCAAAGCAGTGTGCACACAGGATAGCCCCTCTTTGCCGGCTTCTTGGGTTTGCAGACCGACACAACGCCATAAGAATATGTAAGTCAGATAGTAGGAGCTGTACAATATACTCGATTTTCAATTATCTGCACTCGATCTGGCACATTAGGGCAAACATTGCTGGGAGAAACACATTGTTATAATGACACCCATTTCTGCTTTTATTGCTTTTAAAATTTTATTTACCTCTTAACTATTGCAGTGCACATTTTTATTCCACCTACTTTAGCAAGTGTTTTTGTGTTGCCCCACACTAGAAAATAATCCAGGCAATCCGGGTGACATAGGAAACCCTTTACAACTACGAGTCCACTTCCAAGGACTTTTTTGAGGGTTTTTGTTCCTATGGTTTTTGTCTTAGTATTGTGGTACCTTATTGACTATCGATGTATTATAACTGAAATTTAGTTTTATATACTTGTACTGTTATGATCTGGGATTTATATATATCATGTTTTTATGAAGCTTTTGCACTGTGCACTTTTATGGTCCATTCAACCAAAATAAAGTTGATTGAAATAAAGAAATTACAAAATAACCACAAAGTATAGCACAACAGTCCTGGACACTTGAGGGAACTACTTTTTGTTATAAGTACACTTCGTCCACAAGCTGAATACCATCACTCAGAATGAAGGGAGCCAGCGGCTCAAGTTGGCTGATCCATTGTTCCCCTTTAAAGACACAACAACAGATCACTGGGTGAAGAGGGCAGGCTGATAGCCCTGTGGATAAATATATTATACATTTTATTATGGGTGTTATTGTTGTAAAATCCGAATGACTAATGCCAGACTTTATGACAAGTTATTACGTTTTCTGTGTTTACTTTTATTGGCTATGTATCTAAACTGAATCACATTCTCTTTTCTAATGCGTTTCAATGTTGTTGTGATGTAGTAGTGTTACAAAAAGTAGTATGTAACTAAATTAATAAACAAAAGTATTAATAATAAAACTTATTGTAATAGTAATAATAATAATAATAATAAGAATAAGAATAATCATGATAATAATCATCATCATCACCACCATCACATTTGCATGACTTTCCTGCATACTATGAGATTTATTTTTTAAGGTGTTCTATAGTACTTAAGAGTTCACCTACTGGTCACTTAAGAGTGCTGGACATACAGATTTACAGATTTTTGCAGATTTCAAATACTTTACTTTGACAATCAAGTTCATAAAAGTGCCATAAAAAAGAAGAATCACAACATCGCATTACATAAATGTAGCCATACAATGTGAAAAAGTAAACGGCAAATAGCAGCTTCTCAGTTATACATATTCAATCAATTCATATAAAACAGATGATTTATTATTTAGAACACATTTTTGATTAAAAAAACACATGGTATTTAAAATGTATCTTTTTAATACCATATAAGATAGAAAGTTTTCACTCTTAACGGTTGATTAAGGTGAACATTACATGATAATCAATACACTTTCCTGGTACAGTCATATAATTTAGACTCAACATTAGTAAACTGAGAGTAGAAATCTTTAGCAATAAGAGCCTATAAATGAGCCAATTATTTCTATAGTCTCTGCATGTTTTTATATTAACTGTGCCAGTAGATAAGAACCTGTGATCTAAATAAAGCAAGTAATCTACTGCAGACTTCATGGCTGCATAATTTGTAACTGTGACTTTTAAAACTCACCCTAAGGCACTGAGACATTTAAAACAATGGTTTTCTTCTAAAATAATGTATCTGCTGCGTCCAGAAATTTTGTCAATCTGGAAATTTCCTGTGGCTGGTCATTGTTCGGGAGATAATTAACAGCCGCTGGGATTGTCCTTGACCCTTCTTTAATCAACAGATACCAGAGAAGAGCAGGGCAGATGCAGAGCAAGTGTGATGAAGATTCCTGGAGCAAGCCACATAGGCGCCATGTTTTTGTATCAGTTTGCATGCCCATGGGGGTAGTACATCTAATGATTAAAAACAGCCCATACGTGTTGGCAAAATGTCACTTTATAATGTGACGAAAATGGTTCCAAGACAAATTGTTGAAGCCCTCTTCTGGCATAGCTGGTATGAACTAAGGCAGCATGTTCTCTTTTGGTAAAAGCCTGATGGTCTGATGTAAACGATTCAATTTTAACCTTTCTATTGAAGGCTGCTTTGAACTGTTGATGCAGTAGTTTTAAGTTTCACAAATCTACTGCACCTATTAGCTCCATTGCTCAGAAAGGGCATCGTCTCAAACGTTTGATTGACATGAGCTGTTGGCCAGTGAAACCTCAAGCCAGATGAGATTTCTCAGAGATCCTAATTCTGCTGCATGTGCTGAGTGCATAAACTTTAAGTTGCAAGCCTTCTGATTAAGTAGTTGATCACTCAATATGAATTCCATCCTGATCTGGGCAGGAGAGGTGTTAAATGGCAATTTAAGCAGTGATCTGAATACTGCACTCTGTGAGATGTTCAGGAAGGTGCCAAATTTCCCTGGGAAAACCTCTGTACCCATAGGCCAGAGTTGAAAGTTCGGCAGTAATTATTTCAGCAACGACTCAAAGGAGTACTGTTTTGTGCTTTTAAAGATCGTTCAAAAGGCAGATTGTAATGAAGCCAATCTCGGTTTTTTTGAGTTTAGTTGTAAAAAGTGGCCTCCCTTTGCATCCAGCCAGCACCCCGGGTATTTATATTTGTTCGAAATAGTCAGATGATAATTGTTAAGGTATCAGTTGCCCCATTTTGGGTTTTTTCCTGCCAAAGATCACCATGTTGGTTTTTCATAGTTGATTGTCATGCCGTTTGAGTAACAGTGATTATATAGGACGCCTAACAGTCTTTGAAGCCCAATCGGAGTTTGGGTTAAAAGAATGATATTGTCCGCATAAAGGTGTGAGGTGATGTGATGATTCTCAAATTTTGGTGCATGACTGATTTCTAAGTTTAATGCGGGTACCAGATCGCACCTCAACAGATTAAATAAAGCTGGTGCTAATACCCACCCCTGCTTGATACCTTGTTTGATGCTTATTATGTCAGAGACTACTGTATGACATTTCAGTTTTACTCTGGCCCATGCATTATAATAGAGCAGCAACATGCCTCGTAGTAGTGGTTCTGTGATTTGCCAAGCTATAAATTTGGACTACAGTAGTTGGCAGTTAGCATGGTCGAAAGCCTTGCTATAGTCTATAGAACAACAGTAAAGCTATTCCTTCTTCCTTATTTGTTTCGCTGCGAGCATCCTTAAGGCCACAAGGTTATTGATGGTGCCAGACAGTGTTCTAAAGCCAATTTAGTTGAAAGACAGCATGTTCTTTGTAGATGCCCATTCTTCTAAATCCTCCAACAGGAGCGACACAAAGTATTTACCCTCAACATTCAGCAGGGCAATGTATTGATAGTTGTCGAGGAGCGTCACAGGACCCTTTTTTATAGATAGGGAGTGTGAGAAGTTGGCCTGGTATATGCTGTCCACTAATTAAAGTGGGCACCTTGTACCAGTCCAAACGACCCTTATGATGTATGAGGTCAAAGATAACCTTTAGAAAGCTATCCTAGTGGTAGCTGTGGGGAGCAGCCTTCAGGCTTAATCTTGAAGGAATGTAAAGCAGTTTGTTTTACCAGAACATCACCTCTTGAATGTCTAAATGAAGGAGAACCACACAGTAGTTATATAAAAATATGTATTTATTAATATAACACTCTCTACTATCCTCTACATGAGGATAGAACACAAAGCACACAATATTGGATCAATAGAACAGTTGTAAGTAGCACAATTCACAGTGGGCTCCAGAGGGAGACGAAACCATATACTAAAATAGTGGTATAACAGTCACGACTGAGATCAAGACACGGTCTGGAGCGCGTAGAATCGCTGGGACCCCAAGGATCCACCCAAGGTGAGTAGACAGGGACTCCACGGAAGCCGAGTGCAGTGTGGGAACACGACCGCGGGCTCCGTACAATTCTATGGGGAAGTCGCGGTTACACTTTTAAAGTTTAAGGACCCTTCTAGGAGGACTTCAAGTGAACCCCTTGGAACTTAAGAGTTTGAAGAGCCACCCCACCCGTGGATACCGAAGTACCCGAGATACCTATCCCAGAGGAGCCGGGTGCATAGGTCTGAAGTGGCGTCGGAAACTGCTGTCGTTCTCAATGGGGAGCTGCAAAGAAGTACTGCTGCCGTGAAGGTGAAAAGGGTCCGGTGGAATCCAAGCCTGGATTCAGGAAGGAAGGAAGGAACCTGAAAGCAGAGGGGACAGAGTCTGGGTCACTTCAGAGTGACCAGGGGCTCGGAAAACGAATGCCCACCGATGTCGGGTGCTTTAGGTGCGAAGAAGGGATGCTTGACTCTGCAGCCATGAGGACCAGGAGACGTCGATGATGACCAGGAGCAGAAGGTGAGCTGTCCCACGAAGGATGTGGAGTGCTGAGGGGTCGGTGTCCGGCGGGAGCACCAACTAGCCTTGGCAAAAGCAACCCACGCAGGAAGGTCAAACAGGTTACGGTGTGGACCAGCAAGGTCCAGGGGACTCACCAAGCAATGGGGAGTCGGGGCACGTCTGGAGCAATCAGGAAAGCCCAAGAACAATCAACATGACCCTCAGGAGGACCCACAGGCTGAATGACCAGGAGTCGCGAGGGGACCTCAAGCAAGATTACAAAGTACCAGCCCACGGAGCACATCGGTGTGAGGAGGCCAGAGTTCTTTGGTGCAAATACTGCTCGGGGTCAGGACTACACGAAGTCCAATGCACAAGCGCAGGAATCACCAACAAGCATATGCACTTGCAAATGGACGCGGTGCACAGGGGTTCGGGTTATGCAGTCCCCACGAGGGATACTGGCCTCAAACTCGGTGAGAAAGCAGATCGATCTCAGGGACCCTCAGAAACCCACCTCCTGTGTTGCTGAAATCTTTGGAGTCCTCAGGACGTTGGGAGCAGTAGACCAGTCAGTTGCGGTTTGGTGCAGGCGAATGCAGGGGAGTGACTCCTTCACTCCAAGGGAGATTCTTCAGTTGTCTTAAGTGCACCACAGGTCCTGCACGGAGCCTGTATGGAGCATAGGCACAAACTAAGCTTCGAACGGAAAGGGGGACGAAGTCGAGCACAGTCGAGGTCCAGCAAAGTCCAGAGTGTCCAGACGGTCGAATGTCAGTGGTTTCTTCTTGTAGAATCTTGTCCATGTAAAATATAAAGTCTTTCAGCCAGGTAAGCCCTTTTTTACCCACAGGAGAGGGTTGGACAGATTCAGGGGACCCTCCTAGGGGAGGGGCAGGACAGAGGGGTGGTTACACCCATGTTCTTTGTCAAGTTTCGCACCAGAGCAGGAGCCAATGGCTCCCAGAAGTGGTTTGAGCTGGACTATGCACAGGGACACCAAATGTGGCCCAAGTGCAGACTTTCAGGCACTCTCATAGTGCACCCACCCAGCCCCAATACACTAAATACTGTCTGGGAGGTGGTCACACCTCCCTGAGACAGGATGCCTATTGTGCTGCCTTCCTCTGCTCGAGCTTGGCTCAACAGCAGGAGGGCAGAAATGTGTCTCTGGTCGGCAGCATCCATCTTGTGCTGTCCAGGTCGAGAAGGCTGGCACCGGTTAGACCAGTGACCCCACAAAGCTCGCTTCAGAAGGGTGGAATCATACCTCCCACACCAGTTACTGGTGTGAAGGTATGATTCCAAGGTGTTTGATACCAAACACCATAGGTTTCTATGCAGCCGTTTTCGAGATAGCATTTACCGCGAGGTTATAATTAAGGCTCCCGGTTTTCCGTTTAAACGGATTTTTACATATAAATACAGACGGGAAACTATTTTTCCTTTGTCTGTATTTATAAATAGAAACGGTAAAATACTGCCGAAACTGATTCAGAAACTTGTGCTGCACAGCCGTGCTCCAGCCAAGGGTTGCCATGCTGCTCTGCCTGATGTAGATCTTTGGATGCACTCTGCCTGCCCCGAACCCCCTGCTGACATTTCCTAATTAGTTTCTTTCACCTAATTGTGGTCGGATTTGTGTGTCACAGTGTGGGCATAACAGCCCCCCTCAGCCACTTCAAAGACAATGTAAGTGAAAGGGAGGGTGCACATCTATGTTTTATTATTTGAATAGCGTGGAGCGAGGTAGGGGGAATGGCCTTTTGTAGTGTAAACCTCGCTTTAAGTGGAGAGGTGAGCGATCCTTCACGCCTGAATCACACTTCTCTGCGCCACCTTGAAACTCAGGTTTTGGGCTCTATATCTGTTGCGGGTGTTGTGGTTTAATTCCTGACTGGTGTTAAGGGAGAAATTACAGCTGGATGGGGCTAGTGCAGATCCCCTCTAAGTGCTGCATGCTATGTTCCTCTGTTTATATGATGTTTAAACTTCTGACTTTTCAGAAGCATAAGCGCGCATTCATTCTAAACAACCAGGGTATCAGAGTGCACTATTTCGAGATTGAGGTTTTTAGCTGCAGGGGGTGGGAGGCGAAGCAGGGTGTGTAAAGGGAAGTCCACAAAATAATAAATAGCTGGGAATGGGGTGCGAGATCGGCATGTACTCCTGGCGTGCAGTGGGTGGTGAACAATTACTGCTGGTTGCTTTTCTCTGACCGGGATAGGGAACGTATAACTTTTTACAGACCCAGGTGGTCTATTTTGTCTTTATTGTTTTGGAACATTGCACGTTGTAGCTTTTACATGACATCATTCTCAGTGTTGTACTGAAGATTGTTTTAAAACCGAAGTATAGGCGCTCCTAGGAAGCACACATAACAGTGGATCACAACTTGTCCTATGTCATCGATCCTGTTTTGTATACCAATAATTACACACGTCATGAAAAGTGCTACACGACTGGCGGCGGGTTGCAAAGGGAAACAGCTGATATGGTCCTCACGAGCACTCTGACTCTAGGAGCTTGAACATGTGCTTGTACTACAATGGCAAAGTTTTCAGATGAATGTAATAAGTAAACTTAATTTGGCATATATATATATATATATATACATTTATAAATCTATAACAACCGAGTGCAAGCGTGCATTGGCTATTTAAATAAATGTGAAAAAATACTAGCTGCAGCCTCTTCTTTTGCTTGCTATAAAAATAAATGTGGATAAATACAGAAAAAATTAACAAAAAATAAATATGAATAAATACAGACGGAAATGTTAAAAAAAAAAAATACCATAAAACCGGGAGCCTTAGTTATAATGCACCTCTACCTATATGTCCGGCTGAGTCACAGACAACCCGGGAGAATGGTCTCCGAAGGCTGCAGAGAGGCACTGCTCATGCAGGGGCACCCTCTCACATGAAACCCAGCACCCTGCCTTCAGGATTGTTAAGGCCTGCTATAGGGGTGACATAAGTTTTAAGTGTAGTGACCAATAGCTATAGTGAACCTATATCTAAAGTAAGTGGTGCAAGCACCAGCTTACACAGGCTGCAGTAGATCCATTTTGCATGGCCTCTCATGGGTGGCATAATACATGCTTCAGCCCATGGGAGGCCTCTGGGGTACCTATGCCCTGGGTACATGTGTACCATATACTAGGGACTGATAAGGGTACCCCAGTATCCAATCTGGAGTGTACCAAAGTACATGTATGTCAATTTAAGGGAGAAAGCAGATAGACTGGAGTCCTGATTAGCAGGATCACAGTCAGACTAGTCAAAAACAGTGAGACATCAAGCAAAAAGTGGGGGTAACAAAAGAAGCAGATCCTACTTTCCTACACAACCCCCCCGCAAATGAAAGGACATGCGACTAACCTTGACCAGTTGAGTCTTCATTTTCTAAGTGGAAATATCTGGAGAGTCCATCTGCATTGGCATTGTTACTCCCAGGTCTATGTTCCACTGTACAGTCCATCCCCTGTAGGGAAATGGACCACCTCAAAAGTTTTGGGTTTTCACCCTTCATCTGTTTAAGCCATAAGAGGGGCTTATGGTCTATCTGAACAATGAAGTGAGTGCCAAACAAGTATGGTCTCAACTTCTTCAGAGCCCAAACCACAGCAAAGGCTTCCCTCTCAATAGCTGACCAACGTTTCTCTCTGGGGGTCAGCCTTCTGCTTATAAAAGCTACTGGCTGATCCTGACCCTCTTCATTCAGTTGTGATAACACAACCCCTACCCCCAACTCAGATGCATCAGTTTGAACAATGAATTGTTTGGAATAGTCAGGACTTTGCAGAATGGGAGCAGTGCACATGGCCTGCTTCAGGTCATCAAATGCCTTTTGACAGCTAACTGTCCACTGAACTTTCTTAGGCATTCTCTTAGAGGTCAGATCATTCAAAGGGTTGACTATGGATCCATATCCTTTGACAAACCTCCTGTAGTACCCAGTCAGGCCCAAGAAAGCGCTGACCTGAGTCTGGGTAGTTCGAGCAACCCAGTCTATGATGGTCTGGATTTTGCTCTGCAATGGTTGAACCTGACCTCCACCCACAAGGTGGCCCAGGTACACAACCTTACTCTGCCCTATATGGCACTTGGTGGCCTTGATAATGAGGCCTGCCTTTTGCAGGGCCTCCAGAACATTTCTCAGGTGGACCAGGTGATCCTCCCAGGTAGAACTAAAGACAGCAATATCATCAAGATAAGCTGCACTATAGTCTTCCAGGCCTGAGAGAACTTTATTGACCAACCTTTGAAATGTGGCAGGTGCATTTTTCAAGCCAAAGGGCATTACCACAAATTGATAGTGCCCACTAGGGGTTGAAAATATTGTTTTGGGTTTGGCATCCTCAGCTAGTCTGATTTGCCAATATCCAGTTATGAGGTCAAATGTACTCAAGAACTTGGCTGAGGCCAAAGTATCAATGAACTCATCTGCTCTAGGAATAGGATGAGCATCAGTCCTAGTGACTGCATTGAGCCCCCTGTAGTCTACACAAAACCTCACCTCTCTCTTACCACCCTGGGTGTGAGGTTTGGGTACCAGGACCACTGGACTAGCCCTAGGGCTATCTGAAGGTTCAATGACTCCCAATTCCAGCATCTTTTGGACCTCAGTCCTGATGCAGTCCCTGACATGGTCAGGTTGCCTGTAAATTTTGTTTTTAACAGGCAGACTTTCACCTGTGTCCACTTCATGGGTACACCAAGTGGTCTGACAAGGAGTCAGGGAAAACATATGTCTGTACTGATTGAGGACCTTCCTGCAATCAGTCTGTTGCTGCTCAGTGAGGCTGCCTGCCAAGGCTACACCATCAACTGAACCATCATCAGGGTTCTGTGAGAGGAGGTCAGGGAGTGGATCACTCTCTTCCTCCTGTCCCTCATCAGTAGCCATGAGCAAGCCCATGTCTGCCCTGTCAACATATGGCTTGATCCTGTTCACATTGTGCACCTTATGGGGGCTTCTGGGAGTTCCAAGGTCCACCAGATAGGTGACCTCTCCCTTTTGCTCAAGTATGGTATGGGGTCCACTCCATTTGTCCTGGAGGGCTGCTGGGGCAACAGGCTCCAACACCCATACCTTCTGTCCTGGCTGGTAGACAGTCAGCACAGCCTTTGGTCATGCCAAGCTTTCTGTAATTCTTGGCTAGCCTCAAGGTTTTTTGATGCCTTCTTCATGTATTTAGCCATCCTGGAGCGGAGACCAAGTACATAGTCCACTATGTCTTGTTTAGGTGGTTTGAGAGGTAACTCCCATCCCTCCTTCACTAGACACAAGGAACCCCTAACTGGATGTCCAAACAGAAGTTCAAAAGGGCTGTAGCCAACCCCTTCTGAGGAACCTCTCTGTAGGCAAAGAGAAGGCAGGGCAACAGGACATCCCATTTTCGCCTAAGCTTTTCTGGGAGGCCCATGATCATGCCCTTCAGGGTTTTGTTGAATCTTTCAACCAACCCATTACATTGTGGGTGATAGGGTGTGGTGAATTTGTAATTCACTCCACACTCCTTCCAAGCAATGGGGAGTCGGGGCACATCTGGAGCAACCAGAAAAACCCAAGAACAATCAAGATGACCCTCAGGAGGACCCACAGGCCGAATGACCAGGAGTCGCGAGGGGCCCTCAAGCAAGATTACAAAGTACCAGCCCACGGAGCACTCGGTGTGAGGAGGCCAGAGTTCTTTGGTGCAAATACTGCTTGGGGTCAGGATTACACAGAGTCCAATGCACAAGCTCGGGAATTGCCAACAAGCATATGCACTTGCAAATGGACACGGTGCACAGGGGTTCGTGTTATGCAGTCCCCACGAGGAATACTGGCCTCAAACTCGGTGAGAGGGCAGATCGACCTCAGAGACCCTCAGAAACCCACCTCCTGTGTTGCTGAAATTTTCGGAGTCCTCAGGAGCTTGGGAGCAGCAGACTGGTCAGTTGCAGTTAGGTGCCTGCAATTGTAGGGGAGTGACTCCTTCACTCCAAGGGATACTCTTCAGTTGTCTTAAGGGCACCACAGGTCCTGCATGGAGCCGGTATGGAGCAAAGGCACAAACTAAGCTTCAGACGGAAAGGGGAACGAAGTCGAGCCCAGTCGAGGTCCAGCGAAGTCCAGACGGTCGAAGGTCAATGGTTTCTTCTTGTAGAATCTTGTCCACGTAAAATCTAAAGTCTTACAGCCAGGTAAGCCCTTTTGTACCCACGGGAGAGAGTTGGACAGATTCAGGGGACCCTCCCACGGGAGGGGCAGGACCGAGGGGTGGTAATACCCATGTCCATTGTCCAGTTTCGCGCCAGAGCAGGAGCCAATGGCTCCCAGAAGTGGTTTGAGCTGGACTATGCACAGGGACACCAAATGTGGCCCAAGTGCAGACTTTCAGGCACGCTCAGAGTGCACCCACCCAGCCCCAATACACTAAATCCTTTCTGGGAGGTGGTCACACCTCCCTGTGACAGGATGCCTATTGTGCTGCCTTCCTCTGCTCGAGCTTGACTCAGCAGCAGGAGGGCAGAAATGTGTCTCTGGTCAGCAGCATCCATCTTGTGCTGTCCGGGTCGAGAACGCTGGCACCGGTTAGACCAGTGACCCCACGAAGCTCGCTTCAGAAGGGTGGAATCATACCTCCCACACCAGTTACTGGTATGGAGGTATGATTCCAAGGTGTTTGATACCAAACACAATATGTTTCTATGCAGCCGTTTTCGAGATAGCATTTACCGCGAGGTTATAATGCACCTCTACCTATATGTCCGGCTGAGTCACAGACAACCCGGGAGAATGGTCTCCGAAGGCTGCAGAGAGGCTCTGCTCATGCAGGGGCACCCTCTCACAGAAAACCCAGCACCCTGCCTTCAGGATTGTTAAGGCCTGCTATAGGGATGACTTATAAGTTTTAAGTGTAGTGACCAATAACTATAGTGAACCTATACAGTAAGTGGTGCAAGCACCAGCTTGCACAGGCTGCAGCAGCAGACCTATAGTTCCATTTTGCATGGCCTCTCATGGGTGGCATAATACATGCTTCAGCCCAAGGGAGGCCTCTGGGGTACCTATGCCCTGGGTACAAGTGTACCATATACTAGGGACTGATAAGGGTACCCCAGTATCCAATCTGGAGTATACCAAAGTACATGTATGTCAATTTAAGAGAGAAAGCAGATAGACTGGGGACCTGATTAGCAGGATCCCAGTCAGACTAGTCAAAAACAGTGAGACATCAAGCAAAAAGTGGGGTTAACCATAAGAAGCAGATTCTACTTTCCTACAGGGTGTAATATCGAGCATGGCCAGGAAGTTGGAATAAATTCAGTAATTATGCAGCAATTGAACAGATTTTCTATAGCTCCTGGCCAAAAATTGATATCTTGTTTGTAAACTGATGCTGCAATACCGTGGTGTCCTGGGGCACTGTAAGCTCCACTTTTCCAGATCAATTTTGTTAGTTTTGTGACTTTAAAGGTTATTGCATATTAGCAAAGTTGAGGATCTAGTGCTGCAGATTTCTGTTTTTCAGTCTTTTGTTTGCTCAGTGCTAGTTGGTGGTCAGACATTTTAGTTGTAACTTTATACAGAGTGGTGACATGTTTTATCCAGTTTTCTGAGGTAACATTATTCCCATTTATCATAGCTGGTCTTGATCCCCTGTTTAGATGGTTTACTATTATCCACAAGCATTTTGAGTTTTTGTTTCGACATGCCAGGAAGAGTTCAGTCTGGAGTGCTTCCTTGTACTTTTTGTTTAGCTTGCCAAATTAGTTTTTTGTACTGGCTGTGCAGAGTTTCGACTTCGGCAAGCAGAGTGGAATTTGATCATAATTTGAGTGACTGTAACTGTTTACACGGTGGTCTTTTCTGAGTCCTTAGACCTTTTGTAAACCATGGTTTAAAGGAATGAACTTTGTTGATGAAGTACCTTATCGGCTACTGCCAAAGCGGAGAGTAGTTTTTGTGCGAGAAATTCCCAGTCATTGATTGTGTAGATTAGGGCACTGCCCGAGTTAAGTATTTGTGCTTTCCAATTATTATACTTTATGGCAACTTCAGGCTCCAATTGACCTGTCTCCAGTTGTGTTGCGTGTCAATTGAGCCAATGAGGCTTAAAATAGTATGAGCATTGATGGGGTTTTGTATGGACCAAACCTGGGGCATGTGATGGCATTCACAGCACAGAAGGGTGGAATATGAGGTGATGGTATTGAAGAGGGTAGCCGAGCAGAACATGTAATCCGGCACTGCTGATCTTTTCAGACACTAATGGGTGGAACGAGTGGGTTGATATTCCAGGGAACGCCCATTCAGGGCTCGCAGAGACAAGGCCTTTAGGGCTGCATGCCAAGTACGTCCGATGGAGTCTGTTCTTTGTGGCCTTAAGACCTGCGATGGGATTAGCCACTGAGTATCTGCTATTTTTTCTGCAGTGCTACGAAAAGGGTTCTGTAACAGGTTTAAATTGAAGTCTCCATTTGGGAGAAGGTGAGCCTTCACATGATTGAACTTGATGTCAGCGCACAGTTGCTATAATTTCTTCACCCTCTGAGGGTTCCCAGAAGATGTTGGATGTAAATACACATTCATCAGGAATAGACTTCACTTCGTGCTATTGTATCGCCAATTTTTAATTTCTATGTTGGAGCTTTGTTTACATTTCCTGGTTTGGGCTCATTATGATCTCTTGATGCATGTCAATGTGGTTTTGAGTTTGCCAGAGTTGGTGCAAGCCAACCCCAGTCCTCATAAGATTTTTCAGCTGGTGATTCGGCAAATATGCACTATCTCCCAGCCATGTTATTCACAGTAATGATTCATGATTGCAGATTGGCTTGTGCGATTGATTGAAGAGGGCCTGCCGCATTTCTTAAGAGCCACACTGGTCTCTGGGCGGATTCTCCGACTAGATGTTGATAGGAGCTTTCATGATTGGAATGAGTCAGAACGGCATCTGGTTTGTGTTCCTTCTTCAAAAAGGCTGCTGGGTAGTGACTAGTGTGCATTTTTTAGGAGGGTGATCAAGATTCCCCATTCTTTTAAGATCTTCTGATTTTCACAGATTGTTTTGACTGAGCACGAGAGGACTACGTTACTGCTGTGGCCTCGTTGTAAGCTAGAATGTCTGACAGTATGAATTGAATGGCAGTGATATTATTAGATTTCAGATGGCAAAATTTTAAATGTGATGCTAGGAGTTTTGTTATGTTATCTCAATTCAAAATGTCACCATTGCCTTGTGCGACATAATCAGGGTGGTATATTGACGTTAAAGCTTGGGCATCTTGTGGTATGTTGTAATGTAAAGGATCTGTATCAGCGAGAGGCAGAGTTGGTGCAGATCCATGTATTTGAGGGTTACCCGTCCCAGCTCCTAGTTTTGAGTGGCCTAAGGGAGTGGGGATGCTTTTAGGCAAATAGTGGGCAATGTTGGAAAATGACACTGATGGAATTGTGAAGCTCCGCTGATTACCGATTATGGATTCACTTGTCATAGGATGGTTAAATGATTCTAGTGGTTGTATGCTCGGATTGTCTAGCCGAGTATCTTTCAAATGATTTGAGATATTTCTGGGCGGTGTTGCGGATTCACAGGCAAGCCCTAGAATTACTGAGGGATCTATATTGAAATGGTTGGTTTTTGCGATTGTGCTTGTAGATGTCACCTTTAGATCTGGTTGAGGGTGCACACTCTGAATATCTTGAAATAGGACTTCGGCTGCCAGTGTTACATGGCCGACTACGAGATGCTGTGGAAACAGGGGACTGATGAAAGCTGATTTTCCCATTTTTTAATAATCGAGGAGCAGAATCTGTAATTGTGCTAGAAAATGTTTTTGTGCTGTTGGGGGCAGGGCAGCAGGTTTATGCCGAATGGACTTTAGAAGATGCATTAGTAATAGTTTGTACCCTAATGGAATTGCCTGGGATAGGCATGACACTTTGATTTTGAGAGGATTTGGGTTGACAACAATCTTGTGCCCTGCTGAAGTTGCATGTTTGTCAATATGAAAGAAGTCCTCAAGCATCCCTGCCTGTCTCGTGCTTTTCTGGATCTTAACCTGTTTTTTGTTCGGTTTCCTGAGTTGCTTCCCAATGCGCTTCGATAGCTGTTCTGATGGACTGCCACGCAAGGCGACCGTTCTGTTTTCCAAGATGACTGGGGAATTTGTTACATTAATAGATTGCCTTGTATTTTTGCATTTAAGGTTAATCAGTGGTGGCTCCTCTATAGGAGCGTGGGGGCGTCACCCCACTGCTTTCTCGCAGTGCGAGAAGGCAGACACATAAAATGGTAAAACTACCATTTTATGTTTCTGCCGTCTCGCATTGCGAAAAAGCAGAAGTGCCTGGAGTGCCTGGTTGTGGGAGGGCGGGTGGGCGGTCCTGCTCGAGGGCAGGGGGGGAGTGGCTTGCCCACTGTTGTGGGTACTGACTGTTTGGTCGGCCCCAGGGCCGAACAAAGCAGTCATGCGCACTCTCTCTTTTTTTCTATGTAGGCTGCTGCATGCAGCCTACATAGAGAAAATGGCCCGGCTAGGCGCTCTCCCCTGCGCCTCACCAATCACAACGCTGCCATTGCAGCGTTGTGATTGACTTAGGGCCGGCCGGGGAAGGAGGCTGCCTGCTGGCTGCTTCCTGTTCCTGCACGCGGGACACGGCTGCACTATCACACCGGACCGGCCAGGAGCGGAGGTGGCGCCAGTTGTAAGGTAGGTTTCATTTTTTTATTGTTATTATTCCCCACCCACGAGATCCCCCCCCGAGCATGACGGCCGCGGCTGAGGTTAATGATTTCATTACTGTTGTTATTTGAGTATTCGGTGTTACCAGACGGAGAGTGAAACTCCGCGCTGACTACTACAATATTCTTTGGAGGTTTTGAGTTATTGAAGTTATTGAGTATTTTGGAGGGTCTGCTAGAGCTGGGGCTGGGGTTGGCAACAGTTGCGCGAATGTGCCTTTCAGGGGCATTGATGGCATTGTGATTTGAGAGTTGACATTCATGGATTGCGCCTTGCCAACCATTTTTAGTTCCTGTAATAGATCCCCCACTATAGAAGGTGGAGCAAGCAGTTTATCCATAAGGATGGCACACATCCATTCATTGTTCTTAGTGGTAGAGGAGGTAACAGAATTATGTGTAGATGGATTATGAACAGTTGAGAGTAAATTGTTTATAGTGGCATTAAACTATTCAAAACCTGAGTCTATGGTGGATATATACTGGGCTAATGTTTCAAGAAGGGAGATTTGAATGTCAAACTTGTTGGACTGATATTTCATGGCTTTAGCTGTGGTGTCTAATGTATTAAAAAATTAATTGCTACCAGGTCCTAATGTTTGGCATGGGATTGGTTGTGAAGTGACCAATAGATGCAGAATCGTTTGTCCCTGAGGAATTGATGGTAATGATACTGGGTGATGGGATGGGCTGGTTGTCCTGTTCCCGTTATTTGACATAATCTCAGTGCTGGTGCCTGCAATCAAGCCTGGTTTTGTTGTGAGAGAGCCCTGTTCAGGGAGTTTGTGTTGTTCTGACGAGGCTATGTCACCACTATCTCCTCTCCTCTCCTCCTCTCATCTCCTCTCCTTTCCTCTCCTCTCCTCTCCTCACCTTCCCTCTCTTCTCTCTTCAGGTACGCAACGGCAACGTAACACCAACAAAGACACCAACCTGTGCCACCCGTGGTGGTCTCCGAGGGCCCTGGTCTGGTTTGGTCTGATCCACTCAGCTTCACTATGTTTGTTGTGCTCCGCCCCACTCCACATGTGCCCACCCAGAGAGTCAATCACAGGAGTGGGAGCAGGAGCGCTATGAGATGTGAGCCTCCTGCAGCCTCCTTCAGCCGGTTGGTCTGTAAATCCTGCATCCGGTCACTAAGGCAAGGGAGGGAACGGCAGGAAGTGGTGAAGATAGCAGTAGAGGTAGCAGGGCAGTGGACAGCTTGGGGGGAGATCATGATTGTGGGCAGACGGTGCGAGTGGGGCATGCCAGGAATGCCCCACAAGCTGCATTTGGCACTAGCCAGGCTGCTTCCACAGAGGCCCCGGGGCACACGCTCTGCGGTTGCTAACTATAGTCGGCATGCTCACTCAGCTCCCTCCAAAAGAGGACACCTTCAATCAATCAGGGGTTTGTTAAAGCGCGACTACTCACCCGTAAGGGTCTCAAGGCGCTAGGGGTGGGGGAGGAGGGGTGCAGATTCCATTCCATCAAGGAGGGGGTCTGTCGAAGAGCCAGGTTTTGAGGTTTCTTGCGAAGATGGGGAGCGATGTTGTCTGTCTGAGGTGGAGCGGAAGGGCGTTCCATGCTTTGGCCGCGAGGAAGGAGAAGGAGCGGCCTCCCGATCTGGTCTTTCTGGTGCGGGGGACCACGGCGTAGGAGAGCTGGGTTGATCGTAGGGTCCTTTGGGGTGCGTGGAATTTGAGTCGGCTGTTCAGGTATGCTGGTCCGGTGCCGTGGAGGGCCTTGTGTGCGTGGGTGAGCATCTTGAAGGTGATTCTCGCCTCGACGGGGAGCCAGTGGAGTGTGCGCAGGTGCTGGGAGATGTGGCAGTGTTTTGGCAGGTTGAGGACCAGTCTTGCGGCGGCGTTCTGGATGAGGTTGCGGGTGAGGTTTTTGTTTATTCCGGCTTGGACAGCACAGCTCAGCCCACACCTCGGTGTCTTGAGCGGATTGCGGTGGTTTGGGCTTTCAGCGGCTCTAAGCTCTGAGCTCAGAGCTCTGAGTCCACCCACACTGGAACTGGACGTGTAGACTATGTTTTACACCATCAGTTAATCTGGACTTTCAGAGTTGAGACAATATCTAATGAGGAAAGGGTGTGGCAATGAGTAGTTTAGTAGCAAGGAAAAGAAGGAAAAAAACAGACACTGAGGTTACAGACCAGCCAATGATGTATTTATATACACACCATAAATAGTGGTATAAAATAGTCAATAGTTGTGTTTGAATGTTCAGATTTCATCCACCAAAATTCACCTTTATAACATTACTGGGGGTCAGGCCCCCCAAAATAAAAATTCTTGGATATGGCCCTGCTTTCAATGAAGCAAAGGTTAGCTAAGGAGGCCGTCAAAAATGTATATTTTAGCATATGGTGAGGATTGTTGGCTTTCCCATATCTGAGGATATTTTAACCTTTTTGAATACTGTTACCCTGTTGATGTTTTTATTTT
Organism: Calotriton arnoldi; assembly: GCA_963921515.1. Taxonomy (NCBI): domain Eukaryota; kingdom Metazoa; phylum Chordata; class Amphibia; order Caudata; family Salamandridae; genus Calotriton; species Calotriton arnoldi. The sequence continues at coordinate 302,150 of CAWUFW010012804.1, read as the reverse complement.
AGTGTTCTGAAGAATAGTATATTCACTGTTAAGTTGAAATATTGGCATTCCAAAAACAGAAAATATATCACTTCAGTGGATTCATATTTTATAACTTGCCTGACCTGTCAAATGCTCTAAATTTAGATGTCATGTTATAAGAGATTTTAGCTTTCATTGCCTCTCTACCAAATATCTATAAAGGAAACAGAAGTCAGGATTGGGCGTACATAATTCTTCGAAGACTGGCTAGTACACAGGATAAGACTGACACCTCACCATCACCTCCTCAGACAATTCCTGGACCTGTGAAGATAATATCTGGAAGGAAACAGATTCTGCCTGTAAGCAGAAGACACAAAGACTTCTTACTGCTGCTGATTCCTATGGACAACAACTGTTCTCAAAGGGTGAAGTGGTTGGCCTCCTGTTTGTCTGCTTGATGGCTGCAAAAAGCAGAATGACCCCTGACTCCAACATGACTCAGCTGATCACTGAGGGCTAAATTCTGCAGATGCCCGGACTTCAGAGAGACCTGGTGCCTAAAAACCTGCCCAAAGACCTGAGGGCTGCAGAAGTGACCAGGAGAAACTTTTCAACAGTTGGATAAATGTGGGACTTAGTAATTTTCTCCACCTCCGGAGGACTGGACCGCAATCATGAGGACTCCCCAGGTAAGGCACACACGAAGCCGAATTTCATAGTTATTCAATACTTCTGAAAGATCCATCCCAAGCATGTCCAGTGCTAAACCAGCTAATAAGAGGTGGATATGTGCCCATAGAAAATAAAGGGCAGGCTCAAGTTTGATATAGTTTAGGTATTTATTTTGTGGCAGGTTTTGGCTTTCTTAGACTATGGCAAGCCCTTTCTGAATAAGCAAAAACTGACTGAGATGGCAAACATCAGAGGTCAGCCCTAAACTAAAGCTTTATGCAGAGACAAAATAGCCTAAACAAAGCTGGACAGTGAATGATCAAACTTAGGAGACTATGGTAGTGTCTGTGGCCAATACTCACCCATGCCCTAGCTAGCAACTTGTAAATCTCGTAGTGTGTGATGAAAGATGTAACAATGAAAGTTGATCTAACAATGTGCTTATGCCCAGACTTGACAATTGGCTTTATATGGTAAAGGCTACCCAGGCCTAGAAATCTCTGTGATTTCTAACCATGTCTGTGGATGTATGGCAGGGGGTATGCCACTGAATGCCCAGATCCAGTGTTATTGGTTAATTCTAAAAATTCCCTTACCTACGATTCATTCCCAGTCATGGAGCAACCCCAGAGATCCGTGTGGATATAACATTCACGTACAAAAGGGCTGGGGTCGGTGCACAGGGGTCGATCGTAACCAAGGTTAGGAGGTGAATCCATAAACCCTCATTCCTTCCGGAGCAAACGCTTATTCAATGATCTTGCATACATTCAAAACATTCAAAAATGTTACTCAGTAACTACATACATTAACTTCTTCTTAATTAATTTTTACAATGATGTATAAACTAGGGATAAATGGTGTAGCGTAGATACTTTGTTTGAAGTCCTGGAGATTTTGTGAGATAGGGTGAATATTACATTGACATGTTTCAAGTTAATTATTGAGGTGATTCTAAAGCCAAAATTAAGTCTGGATTAACACTCCTGAACCGCTTTATAGTGGGAACTTGGGAAGCTCCTCATATGGTTATAGATATGAGATGGTCTAACTATGTAGGTATTTGGCCTCCTATATCTCATGCAAAATAGATGAATTATTTGAGGTGAACAAAAATCAGTTAGTGACCTTTATAGGCAAGGGAGAGGGGACTATTATATATTACATTTTTCTCTTACGTACTTTACTTCCATTAGCCCAGTCTGGGGTAAACTTAGGAGGAGGATTAAGTGATCATAACTCCAATGCCCTTGCCCTTAATCTGCCCCTTAACGTGTATAGAGTATCTAAGCAGTGTTTGAGCAGTCTAGTAGTGAAAAAGGGGGCTCAGGGTAAGTTGGAAGATCACTGATATCCTGACATTCCTATGTAACATAATTAAATCCCATCCTGCCCTTGTCAATGTGTGTTGGGAATGTGATGATACTTTCGGAGAATCAATCACTGAAGCTTTTACTAATTTAGGCAGATATATTAGGGAAGCTCTTCTAGTACCGGTTAGATACCCAAATCCTAAGCAGCCTAGCTGGTTTGATAATGACTGCGAGTAGCAAATAGAAGCTTATGTAAAGCCTTAAATAGTTTCCCCAGGGAGCAAGCAGACATGATTCGATGTAGATTTATCTATAAATATGCCCTGAAGAAAAAGGAAGTCAGTACTAAAGGAGGAACTATGGGAGAGCCTTGTTGCATGCTTTCATTAGGACAGCAGGTCCTTCTGGAATATTATTAACTCAACTAAATTTAATAATAGGGAGGTGGAGGGCATTAGTTCTAATATTATAATAATGGAAGGGACACATTGGGGTCGATTCCGATTCGGGCCGGAAAAAGCACCGACCGACTCGGAGCCGGAAATTATACCGACCGACACGTACCTGTGGCGCCCGACACGCCAAGTACGATGCAAGGCGTGCAAAATCCGACCGACACGTACCGAACCCAAGCCGAACGACCGAGCCGCACGGAAAACAGCAATCCGGCCGGAAAAACACGCCGAATCGAACCGACCGACACGCACCCGGAACAAATCCGACCGAAACGTACACGCGAACTCCAAACCGCAAAGTACGATGCAAGGCGCGAAAACCACGACCGAGTCGGACGGAGGACAAGCCGTACGACCGACACGCATACAAAACCGAGCCGAAGCAACACAAAACACCGCAACCGACGCGTACGCAGCATAGAAAACTGCACAAACACAGCGTGAACGAAACGGAGAACACCGTACGAGACAAATGCAGGGTCCGACTCGGTCACAAGAACGTTTCCAACATGCACAGACAGTACAAAAGAAAAATCACACAAAAAAGGCCAAACAAGCAATTACAAAGCCAATAAATACTGGGGGGTGGGGACAGAGAACAAAGACACACCCACAACTCCACCCATATAAAGGACACAAATCACAACCATGATCCTTTGCAAATGCCATTCCACTGCCAGCACCCAAGAGACAGCAACCACACACCCACAGCTTATCCCTCACACAAGCCACACACCATCAGCACACCAACAAATACCTACCTCACATACACCCAGCAAAACACACACTCACACACCCTCACCTGCACACCAACACACACATCACTCACCATCACCACCCATCACCATGCCCCCAAGAAGAATCACAAGTTCCTAGATTGTGAATTGGAAGTCATGGTAGACGAGATCCTCAGGGTAGAGCCACAGCTGTTTGGCACACTGGTCCAACAGACCCCCATCTCCCAGAAAACCAAGATGTGGGAGAGGATCATCAACAGGGTGAACGCACAACCACCATGTCTGCGCACAAAGACCGACATCCAGAACAGGTGGTATGACGTGCGCAGGAGGGTACTTGAGGAGTGGAGAAGGACTCACAAGATGGCTGACACTGGCAACTGCTGTGGGGAGCACAAGGCCCTGCTGGGAACTGTGCACCAACAAACAGCAGGACACCACTGACTGACATCCTGAGAGACAACTTCCACTCCCTGCAATGCAAGCACGTTCCATGGTGGGATATCTGGCTGGCTGGGTGGGAAGGAGGACTTGCAGCACTGACCATAGTCACAAGCACCTCCCCTCACACCCCCCCTCAACACAAACTCCACAGAACCCACCTGGTAGAATGCAATGCCTCCCATCCTAACTCAAGATCCCACAAAGAACCACCACCCTGGGTTATGTTGTGTGAAGCACAGGGACACTCTTGGGACTTTTAGCCAAACAACTGCCAGGACAACACTCCCAGCCAACCTGTCAGCACAGCCAGCCCACCCCACAGGGAAGCAGAGTCAAAGGAAGGAAGCATGGGCATGCAGGGAAGGGGGTGGAGGCAATAGCATGATGGGAGTCATAGTCACAGCTCTACATCCCCCACCACATGGCCCAGCAAGCTCACACTCACGCATGCACATCCCACAGAGAGTGGAAAGGCCCATAAAAGATGTCTGACACTGTTGCTGTGTCGTGGGGAGCACAAGGGCATGCTGGGAACTGCACACCAACCAACAGCAGGACACCACTGTCAGCCATCTTGCCATTGCTCACACACCCACACATACTGAACTCCCCACAAAAGCAAGTAAGTATGGGAATGCTGGGAAGTGGGGTGGAGGCAATAGCATGATGGGAGTGGCAGTCACAGATATTGGTCACCCTCACAACTGGCCCATCAACACCACCCTGAACCATGCTCACATCACAGGGAGTGGAGAAGGACTCACAAGATGGCTGACACTGGCTACTGCTGTGGGGAGCACAAGGCCCTGCTGGCAACTGTGCACCAACAAACAGCAGGACACCACTGACTGACATCCTGAGAGACAACTTCCACTCCCTGCAATGCAAGCACGTTCCATGGTGGGATATCTAGCTGGCTGGGTGGGAAGGAGGACTTGCAGCACTGACCATAGTCACAAGCACCTCCCCTGACACCCCCCCTCAACACAAACTCCACAGAACCCACCTGGTAGAATGCAATGCCTCCCATCCTAACTCAAGAACCCACAAAGAACCACCACCCTGGGTTATGTTGTGTGAAGCACAGGGACACTCTTGGGACTTTTAGCCAAACAACTGCCAGGACAACACTCCCAGCCATCCTGTCAGCGCAGCCAGCCCACCCCACAGGGAAGCAGAGTCAAAAGGAAGGAAGCATGGGCATGCTGGGAAGGGGGTGGAGGCAATAGCATGATGGGAGTAGTAGGCACAGATATTGCTCAGCCTCACAACTGGCCCATCAACACCACCCTGAACCATGCTCACATCACAGGGAGTGGAGAAGGACTCACAAGATGGCTGACACTGGCTACTGCTGTGGGGAGCACAAGGCCCTGCTGGGAACTGCACACCAACCAACAGCAGGACACCACTGTCAGCCATCTTGCCATTGCCCTCACACCCACACACACTGAACTCCCCACAAAAGCAAGTAAGTATGGGAATACTGGCAAGTGGGGTGGAGGCAATAGCATGATGGGAGCGGCAGTCACAGATATTGGTCACCCCCACAACTGTCCCATCAACACCACCCTGAACCATGCTCACATCACAGGGAGTGGATAAGGACTCACAAGATGGCTGACACTGGCTACTGCTGTGGGGAGCACAAGGCCCTGCTGGGAACTGCACACCAACCAACAGCAGGACACCACTGTCAGCCATCTTGCCATTGCCCTCACACCCACACACACTGAACTCCCCACAAAAGCAAGTAAGTATGGGAATGCTGGCAAGTGGGGTGGAGGCAATAGCATGATGGGAGTGGCAGTCACAGATATTGGTCACCCCCACAACTGTCCCATCAACACCACCCTGAACCATGCTCACATCACAGGGAGTGGAGAAGGACTCACAAGATGGCTGACACTGGCTACTGCTGTGGGGAGCACAAGGCCCTGCTGGCAACTGTGCACCAACAAACAGCAGGACACCACTGACTGACATCCTGAGAGACAACTTCCACTCCCTGCAATGCAAGCACAGTCCATGGTGGGATAACTGACTGGCTGGGTGGGTGGGAAGGAGGGCCGGCTGTCAACCAAACACAACCAATGCAGACCATGTTCACACCCCAACAAATACATAGAAATGCCCAAATAATGCAGGACAGTGTGCCACACCAATATCAACCCCTGACTGTGACGATTTAGGACAATGCAATGTACAGGCCCACACCCAGAGGCACAGTCACAACTGTCAGGTGTGTCAACCATTGATGCCTGCAGAAACATAACATACATTGTGTGTGTCTCCCAAAAACAGGTGATGATGGGGACACAGCAGCAGACGCTGAGGAGTCCCAGTCCCAGGCTCAAGAGGATGCGGAGCTCAGTGGTGTCGTACAGCCTCTGCCCTCCTCAGACGAAGAAGACCAACCTGGCACATCCGGTGCAAGTCTACATGCAGCACCAGCAGGACCACCAGCTGCAGCACCAGCAGGACCACCAGCTGCACCCCTGCACCCACCCCTCCAACGACTGTCAACACAAATACCATCCCTGCCGACATGGACAGAACAAGGAGCAACACCAGCACAGGGACCCTGGACCAACCTGGGGCCATGGACACCACCACCACCACCAACCTCCAAGGTGGACCAGGGTCATTTGTGCGTGCCACTGCACGCACTGCACATGTCAGCAGGGGTGGTGGGAGGGGTGGGAGACAGAGGTCGCTGCTTGCAGAGGTTGCTGGTGTGCATGATGACCCACAACTGGTACGCATAGCTGATGCGTACCAGTCCAGCACCGGAGACCTCAGCCAGGTAGTGGGGCTCCTCAGAGACATGAAACAGCAGCAGGCTGCCCATCATGCCCGCTTGGACTCTCACATGTCCCACGTGGAGTCACACATGTCCCGCGTGGACTCACACATGTCCCGCGTGGAGTCCAAGTGGGATGCACTGCATGAGATGACGGCGGTGCACAGGGACATTTTACAATGCCTCCGCCAGATGAACAGCAACGAGTCCACACCTCCTTGTGTGCCAACAACATCTGGTGCTGCCCAAACTGCAACTGCCACAGGGAGGGAGGATGACTCTGGCGGAGAGTCCCCTGCACCGCAGCAGCCTGTACTTGAGGGGCCCCCCAAGAAGAGGGGTCGTCCGAAGAGGGCAAGTGAGAGGCCGATGGCCAAGCGCAACTCCCAGGAAGCCTGAACCTGTTCTGGATGTTCACCTTTGTGCACAGACTGTTCACCCTGTTGACGGCAACACTACCCCCACACATTGCATGGGGAGTACAAGTTGGACCAATGTCTCAGACAACTGTGGCCCCGATACTGGGGATTCTGTCTACCAGGACTTTCAATTCACCTAGGAACTTCTGATTGCAAGATTTATGTACAGCACTACCCATCCTATGCACTATTCACACAAATGTATCACAATAAACACACTAATACACCATACTTGCCTCTGTTGTGATTCCAACGTGGGTGCTGTTATGGGGATGATGAACTGCAAAATTACACTGTGTATGCGAACTGCAACAGCAAGTACAACACAGGCATGTGAGTAAAGGCAACGTGACACATATGAGGGAGACACACCACCAGGGCTACACAACACATACACACCTAGGCCATCTGACTCATTGCCTACACTGATGTTGCCAGGGAAGACGGTGCAATGCACAGACACCACACCCATTCCCAGTTGTAGTCAAGTAGCCCACAGGTGCAGTAAGCAAATGGCAGTCAAATGTGTGACCACAGACAACGCACATCACAAAGTGAAGCACAGGTTTATTACACAGTTGCAACATGTCGTAACCACTACAGATGCAAGGTAATCCCACCTGGCAGTGGGCACACAGTCAACAACTGTAGACGGAAGGAAGTCCATGGGTGTGGCGCACATCACCTGTAGGGACACAACAGCTACCACCCTGGAAGTGCAATCACGTCGTCGGTGGACGCAGTTGACCAAACGAATCTGAAAGTACCCTGTGAAGGACAGAAATGACACACAGTCAAAAGCAATGGAGTACAGGACAGAACAGCAAAACTCATGCACAATACATGTTACAAGATACCCACCCAGAACCAAGTTAGCATGTCAACACTGTTGGGGAGTACAGCCCACCTGTAAGCACACATCGCAACACACATCCAGTCAAGTAGCCCATGGACACACTCCAACAGCACCAGAGCACCACCTACACATATCATGCCAACTCACATCATTGACATGACACCTCAGGATACTCACATTCAGCTAAAGAAGTTGGTGATGAGCTGTGTGCGGACATCACCCTCATCATCATCATCATCATCATCGTCACTGGCATCGTGGTCTAGGCCAGGATCCTCCACAGGTGGCGGATGTTGGTCATTGTCATCCTGGATGAGAGGCAACTCCTTCCGCACTGCCAGGTTGTGGAGCATGCAGCAGACGATGATAATCTTGCACACTTTTGCAGGGGCATATGGGAGGGACCCTCCGGTCTTGTCCAGGCAGCGGAAGCGGCTCTTCAGGAGACCAAATGTCCGCTCAATCACTCTCCTGGTCCGACCATGTGCCTCATTGTAGCGCATCTGGGCTGGTGTCACAGGGTTCCTGAGGGGTGTCAGCAACCACGGCATGTTGGGGTATCCCGAGTCACCTACGGACAGACAAGTGCACATTAGCTGACTTGGAAAAGTGGGCGGAATACTACAGATCAGATCACACACAATGGCACAAAGTCAGTACACACCGACAAGCCAGGCACGCTGGTTCTGCATCTGTGCCATCATCCTGGGGATGCGACTACTCCTCATCACAAAGGCATCGTGTGCTGAACCAGGGAAACGGGCACACACGTGTGTGATGGTCATGTCTGCAAGACACACCACCAGTGCATTGACCGAGTGGTAGTGCTTGCGGTTCCTGTAGGCCTGCTCCTGGGCCTGTGGTGGTACCAAAGCCACATGTGTACCATCAATGGAGCCAATGACATGCGGCATCCTCCCCAGGGCATAAAAGTCACTCTTCACGTCAGTGAGTCGTCGCAGTCTAGGGAAATAGATGTACCGGTTCAGGAATAGCAACATTGCCGCCAAAACATCGCGGAGCACACGGCTCAACATGGTCTGTGACATCCCACCAGCAGTCGCCACAGTATGTTGGAAGGTACCGTTGGCAAAGAAGTGTAGGGCTGCCATCACCTTCACCTTGGGGGTCAGCGCTGTAGGATACGGCCGGCCAGGTTGCAAATGTGGGGACAACTGCACTGCCAAATCCTCAATCAGCTGCCTGGTGAAGCGGTACCGTCGGATGCTGTCCCGTTCCACCATCGTTGCCAGGTCTGGGAATGGTCGATGGACAGCAGGAGCCCTGCAGTGCAGAGGAGAAGTAAGCAAGATTGTCAGTCACCCCACATATGCGGCATTGAACACACTCAATATCCCAACATACATCATTATGAGGCACAACTACATGAAGTGTGCAGTTCCGTAAGGACATGTATGGTACATACATGGCCAACATCTGTCAACACGGTCCAACAAGTGGCATCAATTAGTCCCAGGTTGGCCCATTGGATATCATGAGGCCGTGTCACAGTTCCCATCTCCTGCTGCCGTGTCACAATCACCCCCCACAGTGACATGTGAGGACAGATGTGCCCCAGGCACCACAGCTCAACGACAGGTACATTCCCAGGGACCCTGTATTGCCACATGGACACTGGCATTACATGGAGTATCATGTATACACCACAGCAAAACAACCATGACCCCCACAGGTAGTGGTCCCACTTGCCACAGCAGGACAGACATGGACGTCTGTGACACACACACGCACAACATCAAAGTCCATGCACACACAACGTGGATGTGGAGACTGTCTCCCATTGTGCACATGAAATCAGAGACATTGTAAACACTACATGCACACAGACTGTGGAGGACCATCACTATTGTGCCACTGGGACACCCTGGCTCAAACATACCGTCCCACATGGGACTCACGGGGTATGTGACATGACATACACATACACCACCGTGAAATGTGACCATGGCACATGCACAGATATGAACAGTTGCACATCACAGTGGTCATGTACACGTAACACCCAGGATCCTGTCCCCATGAACACGTGCACAGCCTGGGGGTGGCTGCCCACAGGTGACACCCACAGGACAACATGTACACCAACATACACACAATAGGAAATGCAGCCTTACATGCCTTATGATAAAGTTTGGACAGGCTGTCGTGATGTAGGTGTGCCCCTCACTCCCTGGGAGCTATCTGCGGCTGGCATATGTCCATCTGAGACAGGCATGGTGACATATGCCAGTCACTTGTACAGTGATGCGTTGAACAGCAATGGACCGATCGGTGCCCCTGGCCGGCCCATTGCATTCAATGTGTGCGGGTACGGCGTTGTACCCCTGTACGGCGTTGTACTGCAATGGACCGATCGGTGCCCCCGGCCGGCCCATTGCATTCAATGTGTGTGGGTACGCGTTGTACCCCTCACGGCGTTGTACTGCAATGGACCGATCGGTGCCTCGGCCGGCCCATTGCATTCAATGTGTGCGGGTACGCGTTGTACCCCTGTACGCGTTGTACTGCAATGGACCGATCGGTGCCCCGGCCGGCCCATTGCATTCAATGTGTGCGGGTACGCGTTGTACCCCTGTACGCTGTTGTACTGCAATGGACCGATCGGTGCCCCGGCCGGCCCATTGCATTCAATGTGTGCAGGTACGCGTTGTACCCCTGTACGCTGTTGATCAGCAATGGACCGATCGGTGCCCCGGCCGGCCCATTGCATTCAATGTGTGCGGGTACGCGTTGTACCCCTGTACGCGTTGTACTGCAATGGACCGATCGGTGCCCCGGCCGGCCCATTGCATTCAATGTGTGCGGTACGCGTTGTACCCTGTACGCGTTGATCAGCAATGGACCGATCGGTGCCCCGGCCGGCCCATTGCATTCAATGTGTGCGGGTACGCGTTGTACCCCTGTACGCGTTGATCAGCAATGGACCGATCGGTGCCCCGGCCGGCCCATTGCATTCAATGTGTGCGGGTACGCGTTGTACCCTGTACGCGTTGTACTGCAATGGACCGATCGGTGCCCTCGGCCGGCCCATTGCATTCAATGTGTGCGGGTACGCGTTGTACCCCTGTACGCGTTGATCAGCAATGGACCGATCGGTGCCCCCGGCCGGCCCATTGCATTCAATGTGTGCGGGTACGGGTTGTACCCCTGTACGCGTTGTACCACAATGGACCGATCGGTGCACACCCATTGACAATGGCCTTGCCTGGCAACGGACGCGTTTTCGAATTTCGAACGAGTCGGTTGCTGGAAATTCAGTTGGTCACCCACAACAATGTTGCAAAATCATGTATGTCATGAAGTTGAAGATTTGAAGGATGCTGTGGGCGTGTATTGGTGCTGCTATTCCATGGATTGGCCAGATTCAGAAGATGCAAATGACTTGGACCTATCACTTTGGACACAAGGGACAGTATCTGCCTCTCCAGCACATATATATTGCTGGCTGTTCCCCTGAGAGCTCACTTGCCTGCACTACATGCTCCAGGACGACATCTGCCACTGCACTGCTGCTGTCTCTGCCCCTCTGGACCCTGCAATGGCACGTACTGTGGAGAGAGCCCCAGCCTTCAGCCTTGAGGAGAACCAGGCCCTGCTGGACAGCCTACTTCCACAGTACAGCAAGCTGTATGGGACACCAGGGGAGCAGGTGAGTGTTCTGTGCACTGCCTTTCTGAATGTGCATATTGTCTGACTAGCAAGGCTGAAAGTCTGCACGCCACTGGCTAGCAGGCTCACTGAGTAGTTGTCACCCCCCATAGTGTGTAGTGACATGCACTGGACAGGTATGGTGCAGTGACAGTGTATTTGAACAAGGTTTTACTTCCCATGCAATGATACCATGTAGTGACGTCTGGCAAACTGTCCATGGGCAGCTTTGCACTGCCTGAGTACATCATGTGCCCCTGTGATTGAGACATGTATATACAACTGTGTCATGCACGGATATGTTGCATGTGTAGTAATGGCCTTTTCACTTTGTCATCCTGACAGGTCAATGCCCATCGGAAGCAGGAGATCTGGAAGGACATCGTCCAGGCTGTCCGGTCCGTGGGGGTCTACAAGCGCCGGATCCGCAACTGCCAGAAGAGGTGGCAGGACCTTCGGGGCTGGACCCGGAGGATTGCACGGGTCCAGCTGAAGCTGTCGCCTCCTCGCAGGAGGGGCGGAACATGGACCCTGACCCCCACATGCTCCAGATCCTGGCGGTGGTGTTTCCAGACCTGGATGGGCAGCTGAAGGCCAGACAGCAGCAAGGAGGGGGTGAGTCAAAGACTGCACTGTGAACTCTGTATTACATGCTTTGTGCCCTCCTCTGGCCTGGTTCAACTGCCACAGTGCAGCAGTCATGTTGTCCAGGAGCCATGTCCCTCTATTGTGCACTGCCCACTCCTCATCTGATAACCAGGTGTGGCCCTTACATTCAGGGAATTGTGTCACTTGGGACTGTGTCCTTGCAGTTTGCTTCACTAAAGGTGGGGGACAGCATCTGTTTCCCTAACTCTGTTGTGGGCATCATGGGTGGGTCCATTGTTCACACAACGCCTGTGTTTGGACATGTAATCTGCGTGTTGCTTTGATATGCGGTCCACTTGCTGAGCTGAGCCACCATATGTGCCTGGGGTATGTGGCACACGCCCATGCAGCGGGTGGGAACAATGTTTGGGCCCCAGGAGTGTGCAGATTACGTGTGTCACACATACATAGCCAGCTATCCACTGTCCAGGGTTCATCCCTCATTCATGTGGGGCAGGACAGTCATGCCTACTCCAGGCCATGCAATGCACTCTGTACTCCCACTCCCGTGTATCAGATGACACATTGTGCGCAGTGATTTGACCCCTCAGGTGTCTGCCTCTGTGTCAGTGTGCTGTGGATTAGTTGCCAGGACTGCTGGGGTGTTTCTAGGTAGGGGCTCAGCATGCCACTGGAGATGTGACCATAGGAGACGATACTTGTGTGTCACATAGGTGTTTGATCAGCTGCCCGTGCAGACTGGGGTATGCAAATGTGAAGTTCAGGCAGCTGTTCCCCATTCACAGCAGATTGTGAGGGGCTCAGGTTCAGAGGGTAGTGTCACAGGTCTCCCATATGTCCAATAGGTATGACCTGGACAGATGAGGGTTAAGATGATGTGTTGTGGGGGGATGTACATGTGCACTTGTGCAGCTCCAGGACTTGCATTCCCCATGACCTACTATTGTGACACAGTGCAGAGTGTTGTTGTCTGGCTGCCAAGTCATACATCACTGAGACAGTGATGTATGACTTAGCAGTCATGCCTCCGCCATGGCATGTGTCTACTTATTGGTGATCCTGCAGGGGAGTGACATGTGCTACATGCACACCATTGTGGCGATGGCTATCAGGACATGGGTGCATCATGGTGTCTGTCGCTGGTATGCATCACATGCATTTCCTATTTGACTCTGGGCATCCCTTTCATCCGGAAACCTGTACTGACTCAGTGGCAAGAGGTGTGATGTGTGCATGTCCACATGCTACACCGTGTCCTCTGCACTGTCCAACTACTGTGTAGTTGGTGCATGTGTCCACACTGGGGTGTTGCAATCCAACAGACACCAGACAGATGGGTGCAAGGCCATGTGGGATGTGAGTGCCATGGTTAGCATCAGACTGACAATTGGCTGCTCCTGTTCAGTTAGGGCACTTTTAGCAATGTACAACTAATGATGCCAGGGCTTGCTCTGTAATGTGCTGTGCTCACAGTGGTGTGTGCGTTTGGTGCAGGTGACTGATGTCTGTCTGTTTCCCCATTGTTTGCAGATACATCCACGGCCACAGAAGGGGACAGCTCCACGGACCAGGAGGAGCTGGAGAGCCAGACTGGGTCAGCAGCCGAGGAGTGGTCGGAGGGACCCAGTGGAACGGAGGGCGAGGGGAGCCACACCGAGGAGTCCTCAGCACCATCCACCTCAGCTGAGGACCAGAGCAACTCGGAGGATGACTCCCTTATGGAGGCGGGTGTCAGCAGCCACCACACCCCAGCTAGTGTTGCTGTCCCCGCCACCACCAGCACCACCACCGCCCTCCCATCGGCTCCCATTCCCCAGGTCCGTGGAGGCTCCCATGTTCGGGAGCGTGTCTCCTTTGGGCCAGGCACCACACCCCTGCCCCTGTGTCCCCTGCTGCCCTGAGTGAGGAGTCTGTGTACCTCCTTCGCCAGCTCCATGTAGGGCAGACAGCCATGCTGAGTGTCCTCCATGCGCACACCGCTCTGTTGACTCAGCTGGTGTCGTTCATGGAGGGCATCTCATCGGGCATGTCTGACCTACAGAGGGGCAATAGGTCCATGGACTCCTCCCTGACGGCAGCAGTGTCCCTCCTCAGACAGTCCCTCACCCCTCCTGCCTCTGCTCCATCCACACTCCCCAGCACCTTACCCGTCCCAAGCACACACACACCGGCACAGGCACACACCAGCACACACACATCCAGCACACAGACACACACGCCACAAACAAAACGCACACGCACGCACAGTCAGGGGACTGAAACCAGACTCACAGGGGATGGGGCCCTGGAACACACACACGCATCCACGAGCACTGCGCAGTCCTCAGTTGCCTCTCCCTCCAAAACACCCTCCCTTGCCTCACCTGCAACCCCAAAGACCCAGCGCCTCTTCCTCAGTGACCTCGGCCTCTTCCCCTCCGATCCAGCTGCTCCAGCATCCAGGGGGAAGAGGAAGCCCACCCACACGGAGCAGAGTGCCCCTCGCCCCCGGACACCCTCCCCCAGGCGCAGACAGACTGAGGCCCCCACCCGCAAGTCCCCCGGAGTCGTAAGAGCAAGACCCCGCCGCCGCCCTGCAGCTCAGGCACCAGGTCTCCTTCCTCCATCCCTCAGGCCCCCACTCCACAGGTGCCCCCACCACACCCTGCCCCAGGTTCCCCCACCCACAGATATACCCTCCCAAGAGGATCCGGCCTTCTCCCCTGGCACTTGCTCTCCCGGCACCACACCCCCGCTGCGCTTGTCTGTGCCACTGATGTGGTGAGGGTGTCCTCCCCTCTGTCCAGCCCACCTTGCCTGTTCCCCATTCTCCTCCCCTGGTGGTAGGCACTGCAGTGGAGTCCACTACCACCCTGTCTGACTTGGGCACTGCAGTGGCGGACCTGTCCACTCCATCTGCAGGGTCCACTGCAGTCGTGCCGGCACCCACATCATCTGAGTCATGCCCCCAGTTGTGCCGGCACACACCATGTCAGACACCTCCACTGCAGTTGTCAGTGGCTCTCCAGCACCCACCACCCCTTCCCTGCTTCCTCCTGGTGAGCCCTGATCCTGTCCCTGCGGTGCCTGGCCTGCCCCCCGGTTGCCCCTCCTAGTGGATTGTCCCTGGTTTTGTGCAGGCATGCGTAGGGTGACATCTGCCACTGTCACCAAGTTTGGACTTTGACAATGGACTGGCCATTGGCCTTTGTGTTTTTTCTGGACTTTGTTTTCATTCCACACATATGCTGAATAAAGCAACTTTCTGTTCTCTAGTGCTTATGCTTCTGATGTACATGTTGTTGATGATGCTAACCATGCCCTTGCTGCAGTGATGGTGATATTTGGTCTCATGATAATGAAGTGTTACTGTGCAGGAACCCATGTGGTCAAGGGGGAATGTGTCCTATCCTGTGGTGTATCCATGTCATCCATAGCAGCATCTGAGGGTGTCATGTGTTCAGTATTTGGCAATGGGATTTCCTACTTAGATTAGCTATTTCACATCTGTGGCTTCCACCCCTGCACATCTGTTGTGCCTGCTATTGTTCAATTCGTCTACTTCCCTGACCGTGTGGCCATCTCCACTGGACATGCAGGTTTGGGCATCAATGGGGAAGGACTCATCCGTGTAGTCAGTGAAACATTGCTATACAAGTGTGTTGGATCTGTGCTGATGATTCAGTTGGCACTTCCATGACCAGGCTGATGTGACGGGAGCCCTCATTTGGTGCTAATTGTTGATTGTGTGACCAAGTGCTCAGCTGACATGATGGGGCCCTACTGAGGCAACATATGGTACAGCTTTCCTCACACAGGAGTGGAGTCCCCTCATGGCAGTGTGTACACCTGTGACATTGCCTGCGCCCAAGGTGTGTGTTGTATGTGCATGTCTGTGTGTTCACTTCCGTTTAGCTGTGCATGCTGTGATCCCTAGTGTTGTACCTGTTTGTGATGCTTGCTGAGTTGACCTATGTTCCCCCAAAGTCTTCTCCCTGGGTTCTCTGTGGTGTGGGTGCATGGCACATTACTGGTCATCAGGGTGTCACCCATAGGTGTGTTTGCTGTCAGGGCTGTGTTTGTGTGCAGACGCAGATGGGTCACAGTCAGGTTTCCCTTGGCACTTGTTGTTTGCCCCTGTCATGTGATTTCCAGTTTGTGTTATCTTTCAGTGATTGTGACACGTTGTGTGTGTGACTGCTGGCACTCCTCAGGGTCCGGGCTGCAATGTTGGTTGTTGTCTATGTGTGTTCTTTGTGGGTGACCTTGGCTTCTTCATTGGTGTGTGACTGTGGCTGGGATCCCATTGGTTGGTGTGGTATTGCCGTCATGTCCATGTACAGCGTAGTGTGCAGTGTGTCAGACATTCAGGAGTCTTGTTGAGTGGCCATGTGTGATGTGTTTCTGCACCTTGGTTCCCACCCACCACCCTGGAATAGTCATGGGTGCATGTGCAATGTCACCAGTGCATGTGTACTTCACTGCTGCACATTGTTGGAGGTCGAGGGGTGTGGTGTTGAGTGTGTGCAGATGAGAGTTGTTGCCCGGCTAGGCCCCTGCCTCCATGTTGGCCTTGGCTTACTGGCCATGCTGATTGATTTGTGCTTGTGTAGGTGTGATGGTAGTTTGTTGCTCAGGACACATGACTTTGGTTCACAGTGTGAACCACATTTAGCTTTGTCATCACAGTGGGATTGTAATGTAGCCCAGGGTCACCACATTGTGGGGCCCTGGGGGTGGTGCTGTGGTGTGTCTGTGTCTTGCTGTGTCAGTTGCTGTTCCTACGTGCCTGTGTGACATGTGTGATTTGTGCTCCCTCTCATCTGACAATGCCTGCTTGCCCACATAGGGGATTTGGATCCATGAGTTACCTTTGTGTGGCACTGTATGCACATCTGTATGATTGGTATTCAGGTCTCCTCATGTGTTGTGTGTTTGCCTGGGGACACTGGCACCCCCCTCACCTGTTGTGTATGATGTGCAGTGTGGGTCTGCCTGTTTGTGTTTGTGCATCTGCACCACTGCATTGGCATATCTTGGGTGTGCCATTGGCTGTATGTAGTTTGGTCGGTTTCCCCTGCTGTCCCTGGGACTCCTAGGTCATCGGTCAGCACAATGATCATGGTTTGTGTGTCCCATTGCTGCCATGGTATGGTATCTGTTCACCTCACATCTGCAGTCTCCACAGGGTATCTGCATTTGTGTGCCCATTGGTGCAAATATGTGGGTCTGCATTCTGATGGTCACTTCTGTCATTGTGTCATTGATGAATGTTGACAGTGTCAGCCCCCATGGGTGTTGTTTGTCTGCACATGGCCAAAGGTATGTCTTATTTGCACTGCAGTATTTGGCTCACCCAATTTATGTTGCAATGGGACACATACACTACTTTGCCACTGATGTGTTTTTTGTTCTGTGACCAGGAATCATCCATGCAGTTTGGCAGTTGCAGCTCTTTCTTTGTCAACACTTACCTTTTGCTCACTGTGATGATGGGGGTTTGGACCCCATTGCCACAATGGTCATGGGCTGCTTGCATTGTGGGTGCCACACACATATATGTGTGGCACATGTGCTAGGGGGTCACATTGTATGTTCAAAGTCATGTTCGATGTTGTAGGCATTTGACACAGTCTACACACGCTTGTCATGGTGTTGGGGGGATGTCTTTTTCTTGCATTCCCTAGGTTGTGGTGTGCTGGTTGTGTCATGCATTGTCCATCCTATGAGTGGGGGTGGTAGTAGTGGTAGGCATCCAGCCCCCCCTGGCTCAGGGTGGTAGTAGTGGTAGGCATCCAGCCCCCCTGGCTAAGGGTGGTGGTAGGCATCCAGCCCCCTGGCTAAGGGTGGTAGTAGTGGTAGGCATCCAGCCCCCTGGCTCAGGGTGGTAGTAGTGGTAGGCATCCAGCCCCCCTGGCTAAGGGTGGTAGTAGTGGTAGGCATCCAGCCCCTCCTGGCTAAGGGTGGTGGTAGGCATCCAGCCCCCCCTGGCTAAGGGTGGTAGTAGTGGTAGGCATCCAGCCCCCCCTGGCTCAGGGTGGTAGTAGTGGTAGGCATCCAGCCCCCCCTGGCTCAGGGTGGTAGTAGTGGTAGGCATCCAGCCCCCCCTGGCTAAGGGTGGTGGTAGGCATCCAGCCCCCCCTGGCTAAGGGTGGTAGTAGTGGTAGGCACCAAGCCCCCCCTGGCTAAGGGTGGTGGTGGGCATCCAGCCCCCCCTGGCTAAGGGTGGTAGTAGTGGTAGGCATCCAGCCCCCCCTGGCTAAGGGTGGTAGTAGTGGTAGGCATCCAGCCCCCCCTGGCTCAGGGTGGTAGTAGTGGTAGGCATCCAGCCCCCCCTGGCTAAGGGTGATGGTAGGCATCCAGCCCCCCCTGGCTAAGGGTGGTAGTAGTGGTAGGCATCCAGCCCCCCCTGGCTAAGGGTGGTGGTAAGAAACAAAAAAAAGGGAGGTACCCTAATATTTATAGTAGGGACAGGGTAAGTATCAATAAAAACATAAAAAGTCCCTACATCAATCTCTGTAGTATTTATATGTTTATAAACTAAGTAAGTGTCTAAAAAGGCTCAAAAGGACCATATATTTATACAATTAATTAAACAACATATATTTATACACTTGATCAAACAACATATAATCAGCGCAACACTGAGAATGAATAACCAACTAAATGTAAAATCAATATAAAATGTATTCAATACAGATATGCAATTAAAGCCATAATACACCAATCAAAGATTAAAAAAGCACAATTTATGATTAAAATACACAGTTACAAAATCATTAGAAAACAGAAAAGTCGACGCCGCGTTTCGGTGAATCGTAAATATATCACCTTCTTCAGGACAGTTTTCTAAACAATTAGTATGATGATTAAATTTCAATTTGTAGAAGCGATCTTCTTACAATGAAAAGCTGGAAATATGCCAGTAATTGAACACCTCTCTTAAATAAGAGGCCACGTTGAGGAGAATGTGTGTGTTGTGGCCACCATATAATTCTTCTTCATAAATATCCAAAGGCTCAGGTATCGTAGGAGTGGATGTGCCGATGGCTGATAAACCGTGATACAGGCACAATATCTATACTCCAAACCCTCGCCGTTTACGATAGTAAGTTTTTATTCGGGCGGAGATATTCTGATTATATCACCGTCTAGGTCATTGGATAAATTTAAAAACCTAAGAGAGGCAGAATGGCCTCCTCGCCAGCAACAACACCACAGCAACTTCCGGGTCAGGATACGCTAAGGGTGGTGGTAGGCATCCAGCCCCCCCTGGCTAAGGGTGGTAGTAGTGGTAGGCATCCAGCCCCCCCTGGCTCAGGGTGGTAGTAGTGGTAGGCATCCAGCCCCCCCTGGCTCAGGGTGGTAGTAGTGGTAGGCATCCAGCCCCCTGGCTCAGGGTGGTAGTAGTGGTAGGCATCCAGCCCCCCTGGCTAAGGGTGGTAGTAGTGGTAGGCATCCAGCCCCCTGGCTAAGGGTGGTGGTAGGCATCCAGCCCCCCTGGCTGAGGGTGGTAGTAGTGGTAGGCATCCAGCCCCCCTGGCTCAGGGTGGTAGTAGTGGTAGGCATCCAGCCCCCCTGGCTCAGGGTGGTAGTAGTGGTAGGCATCTAGCCCCCTGGCTAAGGGTGGTGGTAGGCATCCAGCCCCCCCTGGCTAAGGGTGGTGGTAGGCATCCAGCCCCCCCTGGCTAAGGGTGGTAGTAGTGGTAGGCATCCAGCCCCCCCTGGCTAAGGGTGGTGGTGGTGGGCATCCAGCCCCCCCTGGATAAGGGTGGTAGTAGTGGTAGGCATCCAGCCCCCCCTGGCTAAGGGTAGTGGTAGGCATCCAACCCCCCCTGGCTAAGGGTGGTACTAGTGGTAGGCATCCAGCCCCCCTGGCTAAGGGTGGTGGTAGGCATCCAGCCCCCTGGCTAAGGGTGGTAGTAGTGGTAGGCATCCAGCCCCCTGGCTAAGGGTGGTGGTAGGCATCCAGCCCCCCTGGCTAAGGGTGGTAGTAGTGGTAGGCATCCAGCCCCCCTGGCTCAGGGTGGTAGTAGTGGTAGGCATCCAGCCCCCCCTGGCTCAGGGTGGTAGTAGTGGTAGGCATCCAGCCACCCCTGGCTCAGGGTGGTAGTAGTGGTAGGCATCCAGCCCCCCCTGGCTAAGGGTGGTAGTAGTGGTAGGCATCCAGCCCCCCCTGGCTCAGGGTGGTAGTAGTGGTAGGCATCCAGCCCCCCTGGCTAAGGGTGGTAGTAGTGGTAGGCATCCAGCCCCCCTGGCTCAGGGTGGTAGTAGTGGTAGGCATCCAGCCCCCCTGGCTAAGGGTGGTAGTAGTGGTAGGCATCCAGCCCCCCTGGCTCAGGGTGGTAGTAGTGGTAGGCATCCAGCCCCCCTGGCTAAGGGTGGTGGTAGGCATCCAGCCCCCTGGCTCAGGGTGGTAGTAGTGGTAGGCATCCAGCCCCCTGGCTCAGGGTGGTAGTAGTGGTAGGCATCCAGCCCCCCTGGCTCAGGGTGGTAGTAGTGGTAGGCATCCAGCCCCCCTGGCTAAGGGTGGTAGTAGTGGTAGGCATCCAGCCCCCCTGGCTCAGGGTGGTAGTAGTGGTAGGCATCCAGCCCCCCTGGCTCAGGGTGGTAGTAGTGGTAGGCATCCAGCCCCCCTGGGTAGGGGTGGTGGTGGGCATCCAGCCCCCTGGCTAAGGGTGGTAGTAGTGGTGGGCATCCAGCCCCCTGGCTAAGGGTGGTGGTGGGCATCCAGCCCCCTGGCTAAGGGTGGTAGTAGTGGTAGGCATCCAGCCCCCCTGGCTAAGGGTGGTGGTAGGCATCCAGCCCCCCTGGCTAAGGGTGGTAGTAGTGGTAGGCATCCAGCCCCCCTGGCTAAGGGTGGTGGTAGGCATCCAGCCCCCTGGCTAAGGGTGGTAGTAGTGGTAGGCATCCAGCCCCCCTGGCTCAGGTGGTAGTAGTGGTAGGCATCCAGCCCCCTGGCTCAGGGTGGTAGTAGTGGTAGGCATCCAGCCCCCCTGGCTAAGGGTGGTGGTAGGCATCCAGCCCCCTGGCTAAGGGTGGTAGTAGTGGTAGGCATCCAGCCCCCCTGGCTCAGGGTGGTAGTAGTGGTAGGCATCCAGCCCCCTGGCTCAGGGTGGTAGTAGTGGTAGGCATCCAGCCCCCCTGGCTCAGGGTGGTAGTAGTGGTAGGCATCCAGCCCCCTGGCTAAGGGTGGTAGTAGTGGTAGGCATCCAGCCCCCTGGCTCAGGGTGGTAGTAGTGGTAGGCATCCAGCCCCCCTGGCTAAGGGTGGTGGTAGGCATCCAGCCCCCCTGGCTAAGGGTGGTAGTAGTGGTAGGCATCCAGTCCCCCTGGCTCAGGGTGGTAGTAGTGGTAGGCATCCAGCCCCCCTGGCTCAGGGTGGTAGTAGTGGTAGGCATCCAGCCCCCTGGCTCAGGGTGGTAGTAGTGGTAGGCATCCAGCCCCCCTGGCTAAGGGTGGTAGTAGTGGTAGGCATCCAGCCCCCTGGCTCAGGGTGGTAGTAGTGGTAGGCATCCAGCCCCCCTGGCTAAGGGTGGTAGTAGTGGTAGGCATCCAGCCCCCCCTGGCTCAGGGTGGTAGTGGTGGTAGGCATCCAGCCCCCCCTGGGTGAGGGTGGTAGTGGTGGTAGGCATCCAGCCCCCTGGGTGAGGGTGGTAGTAGTGGTAGGCATCCTGCCCCCTGGGTAGGGGTGGTGGTGCGCATTCAGGCCCCTGTGTGCATATGTGGCATTGGTGATGGGCATCCCGCCCCTATGGTGCTGCTGTTGCTGGTGTAAGTATATTCTGCATCCCTCTGTGTGTGTGTGATGTGTCGTGTACATGTTGTATGTGTTTTGTGGTTGGTGTCTGTCTTACCTTCTGCGCCGTACGCGTCCGTGCCTGTTCCGGTAGTAAATGTAGAATATTGGTATGATCGGGACGAAGGGATTCATGGTTGGTTCGTGTCGTTCGTCCTTCTCGTTGCTTCGCGTCGTCCTCGTCGCTTCGCGTCGTCCTCGTCGCTGGCATGTTCGTCTCGTAGCCGTGGATTGTGTTCTGGCGCGAATCGGAGCTTATGTGCGCCTCTCCCGGATGCTTTGACGTGCCGTGTGTAGCGACGGGCTCGGCGCGTACGGGAAGCGCATCGTACTTGTTCGGCCGGACGGAGCTGCATTTTCCCTTCCGTGCGACTCGATTCAGCGTTTCCGGATTCGCCTCGGTCGGAGAACAGGACCTGGTTTGGGTGAGTACGGCTCGGCCGGATTCTGTGCTGTTGTGCGCATCGTACTTACTCGTTCGGTGTGCTGTACGGATCGGTCGGGAAACAGGCTTTCGCATGGCTTTTTTCCCGACCGAATGGTATTGGGTGCGCCTCCGACCGAGATCGGAATCGGCCCCTATATGTCTATTTGTTGGTTGGGGAATGCATTGACCCACACCCTGCTACACACTTGCCTATTTATTCTCTCACCATTACGTTGGAATTAAAGTAGGTTATTGTAGATTTGGTCAAAAGTCCCTCTGACAAGGGCTCAGGACAAGACAGGGTTCCCATCTTACTTTATAAATCTAATATCGATTTGTGGGCTTCTTCCATGACTAATGCCATTGACTCTGTCTGCAGCACACATCTACCTTCTTCTTGGCATACTGCCATTATTGTGCCAGTGTTCCAGAAAGGGGTTAGGCAAGGTATGCGTTTCTACAGGCTAATTTTGCTGTTAGATTCAGTGGAAAAGTGGTTGGCCGTGTTGTTCTATAAAGAATTATGGCCTGCGCTGAAGCATCTAATGTTTAATCGAAGGTCAAATATGGCTTCAGATCCAGGTTAGGCACACTTAAACCATGTTTTAATCTTAATCTGATTGTCAGCAAATACACAGTGGCCAAGGCAGTTCAACTTTATCATATATGGACCTCAGCAGTGCCTTTGATAGAGTCAACCAGTCTACGTTGTGGGATATCCTATCCAATATGGGTGTGGATCAGATCTTGGTTGACTTCCTTTGAGCGCTACATTCAGAGGTATCGGCACAATTGTGTTAGAATGAGGGGTGTGGCAGGGTTGTGCACTTGCTCCTATATTGCTTTGCTTATATATTAATATTTTAGATGTTTTTTATAATTTCAAATTGTAAGGATGTACCTATAGTGCGATCCAAGCCAATCACAGTTTAATATGTGCTGACAACGCAGTTTTGATGTCAAGGATCCCTAATGGTTTTAGAAACTTGGTTGACACATTTGTACATTTTATGGATTCCTTGGACCTAGAAACTAATGCCAGTAGGACGTATTATATGGTCTGTGGCCATAAGAGTCAAAAATGTCAACCCATCTTCATTAGGACAAGATTGTTGAGAGGACAAGTCACTTCCCATATTTGGGCATTACTTTTGATTCCCTAGGCTTTTGAACACAGTGCTTATCGACTAGGTGCCAAAGATGTCATCAATTGGTGGATGACCTGTTTAGCTTTGCCCAGAGTGTTGGGAACAAGCCAATTAAATCCCTCCTTGAAATCTATAATCGGAAATGTATCCTAATTTTAATTTATGGGGCCACTATCTCAGAATACCATAATTCTCATAGCCTCCATTCTGAAGAAAAAGAGTTCTGTCGACCCTCGCTGTGATTACCACCAAAGAGTCAATATTTCATCTTACATGAACAATTAGGACTGCCTTAAATGGAGGATCGAGTGAAACCTAATTCTATTTTATTGTGGCTGTCTGGTTAGTCTAATGCTCAGGCTTCCATTAATAGACAAATTATCAAGGATTGTCTTGTCTGTGATCTAGGTCACAAAATACCATGACTTTTATATTATGTCATATCCACAGTTAAAATATTTGTCAGGCCAGATCTATTCAGCAGTCCTCAGCAAATTACACGGGTAAGTCAACTTGGGCCGAGGATGGCCTTAGTGCTTTTATTACTTTATCCTGAGAAGGGAAGCAACTAAAAAAGCCATTTATTATGGACTGAGTTATAACACAAACCACACAGGAGACAGAGCCATATTTAAATAGGGTTAGTAATCTTTGGTAGATATTGCTGCTAACCAGATGTCGATGGGCAGCATCCATTGTCAACTTAGTTTCCCACTTTTGGACAATATGACCCAGCCGACATATTGATATGCCCCTGCAATGAATTGCAGCCACAAATACAATTGCATTTTTCTGTACATTTTTTAAACCTTTTACACATCAGTTTTTTTGCAAATAATGGATGTTATATGTGTAAACCTGGCTTTTATTATTTAAGAATGTTGAGCTCTCCTCCAATTTGTAAGGTGAGCTGCTTTTTAAATCAGTCATACGATATTTTACATCTTTTTGTTTTAACTATAATTGGTATGTTTTATTATGTAAACTACCATTGTGACTATTCACATTGTAAATGGTTTTAAATTGTGTCTTTTAGATAATTTTTAATAATCAAATAAAGGTGTTGATGAGGATGATGATAAACTACATCATGACAAGAATCCTTTGCTAAAGCAGACATTTACTTTAAAATTATATACATGAAAGTACAAATCGTGGCAATATGAAACAAAATATGTGCTCTACAAATGTGTAAGAAACTATGATATATCTTTGAAAGCAACGCCCACGTACCTGTAAGTACCGTACAATTCTGCAGACAAGATCAGGGGCCATGAAATCTCCTGTGAACCTCCATATGATATCGGTCATGATATTTATGAGTCCCGTGAGGAAATCTGTATGAAAAAATATAGATTGTTTGATTTCTAATCTATTAGGTACGCAAACAATGTATAGCCTGAAGACAATAAACATGATATATTTTGTTTTTCGATCAATGAGTTATTTTGGACACGGTAAAAAAGCCAACAATAAGGCTGTTCATGCAATATTCATTAAAATGTGGTTTTGGCAAATTATTACAATGCTGATGTTGCATGTCAGTATTCAGGGAATAAAATGTGTTCAAAGTTCCTAATCAATCTAGTTCCAGTTACCAATATTTTTCCCTTCCTCTGCACCACCACTCAGTGAATCGGTTTAGAGGTGGCTGGAAAACAATTTGCATTAATTACCATTGGTTCGTATTGGCACCAATGGTAATGCGTCCGTGTCCCACAGTTTATAACTGTCATGAACTGGATCACTTCGACAAAACATTTTTGGAAGTGCTTTATAATAGTATGGACATCAGGAGATGTAAAGAAGACGTGTTACCATGTTTGAATAGTGGTGAAACATAGCTCAGTGATGACCAAAGTCCAGCTACACCTGCAATGCAAACTTCGCATGAACGTTTTGAAAATACTGTGGAACTCAACTGTTTACATTTGTATTTATTAGTACTGGTTTTAGTATGAGCTCAAACCCACTGTTTTATATTGTGTAATTTGCACTGCTTTTAATTAAAGATGCAATAAAATATTTAATTACAGAAAAGTTAGGTCTATTAATTAATGTACATAACATCGACTGAATTTTCTCTTGCTGCACTCATTGTATGCTGTAGTTCTATTCTTTAAATACGCAGATGCTGTAGGCTTTGCTCTGATATTTCAAAATGCCATAATGCACTGTGTGGTAGGAACTTTTGTCCCAGAATAAAATGTCAGAACCGTAAATGAAGGATAGCATCTTATGGCAGTTTGTTTCTTGTGTGCTGTAGAAAAATAAACATCCAATAAGTAAAATAAAGTTTTTAGTGTATTTCTTTTTCAGGTGTTACATTTATTACACACAGAAGATGGACAGGTTTGGTTTTTACAAGTAAAACAGCAAAGCACAAAACGTCTCAGTAGCGGCTCCTGGAGGGAGTGCTGCGGGGCGGTGAGGCGGGGCGGGGGAGGGACAGGGTGGGGGTAGTAAACTCCGGCATACGGCTGAAAGGAGGTAAGTACATAAATAAATAAATAAAACAAATTACGATGCGCACGCTGCAACACCAAATAGCGATGCAGCATGCGCAATGTAATTCGTTTTATTTATTTGTTTATGTACTTACCTCTGTTCGGCCGTATGCCGGAGTTTACTACCCCCCACCCTGCCCCTCCCCCGCCCCGCCTCACCGCCCCACAGCACTCCCTCCAGGAGCCGCTACTGCAACGTCTATATAGTTGTGGAAGCAATTTGTGCTCCACAAGGCACAATTGTAAACATAGAGGTCTCATCATGGAGTACATGTTTAAAAGCTGTATGGTTACTGAAAAGAGTCATGAGCCTCTACACAAAAGTAAACTTAGAAATGAGTAAATTTACACTTGTAACTTTACTTTTGTTTTTATAAGTAACTTTACTACATTTAGCTATTCACCATTTACAAGTGTAAAATTACTCAAATGTTTAGACTTACATGTCTCCACCCCTGGAGGCAGGGTGTGCAGCCAAATTTACAACTCTAAAGTTTCTAAACCCAAAAAGGAACAATAGTAAGCCCAGCACCATACGTGGCCAAGGACTTAAACTGCAACACTTTTCCATAGAAAATAATGAAGCAGGTACTTAAAATAGAATCCTATAGGAAAAAAGTTAACTTAATATAATTTATTTAAACTTTTGAAAAATTTATAAAAAATGTAATTGAAGTTTTAGAGTATATATATAAATATATATATATATATATATATATATATAAATATTGATATTACATATTATTTATTGATATAACACTGTAATAGCAATTACATTTAAAAATAAATGTAACTTTAATTTAAAAAGAAATGCATTTCAATAAATTCTATACCAAAAAGTTTGTAACTGTGAATGTATTATAAGTAAATACAAACATTTTGCTTTAGGTGGGATTTATTTTAATAAATCATTAACAAAAATATTTAATATATTTCATTTACAATAATATGTACCAAAAATGATATGCTAATTATTTCGAATTAAAGAGATTTTTTACATTTTCTCTCTATTTTACCAAAGAGATATCTCTGCCCCTATGGCAGAGCTCTCCCTATGGTAATGTACAGGGAAAAGTAGAAAGGATTATTAAGCTCGAAAACAAAATAGTACAAATACTTCATTGTTAAATATTAATGTAAAAGATTTTCATATAAAAATGCTGCAGTACTAATACCTTAATTTTGAGTTAAATATTTAATTAATTTAAATATATTTAAATTAAATAAAAAAATATGTTCTGAAGTTAGAATTTAAAACATCTCCACAGCTAAAGTGAAAAAAAGAATATTATTAGTTTGTATTAATTATTATTAATTATTATTGAAAGTGATGTACAGGATTAATTATATACAATTTCAATATTTTTTAAAGTTTCAAAGTTTATTTATTCATGATCTGGAACTTCAATGGGAGCCACATGAAAAAAATACAACACGCACATAATAAATCAAAATAAATCAAAAAGGTAATAGCATAAATAGTAACACCATATAATCAGTAACCCACTATGCTATCATCAATTTCATAATCTATAAGTATTGAATTGTTTCAAAAATGTCAATACAGATTTAAAAAACCATTTAAAAAGGTAAAAGCTCAAGCACAGAACATTTCATTAGGAAAATACAATAAAAGTTGAATGGCATTGACCGTCTTCTAGCTTGATATTTTAAGAAGAGAGGCCTCATTAAGGTGTGGCAATATAATAGCAAAGCAGGACAAATAAATAACATAAATTTCAATAACCCACCATAGCACAATCAATTTCATGATCTTAAAAAGTAGATTGATTTCAAAAAGTTCAATACAGATTTAAAAAGTGTTTTCAAAACGCATGACAAATACACAACACGTGTTTCAAATCCTAGAACCATTGTTGCAAATATTGCCTACATTTGGTCTGGTCTAAGTCAAACAAGCTTAAAGCATATTAAAAAGTCCTAAAATACATAGATTTTTCATTTTCATCAGAATAATCTCTTTGCATATATAACTCCTTAATGAGTTAGAACCACTTCTTAGTATACGATCATCCCAACGAACCACTCCAGCCAAACCTTGCAGAAATTAACTTATTAGCCCAAATTCAAGTATTAAGGTTGCAAGTACCACCAGGGTATCAAATAAACACAAATTCCTCAAAATGTGTCCTTCTGTTTTGTCTAACAAATACCATTTTGCAACATCAATTAATTCCACTGCATACAGTAGTGTAGGTGGGATTTTAGATTTATATATAATGAGAAGGTGGGAAAAATGACTTCGCCCCACTACCATATTATTATTATTATTATTATTATTATTACTACAACAAATGCACCGAACCCCTTAGCCTGGGAATTAGCCTTACAGATACTGCTTGAAATATGTTCAGAATCATTTAAAGTGCTGCTCACAAGAGTATATTTAAATTTTTAAATTCAAAAGGTTTTAGTAAAATATTTTAAAATTAAATAATAAATGTTTTCTTTCTAGAAAATCTTTTAAAAATTAAATGTATGTGTATTTTTAAACAATTTATTTAATTTAACATTATTTTCTACATGATTTTATTTTAAGTACCTCCCTCCATTTATTTATATGAGAGGGTGTTGCAATACCAGTGGTTGGCCATATGTGATGCTGGACTTACTCTAGTCCTTTTTGGCTCTAGTAACTTTAGAAGTACAGTTTGCAAATAGCAATGGGCTGGCTCTTTTGTGGGTGGGTGCCTGTACTTCCCCAAGCCCCTTCTTAACCCTCCCTTAAGCCCTCCTTACTCATTCCTAAACTCCACCTATTTTTTAGAGGCATGCCCCATTTTTAAACCATTCTCCTAGGTCCCTCCCAAATTTACTACTAAGGGGCCGATTCTGATTCGGGCCGGAAATCTCTCCGACCGAGCCGGACCTGGAGAGATTTCCGACCGAATCGGACCCGTGCAGCCCGACCGAACGAGTACGATGCGCACGTATGCCATCGGACTCGAGTCGGTCGGACTCCCATTGAAGTCAATGGGAGCCTGTCGTACAACGCGTACGCGGGCTCCCATTGACTCAATGGGTGCGAGGCGGACAAGGGCGCCCCCTACAGCGTGTACGCGGCGAAGCGACTCGCGCCGTACACGCACAGATAGGGGGGACCTGTGTGCGACTCGGGTGGCTACGCATAAAGGGGGGTCCGACACGGACCCCCAAAGTACGGCTCCGACTGCTCTTTGGAGCCGGAGTGCGCGGCTCGGTCGGACTGCTCGCGGCGCGCATCGTACTTACCCGGCCGGGGAACGTCTCCATTGCACGGTGCGAGTCGAGTCCGAGCGAGTCGGTTGGTGCGGTTAGACCCGGGAACGAGTCGGTCGGAGCGGTCGGGACGCCCGGACGAGTCGGTCGGCGATTTTGCATCGTACTCGCTCGCCCGGACGCGCGTACGAATCGGTCGGGCAATAGGGCTCCGAATCGGATCCGGTTAAGCCGAATCCGATTCGGAGCCCTACCGGCCGAGATCGGAATCGGCCCCTAAATAGTAAACTTACATGCATGAGTCTCTCCCCATAAAAAAGATAGGTGAGATAGACATTTTTCTCATAGCTTTGTGATTATCATTTTGCAGCACTTTACTAGTAATACTGTTGTACTGATAAACTGCTAAACATACTATAAAATGCAGCTTATGAATGGGCCCTATATATCCAGGTTGCACATAGGAAACATATGCAACATTTTAAATGAACTGTCAGGTATGTCATTACTGCTGTTACCACTCTTGTTCCTGCCATACCTCTTTTGCCTAATATAAGTGCTTTCCTTTCCTCGTTTTCCGTCTTTCCCTATCATCCCCTCTCCTTCTCATTGGCTATGCACCCAATGTGACTTGAGATCGCACTATATAGGGAACACCCATCGTCAAATCAAATTGCTTGGCTTTAAAGAAATTACTTTTGACTTGAATCCTGGCTTGGAGAAAACGCTGGTGCGTTTATTCAAGTAACTTTCCTGTTTGTCGGTGCGCAGCAGGAGCTACAAAGCACATTCTGTACTCTCTAGACCGCTTATGCAACTTCTTGCTCTTTGATCCTCCAGGTGCATGGCAGGAGCCGTTAGCACCTCACTGGTTTCCCGGCCGCGGTCCCGGGCTCTTTGCTCCCTCCAGGTGCACGGCAGGAGCCGTTGGCGCCTCACTGGTTTCCCGCCCGCGGATGCGGTCCCGGGCTCTTTGCTCCCTCCAGGTGCACGGCAGGAGCCGTTGGCACCTCACTGGTTTCCCGGCCGTGGACGCGGTCCCGGACTCTTTGCTCCCTCCAGGTGCACGGCAGGAGCCGTTGGCACCTCACTGGTTTCCCAGCCGCAGACGCGTCCCAGGCTCTTTGCTTCCTCCAGGGGCATGGCAGGAGCCGATAGCACCTTGCTGGTTTTTCCGACCGCGGACGCGGTCCAACAGTCTTTGCTCCTTCTTGAGGTCACGGCAGGAGCTGTACTCAACGTTTTGGCCTTCCAGACCGCGGACGCGGTTTGGACAATAATTATTCCTTTCTTTGGGTGTATGGCAGGAGCCGAAAACAGCGCCTTGCCTTTGCCACCGCGAACACGGCTCTTCATTTGTTAATTCTTCCTTCGGTGCGAGCCGTGAGCACCTCCTTTTCGTGTTCCCTCCACAGTTGCAACCCTATCAACATCTTTACCTCACCAGGTGCACGGCAGGAGCCGTGTACGTTATACAAGCAGTCATAAAACCGCAGGAGCAGTTCTTTGCTTTATTCATTTCATGTTCCTGGTGCGCGGCAAGAGCCTGCGGCATCACTATATCTTTGTACGACCGCAGGTGCGGTTCCTTGGATTTCCCTTGTCCATTTCAATCCATGAGAGCACTGAGAGTTCTTGGGAGAACTATACCGTTCAAGGATCATAACACAAAGGCTCTACACACCTTTGAACTTTGGTGAGTGCATGTTCTCATGTCTTTTCTATCTCTATAGAAAAGATCTCCTCAAGTCTATGGTGTGTTTCCCTCTTCTCTTTCCTTTTACTAAAGTCCCTCTCCTGTTTATGTCTTCCAGACCCTGACCTGCCCTTTGCTTCTAGACTCCTACTAGACAGACACTATCTGCGCTACCCTCCATCCCCTATCAAGATACTCCAGGACTCTACGTCAACCCCCGTTATCCTCAACCCAAAAGCCTCTGGTGGAGTATATTCACGTCCCTTTCCCCTTGAGATCAATCGCCCATTCTGTTGTAGTCAGTGTGGAGGATTGGTCTGGAGGCGAGAGGGGGTACTCTCTCCATTTCCGCAGTTCCTGGTTTTCGGGTGAGTGGGATTGTGAGAAAAAGCCAAGCCCACAAAATTTACACAGCCCAAACGGAGATGGATCAGGAGGAAAGTGATGAGGCCCGTTTCCCTGCAGACACTACTCCTATTACTTCTGTACAGGAATTAGCAGCAGCTCTAGCTGTCATGCAGACAGAGGTCCAAAACCTCAGACAGGAGAACCATTCACTAAAGAATGAGCTCCTCAATAGACAAGTAGGAACAGAATGGGGTCCTCAGTCTGGGACTATTCCAAAGACGTCTCGTCACGTGGTACAATCTGCCACTTTTCTCTTTGACAAATCCCAACCGAGTAGTGGGGTTCTACTTGCTAACATTATAGTAGTCACTCCTGTTCCGGTACCGTTAGCTGCTCCCGAGAGGTTTAACGAAGAAAGCGGTAAATATCGTAGTTTCATGAATCAATGTCATCTACAGTACATGTGTCGACCCACTGCCTTTCCTGATGATTCGGCCAAGGTGGCGTTCATAATATCCTACCTTATGGGTCCCGCTGCAAACTGGGCGATACCATTAGTAGAAACTGACGACCCTCTTTTACACGATTTCCCCGCTTTTAAGGAACAGATGAGGAGGCTTTTTGACAGGCATACGTTTATGCAGGCCAGTGACACGGAATTACTAAACCTTCGACAGGGTAGGAACTCTCTGCTCTCTTACGTGACCGACTTCAATAGATTAATAGCTGAAACCCGTTGGCCTCCTGACAAAAGGACATCCTTGTTTTATCGGGGGCTTAACGATGAATTGAAGGATGTCCTATCGCAAATAGTCTACCCTCCGGAAGATTGCACAGAATTCATAGACTTAGTTATAAAGATGGATCATAGACTTCGTGAAAGACATGGAGAGAAAGGGAGAAACGAGAACCCCTGTGTCTTAGTTTATAAAAACGACAAGAAAGAAGAACATAGAACACCCCCAGCCGAACCAATGCAAATCGGAGGGGCTCGAGGGCCATTAACCCGAGAGGAGAAAGAGAAAAGACGCCATCTCAACCTTTGCCTCTATTGTGGTAAAGGGGGTCATTTTGCGAGAAAATGCCCTATTTGACCAAAAACCCCTGCGCCTAGAAAGACTGTAGCTTATGCTCAACATCTCCAAAGCACTTCGGTAGCATGGGTGCCTAGACACTTTACCATTAGTGTCACTTTGATATTATCCAATATTAACCGAGTAACCTTGTCGGTACTTTTGGATTCAGGAGCTAGTGGCAATTTCCTGGATAATCAGTTAGCCTCTTTCCTAGCTATTAATTGTATAAAGAAGAAAGAGCCTGAACCCGTAAGAGCTGTAGATGGGACTGAATTGTCATCAGTTCTCATTACGAGGCATACTTCCCCATTAACTCTAGTTTGTGACAATGGTCATTCCGAAGAAATCTCTTTTGACCTAATAGACACCCCAGCATTTGGAGTGATTCTCGGGGTGCCCTGGTTGCAAATGCATAACCCCAAATTAAACTGATACGGAGAACAGTGACCTTGGATTCCGGTCATTGCATCCAACAGTGCTATCAAGAGGCAATAGAATGGGCCTCTCCTCTGGTATGCGCTTCCTGTATCATCCCCGAACAAAGTTCAATACCTCACATCTACATACAATACACTGATGTGTTTGATAAAGTAAAAGCAACTGGGTTGCCTCCTCATCGCAGTTTCGATTGTCGCATAGATTTAGAACCTGGAGGGGTGCTGCCATGTAGCCGGATCTATGCCTTATCCGAACCAGAAACAGCCCACCTAAAAGATTACTTGGATGAGATGTTAGCCTGCGGTTTCATTAGATACTCTTCTTCACCGATCTCTTCTCCTCTTTTCTTCATATCAAAGAAGGAGGGGGGCCTTCGCGCTTGCATAGATTATAGGACCCTTAATAAGGTTACTATCAAGAATAAATACCCGTTACCACTCATCCTCTTACTACTTGATCAAATAAAAGATGCCACTGTGTTTATTAAGCTAGATCTCCGAGGGGCGTACCATCTCATCAGAGTACGTGAAGGGGATGAGTGGAAAACGGCGTTCCGAACTAAATTCGGCTTATTCGAATACTGTTTAATGCCTTTCGGCCTTTGCAACGCCCCTGCAGCCTTTCAATTTTTTATAAATGAAATATTCCGAGATTTTTTGGACCGTTTCTTAATCGTCTATATAGACGACATTTTGATCTTTTCCAAAACCTCTACTGAACACGAGGAGCATGTGAGACAAGTGCTACAAAGACTAAGAGAACATCATCTGTTCTCTAAACTTGAGAAATGCACTTTCCATGCTTCAAAGGTGGAGTTTTGGGGTTTTGTGATCTCTGAATGTGGGATACAAATGGATAAAAAGAAAGTAGAAGCCATCTTATCATGGCCTGTACCCACTTGTGTTAAAGACATACAGTCTCTGTTGGGATTTGCGAATTTTTACCGACGCTTCATCACGCATTTCTCAGATGTGGTTACACCCATAACCAGACTAGTGAGAAAAGGGGTTCCTTTTGTGTGGTCTCCGGAAGCACAACACGTATTTGATGTGTTAAAAGCGAAATTCACCTCTGCTCCTGTTTTAATGCACCCTGACCCTGCTGTTCCTTTCTTCGTTGAAGCAGACGCATCACAATAAGCAAAGGGGTCTTATCCCAAAGGGACATGAATGGACAGATGCATCCTATCGCATTCTTTTCTAAGAAATTATTTCCTGTGGAACAGAACTACACAATCGCAGAAAGAGAATTGTTGGCCATTAAAAAGGCCTTTCAAGAGTGGAGACATTATCTCTGGGGAGCTAAACATCCCATAACCATATATTCCGATCATAAAAATCTAGAATTCTTTCGCACTGCTAGGGCATTGACACCCAGACAAATGCGGTGGGTGTCTTTCTTTAACGAATTTGACTTTGTGATCATTTATCGACCGGCTTCCCAACAGGTCAAAGCAGACGCTCTGTCTCGTCTGTGTGTGTCACTCCCACATAAAAGAATCAACCCTGATCTTGAGGCACTAATCACCTCTGACAATATACTAGGGTGCGTTTCTTTTGATCAATTCTGTACCCACTTGGAGAAGACATTAACCGAAACAGACATGTCCCCTTGGTTAGAACAACCCAATTATCACCTAAAACAGGGTTTGCTTTATCATGGGGAACAGTTGTACATTCCGAACAAACACCGCAATCAGGTATTTCAGTGGGTCCACTCTTCGGCTTTAGTGAGCCACCCTGGCATTAAAAAAAAAACTAAGGATATATGCAACAGATGGTTCTGGTGGGAGAACATGGCTAGTGATATGCAACATTATGTCTCCTCTTGCCCAATATGCACAGCACAGAAGGTACCCCATATGTAAATGTAGTAGTATTTGTACCCCATACCACGCCTGATGGGTTGTTACATCCTCTTCCTGTCCCCCCTTATCCCTGGCACACTGTGAGCATGGATTTTATTACAGATCTCCCTAAGGAAGAGGGCTTTGCCACTATTTTTGTAGTAGTGGACTCCTTTACTAAAATAGCGCATTTTGTGCCTCTTCCCAAGATCTCTACCGCCAGTGAACTAGTGTCCGTTTTCATACAAAATTTTATACGTTTGCAAGGAGTGCCCTCAGTACTTATCTCCGATCGAGGTCCCCAATTAGTTTCTAGATTTTGGCAAGAAATAAGTTCCGTTCTAAAGATGAATCTACGTCTGTCATCCGCCTATCATCCACAGACGGATGGACAGACAGAACGAGTTAACCAAACCATGGAGCAGTATCTTTGCTGTTTGTTAGCAACCTTAACGAGTAGTTGGGTAAAAGCTTTGACGGTGGCAGAGTTTGCATACAACAACAGCTTACACTCTGCGTTAGGCATGTCACCTTTCTTTTGTGCCATGGGTTTTCACCCTAGAACAGTGCCTTTGCAACCCGCTTTCAGAGTCCCTGCTGTGGATTCCCTATGTGTGAATCTCAAATCCCAATTACAGTTGACCAAAGAAACCATGAAGAAAAACGCAGACAAGCATCGACGCCCTGCTCCTTGCTATGCCCTTGGGGATAAAGTCTGGTTAGCCTAAAAAAACTTACCATTGGCAGGACCAAAGAAGTTGCAAGATCCTTGAGGGGGAGGTAATGTTCCCACTCTTGTTCCTGCCATACCTCTTTTGCCTAATATAAGTGCTTTCCTTTCCACGTTTTCCGTCTTTCCCTATCATCCCCTCTCCTTCTCATTGGCTATGCGCACCATGTGACTTGAGATCGTACTATATAGCGAACACCCATCGTCAAATCAAATTACTTGGCTTTAAAGAAATTACTTTTGACTTGAATCCTGGCTTGGAGATAATGCTGGTGCGTTTATTCGAGTAACTTTCCTGCTTGTCGGTGCGCGGCAGGAGCTGCAAAGCACAGTCTGTACTCTCTAGACCGCTTACGCAACTTCTTGCTCTTTGACCCTCCAGGTGCACGGCAGGAGCCGTTGGCGCCTCACTGGTTTCCCGGATGCGGTCCCGGGCTCTTTGCTCCCTCCAGGTGCACGGCAGGAGCCGTTGGCACCTCACTGGTTTCCCGGCCGCGGACGTGGTCCCGGGCTCTTTGCTCCCTCCAGGTGCACGGCAGGAGCTGTTGGTGCCTCACTGGTTTCCCGCCCGCGGTCCCGGGCTCTTTGCTCCCTCCAGGTGCACGGCAGGAGCTGTTGGCACCTCACTGGTTTCCCAGCCGCGGACGTGGTCCCGGGCTCTTTGCTCCCTCCAGGGGCACGGCAGGAGCCGATAGCACCTCGCTGGTTTTTCCGACCGCGGACGCGGTCCAAGAGTCTTTGCTCCTTCTTGAGGTCACGGCAGGAGCCGTACTCAACGTTTTGCCTTCCAGACCGCGGACGCGGTTTGGACAATCATTATTCCTTTCTTTGGGTGTACGGCAGAAGCCGGAAACACCGCCTTGCCTTTGCCACCGCGAACGCGGCTCTTCGTTTGTTAATTCTTCCTTCGGTGCGCGGCAGGAGCCGTGAGCACCTCCTTTTCGTGTTCCCGCCACAGTTGCAACCCTATCAACATCTTTACCTCACCAGGTGCATGGCAGGAGCCGTGTACGTTATAGAAGCAGCCATAAAACTGCAGGAGCGGTTCTTTGCTTTATTCATTTCATGTTCCTGGTGCGCGGCAGGGGCCTGCGGCATCACTATATCTTTGTACGACCGCAGGTGCGGTTCCTTGGATTTTCCTTCTCCATTTCATCCCACGAGAGCACTGAGAGTTCTTGGGAGAACTATCCCGTTCAAGGATCATAACACAAAGGCTCTACACACCTTTGAACTTTGGTGAGTGCATGTTCTCATGTCTTTTCTATCTTTATAGAAAAGATCTCAAGCCTATGGTGTGTTTCCCTCTTCTCTTTCCTTTTACTAAAGTCCCTCTCCTGTTTATGTCTTCCAGACCCTGACCTGCCCTTTGCTTCTAGACTCCTACTAGACAGACGCTGTCTGCGCTACCCTCCATACCTTATCAAGATACTCCAGGACTCTACGTCTATCCCCATTATCCTCAACCCAAAAGCCTCTGGTGGAGTATATTCACGTCCCTTTCCCCTTGAGATCAATCGCCCATTCTGCTGTAGTCAGTGTGGAGGATTGGTCTGGAGGCGAGAGGGGGGACTCTCTCTGTTACCGCGGTTCCTGGTTTTTGGGTGAGTGGGATTGTGACAACTGCAACTGTTGCCAATGTTTTCATTTGCTTCGGATCACATAGAAATATATAGAATTTCTTTGCAGGCAACTTCAAGTTAATGTCTTGTGGAGCTAGTGAGGAATGTGTTAATTAAGTGTGGAACAAAAAATATGTTAAATAGAAACCTAGCCCTAAAGAATATACCAGAAAATATCTGGGGTTGGACCCAACAGAACGGAGGGATGGGAAGTTCATCTTATGGTTTCCAATAGTACACAACCATTTTGTTTGCAAACATTTAATGCTGAGTTTCCCGAGCACAGGGTGAGAATTTATATTGGCAGCCTCTAATTTAATTAACCAAAATTAAAACAAATAAACCTTTATATTTTTCCTGGAAGTTTGTGGTCCGCAGCCTTCCACACTCTAAGAGGATAGTGTGACCTATCCTAAAAATGTTTTAGCATACTCTCTGCACTAGAGCTTAATACAATGCAAAGAATAGGAGAATAGAAAATTGACTGAGTTGAATGCCCTTAAATGGACTGTGGAGAACAACTAGTTTTGATGTCTGTTAGAAATGGGGATCTCTAGTTGGCAGAAGTAGGTACCTTTGTCCAAATAGGGACCCTTGCTTCTAGTCAGGGTAAGGGGGATACACACTTTAGATAACCCCTGCTCACCTCCTGGGTAGCTTGACATGAGCAGACAGACTTATCCCAAAGGCAATGTGTAAAGTATTTGTACTGAAAACACACAGTAATACAGTGATAACATCACAAATGGACACCACACCAGTTTAGAAAAAAAGTATCTTTATCTAAACTCAACAAGACCAAAATGACAAAACTCCAACATACATGTAATAAGAATATGACTTTAAAAAGGTTTCAAGCAACTGGGTCCATAGAAAACTATGGATAGATGATATCTCACAAGGTACCTGTAGATGTGTCAAAATTCACAAGGCCAAACAGCTGCAGAGATGGGAAGCATCGAGAAACTAAGAGATGCGTCAGTTCCTGAAAGCTCTGGGAGGCGATGCGACAGCTCTGCTGCACGCAAGAGAAGTGATGCGTCAAATCCGGTCTGTAGGGGAAAGTGATGCCTCGACTCCAAGACGATACTGGTCTGCGGGTGATGCATCGGGAAAACTTGCCGCACAGGTGCGATGCGTGGAAATCCGGGATGCATTGGCGATCAATGTGGCGGCGTCGAGTGGCGCTGTGTCGGTTTCTTCAGCCACAATCACTTGATGCGTCGGTTCTTGCAGCAGCGACAGGCGCTGTGTCGGTTTGGCAGCAGCGCAGCGATGCATGGAGATTTCTTCTCGCGCAGCGGTGTTTCGCTGGAAAAACAGCTGCAAGAAGAGCAATGCATCGATTTCTCCAGTTCTTTAGGTTTCTTCCAGCTCCCAGCAGCAAGCACAACTTCCAGGGGCCCAGAACTGGAACAGGAACCTCCTGGCAGGTCAAACATCTCAGCAGCAGAGTTCAGGGGAGCTGGGAGTGAAGACTTTGTGTCCCTGAGACTTCAGAACAGGAGGCAAGCACACAGAGGCCCATGGAGATCTTCTTCAAGCAGGTTCAAAGTAAAGTTCCAGTCTTTGTCCTTGCCTTGGCAGAAACAGCAACTGCAGGCCATCCCCACACAGCACACAGCAAAGGGGCAGTACTCCTCCTCACAGCTCTTCTCCTTGGCAGAGGTTCCTCTTGAGTCTAGAAGTGATATAAAACTCTGGGGTTTCAGGTCTAATACTTATACCCCAAAATGTTTTTGTTCTCTTTGCGCAAGGGTCTCTGAGTCCAGTCCAAACCAGTTCTGTCCTCACTGGTGCAGTAGGACCACAGGGGGTGGAGACAGCATTGTTCAAGGGAGACATGCCCTATTCAGGTCTCCACACCCTGGGCGAATGGACTAATACCCTATCATCCTAGACATGTGCTATGGGTGCTACCCGCTTTATCAGTACATCGGCCCAAGCCTCCACTGAACCTTTGTAGATCATCTCACTCCTTTTATTTCTACCAATTCATTCTGTAAGATGATTATAACATTGAGTCTTTCCTTGTAATTGGTGGCTTCATTCTACTGCATTTTGTTTTGGGACTCCTATGTCAACGGTGCCCTTTTTCAGATTATTACTTGTATGCTAACTGTACCTTACTACGTCTTCAGCCAAATTCCAGAATTTTAAAACCTACTATGTTTAATTGTAGTTTAGGCTCTCTGAACTCAGAATTTAATAACACATTGTTAGACCTGGCATTCTTGGCGTGGGTCTCCCTTCCATTTTTTGATGATACCTCCAATGTTATTGATCTGTTTTTGCTGGTTTAGATGCTTTGGGCACTGTGCCACTGCTATTCAGTGCCACAGTGCAAGTGCTCCCTATTGTAAATTGATGTATGTATTAGTGACTCCATGATTGGATGATTGGTTTACTTGTCAGTCCCTAGTACAGTGCACTGAGTGTGCCCAGGGCTTGTAAATCCAATGCTGCTGGTGGGCTTGCAGCACTGGTTGTGCCACCCACAGAAGCAGCTTGTAAAATGTGTCTCAGGCCTGCCATTGCAGAGCCTGTGTGCAGCCTAGGGCTGCCATGTCGACTTGGTGAGTGCACCCACTTACCAGGCCCTAAACCTTCCCTTTACTGCATGTTGGTCACCCCTAAAGTAGGCCCTAGGGCAGGGTGCATTGTAAGTATAAGGTAGGACATGCCCTGGTGTGGGTGGCATGTCCTAATAGTGAATTACAGCCATTTTCGTTTTTCACTATTGCAAGGCTACCTGATCCCCATAGGCCAGAATGGGCAGTTTGATTATTACACCTTATAATCCTAGTCTGACCCAGGGAACATGGTAGAAAAACGAATTTAGTATGCCTGAACTCAGGATGATAAAATACATCTTTTAGTGAAGTTGGTGTTAACATTCTGTGTTTAAAAATACCACTTTTAGAAAGTGGGTATTTTCTTGCCTAACTATCCAAGCCTGCCTCTGCTAGGTTGTGTATTCCTTGTCTGGGTTTGTGAGTGACAGGGGCTGGGGGACTCCAGGAGACAGGGTGAGTCAGCACAGGGCTGAATAGAGAGATCTGCATCCAGAGTGGAGGAAGGAGTTGCACCTGGGTCTGAATAGGGCTGTGCCTGCCTTCCACAATGCTGGCTCCACCTCCTGCCGGGCGGCTGAGCACTCTGCCCCACATTCTGAAAGGAAAGAAGGAGTCCTGTAAACAAAGTGCTCCAGGACTGACCAGAACTGGTTTTGGACTAGGCAAAGGCCTCTCTGCCTTCAGAGAACAAAGAGAAAAGGTGTATAAAAAGGGGACCCAGACCCCTAGGAAATTAGATCACTTTTGGGAAACAAGAAGAAACCTTTGCTGAGGAGCGGAACCAAGAAGAAACTGAGGAGAAGACTATCCCTAAGCTAGAGGGATCTGCCTGCAGTGGTTGCCTGACTGCCAAAGAAAGGAGAAGGGAACTGTGTGTGTACTTTCATCAACTTGTGAAGGATCTCCAAGGGCTTGATTTTAGAGCTTGCCTCCTGCTGAAGTCTCAGGGACAACAGACTTCACCCACCAGCTCCCCTGTATTCCCTTGCTGGGAATTTGGACCTTCTGACACACTTGCGTGTCTCTGGGAGCTGGAAGCGCGACTCAACACGAAGAAGCGTGTCGCCGCAGCCGCTGAGTCTCGAATCGCCGGAGAAGAGTGTCGACGTCGCATCAGACGCCGGCGCATCCCCGAAGAAGCGCGCCGCTGACACCCTCGCATCCTTCGAAGCGCCTCGCTGCACCGGAGAAAAGTGTCGCCGTCGCATCAGACGCCGTCGCATCCCCGGGGCAGAGCATCGACCTCGCATCAGACACCAACGCATCGCAACACGAGGCGCGCCCCGCATCACAGGAGAAGATCGTCGACCTCGCATCAGACGCCGTCGCATCGCCAGGGAAGCGTGTCGCAGGGCCTGTCGCGGCTCCAAAGACTCATCCAAATCGCCGCACGGCCGCCGGGCATGCACGCATCACCTCTTCATTGTCACAACCTCAAGAAGACGCCACTTTGTTTCTTTTGCACCAGATCTTCAACGCATCACCATCCTTGCGTGTAAGGGACTACCGCATCACCTTCCCTGCAACACTTTTCGTTGCCCTGCGTTACGCATCTTAAGGTACATTGAACTCAAAGTGTCGCATTTTCATTTAAAGAGACTCAAGCTAATTCTACCATCTTTAAAGTACAGTATTGTGGATTATTTTTGTCGTTTATGGTCTTGTGGTAAATCTATATAAAAGATACTTATTTTTATAATACAACCTGTGTGGTGTCTATTTGTAGTGTTGTCACTGGATTACTGTATGTGTTCACAAATGCTTTACACACTGCCTCTGAACTAAGCCTGTCTGCTCGTGCCAAGCTACCAAGAGGGTGAGCAGGGGTTATTTCAGGAGTGTACCCCTTACCCTGACTAGAAGCAAGGGTCCCTATTTGGACAAAGGTACCAACCTCTGCCAACTAGAGACCCCCAGTTCTAACATTGGTGGTCAGCGGTGAGGATTCTGGACTTGCA
The DNA here is from genome assembly GCA_963921515.1 of Calotriton arnoldi. Lineage (NCBI taxonomy): Eukaryota > Metazoa > Chordata > Amphibia > Caudata > Salamandridae > Calotriton > Calotriton arnoldi. The sequence continues at coordinate 260,841 of CAWUFW010012804.1, read as the reverse complement.
TTTGTGACTCATGTACAGTGATTGGTGAACACTACCTAGTGAGTGCAGACCAAAACGCAACCACATACTTTTGGTAGATATTCTTTTCTAGGACTTTCTATTTTTGCTAAAAACTGCCAAGTTTAATCACCATGGAAACAGCAGCATCCATAGTATCTGTTGATAATGATTGGGAGGAGGAGAAACTGGAATGCTACACCGTTAACCAGCTCAAGCACTTCTGCAGGAAGTTCAAAGTTTCTTTGACCGGAATCACCAAGAAGGATGATTTCCAAAAGGCGCTGAGGGCCTGGGTTGAAGCAAGGAATACCCCTGAGAATGAGGAGGGGGCTGAGAATGCAGATGAGCAGCTGGATGGGCCAGTGGGTCCAGGGGATAGGAGAGCATCGTCCCCCATAGGTAGCAGTGTTTCTGCCCGAGGTCTGTCCCAGAAGAGCTGGAGGACAGAGAAAAGAGTAGGATGCATGAGATGGAGCTGACCAAGCTCAAGTTCAAGGGGCAGTTGGAATTTGAATTGCAATCTAGAAAGTTGGCCTTAGAAGAGAAAAGAATGGATCATGAGCATGAAAAAAGGCTGAGGGAGATGGAGTTCAGAGCCAAGAAGTTAGAGATTACTCCCTCTGGTGGCAGCACACCATCAGTGCCTGTTGAGGCTAGGGTGTATATTCCTAAGGATGTGGTTAAGGAGTTTTTTAAAAATGATGATATTGGGCAATGGTTCAAGGCCTATGAGGTAGCTATGACTTCCCACCGGGTCCCTGAGAACGATTGGGGAGTGGGGTTGTGGGGTCGGTTCCTTAGTGAGGGGCGGGATACTTTGTTGGACTTGCCCTCTGAAGTCTATAATTCCTACAGCCACATGAAGAATGCATTGATGACCAGGTATGGGTTGACCCCTGAACTCTATAGGCAGAGGTTCAGGAACTGTAAGAAGATTGAAGGCAGTACCTGGGTTGAATATGTGACCTTTTTTTGCAGAGCCTTGGACGGTTGGGTAAAGGGTAGCAAAGCAAATGATTTTCAGGCGCTCTTTGATTTGATTGCATGGGAGCACTTCTCCAGTAATTGTTTTCCTGAGCTACGCCAGCACCTGATTGACAGTAGGCTGACTAACCCTAGGCAGCTTGCTGAGGAGGCGGTCCTCTGGGTGAGCACCCGGGTCCACAAGGGTCACGTGGGAGACTCCGCCAAGGGTGGGCAGGGTCCCCAGCAGAGGAGTGGGGGGGACAAGGGTAAACAGAGGGAGTTCCAGAGAGGGCCCCAAAGTAAACCCCAAGGGAACCAAGGGAAAGGTTCCCAGCCTCCCCCTGAGAATAAGCACAGGGCCCCGACAGGTCCACCTGTTCATAGGGGACCCCTGGTGTGCTACAAGTGTGCCGCCCTAGGCCACAGGGCCAATGATCCCTGTTGCCCTTTGTTTGGAAAGCCAGCACCCCCTGGTGCAGTCCCCCGGCGGTTGGCTAGTGTAGCCCTGGGGAAGGAGATGGGTGCCCAAGGTGGGCAGGATCCCGTAGTATTGTCCCTTGTCTCATTAGGGGACTCTGAGATGGTCCCTAGGACCCAACTGCCTGAGAACACTAAGAAGTACAGGCAGTGGGTGACCATCAATGGCCATAGGGTGGAGGCTCTGAGAGACACAGGAGCCAGTGTGACAGCTGTCAAGTGTCACCTGGTGTCTAAAGAGCAGGTGGTCCCTGATGCATTCTACCCAGTTGTTGCCGCTGACAACACAGAGAGCCACTGCAAGGTGGCTCAGGTTCCCTTTGAGTGGGGGGTCTCTGGTACTCTTCAAGTAGCTGTGAGGCCAGCCATGCCTGTTGACTGTTTGTTAGGGAACGATTTGGAGAGCTCCCCTTGGGCTAAGGTGGAGCGGAGTGCTCATTTGGAGATGTTGGGCTTGCCTGATTGGGCGTGTGTGACCACCCGGTCCATGGCAGCCAGAGGTGTTCAAGAGGACCTGGAGCCTGAGAGGGAGGCCCAGGTGCCTGCTGGAGAGAGAAGAGGCAGGGGGCATGGGAAACCGGCCCCCGAAGTTCCCACGGTCCAGGAGGAGGCAGACCCTGAGGGGGATGCCCTGGAGCCTACAGGGGAACAGGTAGCTGAACTGGGGGACCTGCCTGAGCTGACCCATTGGCAGCAAGATGGAGGACCCTCCAGGGAGGAGTTCTGCGAGGAGCAGAACAAGTGCCCTTCTCTCATAGGTCTGAGGCAACAGGCCACAGACCAGGCAGCAGGTGATCAGTCTGGATCACATTGGATCTACTGGGAGAATGGTCTCCTGTATAGCGAGCCTAAGGTTGCTGAGCCTGGGTCAGCCCGTGTGCAGGTGATACCCCAGCGCTTCAGAGCCTTCCTACTGGGTTTGGCTCATGATGTGCCTTTAGCAGGACATCTGGGGCAGGACAAGACCTTTGAAAGGCTTGTCACCCATTTCTTTTGGCCCCAGATGCGCAGGAGTGCCGCCACTCACTGCAGGACTTGTCAGACTTGCCAGGCAAGTGGAAAGAGAGGGAGGAAGCAGAAGGCTCCTCTCCAGCCATTCCCTGTAGTCAGCACCCCCATTGAACGGGTGGGTATTGACATTGTGGGGCCACTGGACCCCAAGACAGCCATGGGCAACAGGTTCATCCTGGTCTTGGTGGACCATGCCACCCGGTACCCCGAAGCCATCCCTCTGAGGACAGTGACGGCCCCCATGGTGGGACGGGCACTGATGGGAATTTTCTCCCATGTGGGGTTCCCTCAAGAGGTGGTGTCTGACAGAGATACTAACTTTATATCCAAGTATATGAAGTCCCTGTGGCAGGAGTGCGGTGTAACGTACAAGTTCACCACCCCTTACCACCCCCAAGGAAATGGGTTGGTTGAGAGATTCAACCGGACCCTGAAGGGTATGATTATGGGTCTGGAAGAACCCATGAGGCGTAAGTGGGACGTCCTCTTGCCATGCCTTCTTTTTGCATGCCGTGAGGTGCCACAGAAGTCTCTAGGGTTCAGCCCCTTTGAGCTTCTGTATGGTCACCCAGTGAGAGGACCTCTGAGTTTGGTCAAGGAAGGCTGGGAGCAATCTCCCAGGAAACCTCCCCAGGATGTATATAGCTACATGCTGGCCTTCAGGAACCAAACTAGGCGTTTCAGGCAACTTGCTGAGGCAAATCTGGAAGCCAGCCAGGAGGAAATGAAGCGGTGGTACGACCAGAATGCCACTCTGGTGGAGCTTCAACCTGGTCAGAAAGTGTGGGTCATGGCCCCAGTGGAGCCCTGTGTGCTCCAGGATAAGTGGACCGGACCCTTTGAGGTGGTGGAGTGCAAGAGTCCTGTTACCTACTTGGTGGACCTGCAGTCTCCCAGGAACCCCTTGCGGGTCCTGCACGTCAACCGCCTGAAGCCCCACTTGGAGAGGTCTCAAGTGGGCATGCTCTTAGCTACAGATGCTGGGATGGAGGAGGAGACCGAGCCTCTTCCTGACCTCCTGTCAGCCCAAGAGCAAGATGGATCAGTGGAGGGTGTGAACCTCTCTCCCTCCCTGACACCTGAGCAGCAAGGTGACTGTCGCCAACTGTTGGGGCAGTTTCCTGACCTGTTCTCCCTGGTTCCTAGTGTCACTGACTGGTGCGTCCATGATGTGGACACTGGGGACAGTCTTCCTGTCAAGCACAAGGCTTACAGGGTGACTGACAGGGTGAGAGCTTGCATCAAGGAGGAGGTCTCCAAGATGTTTGCATTGGGGGTAATTGAGTCCTCTCACAGCCCTTGGGCCAGCCCAGTGGTCTTGGTCCCAAAGGCTGCCGCGCCTGGTGCCACACCCGAACTCCGGTTCTGTGTGGACTACCGAGGACTCAATTTCGTCACCAGGACTGACGCACTCCCCATCCCCAGAGCTGATGAGCTCATAGATCGGTTAGGGGCTGCCCGGTACCTCAGTACGTTTGACTTAACGTCTGGGTACTGGCAGATCGCCTTGACTGATGGGGCCAAAGAGAGGTCAGCATTCTCCACACCAGATGGGCACTACCAATTCCGGGTGATGCCCTTTGGAATGAAGAATGCCCCTGCCACCTTTCAGAGGTTGGTCAAACAGGTGTTGGTTGGACTGGAAGAGTTCAGTGCCGCCTACCTGGATGACATCGCAGTGTTCAGCGCCAGTTGGGAAGAACATCTGTGCCGCCTCTGGGAAGTGTTGATGGCACTGCGGAGGGCAGACCTCACGATCAAGGTGAGTAAGTGCCAGATCGGGCAGGGTTCCGTGGTGTACTTGGGACACCAGGTTGGGAGCAGCCAGATGGCGCCCCTACAGCCCAAGATAGATACCATTCTGGCTTGGGAGCCCCCCAAGACCCAGACAGCGGTGAGAGCCTTCCTAGGACTCACCGGGTATTACAGGAGATTTGTCAAGGGGTATGGCAGCATGGTTGCACCCTTGACAGAGCTGACTTCCAGGAAGCAGCCCAAGAGAGTGATTTGGACTGACACCTGTCAACAAGCTTTTGACACCTTGAAGACAGCCATGTGCACTGCGCCCATGCTCCTGGTCCCCAACTTCTCCAAAGAGTTTATCGTTCAGACAGACGCTTCAGAGCATGGTGTGGGGGCTGTTTTGTCACAGATGAATGAGGAGGGCCTAGACCAACCTGTAGCCTTCCTTAGCAGGAGGTTACTTTCACGGGAACAGAGGTGGAGTGCTATTGAGCGTGAGGCATTTGCTGTGGTCTGGGCGCTGAAGAAGCTGAGACCATACCTGTTTGGGACTCACTTCCGGGTTCAAACAGACCACAGGCCCCTCAGATGATTGATGCAGATGAGAGGTGAGAATCCAAAGCTGTTGAGGTGGTCCATTTCCCTACAGGGGATGGACTTCACGGTGGAACACCGCCCTGGTACAGAACACGCCAATGCTGATGATCTGTCCAGATTTTTCCGCCTTAGTGAAGAGAACTCCATAGAGGTAGGATAGTTCTCCCCACATTTCAGCTGGAGGGGACACGTGTTAGACCTGGCATTCTTGGCGTGGGTCTCCCTTCCATTTTTTGATGATGCCTCCAATGTTATTGATCTGTTTTTGCTGGTTTAGATGCTTTGGGCACTGTGCCACTGCATTCAGTGCCACAGTGCAAGTGCCCCCTATTGTAAATTGATGTATGTATTAGTGACTCCATGATTGGATGATTGGTTTACTTGTCAGTCCCTAGTACAGTGCACTGAGTGTGCCCAGGGCTTGTAAATCCAATGCTGCTGGTGGGCTTGCAGCACTGGTTGTGCCACCCACAGAAGCAGCTTGTAAAATGTGTCTCAGGCCTGCCATTGCAGAGCCTGTGTGCAGCCTAGGGCTGCCATGTCGACTTGGTGAGTGCACCCACTTACCAGGCCCTAAACCTTCCCTTTACTGCATGTTGGTCACCCCTAAAGTAGGCCCTAGGGCAGGGTGCATTGTAAGTATAAGGTAGGACATGCCCTGGTGTGGGTGGCATGTCCTAATAGTGAATTACAGCCATTTTCGTTTTTCACTATTGCAATGCTACCTGCTCCCCATAGGCCAGAATGGGTAGTTTGATTATTACACCTTATAATCCTAAACTGACCCAGGGAACATGGTAGAAAAACGAATTTAGTATAAAGCGCTGTTCAACCTACCGCGACGCGGGACGCGCTGGTAAGCGCACGCACCACCTTCTTCTTCCTTGCCTACTGTTTCCTGCTGCCACCAAGGGGATTACGCTGCAAGTCTACCCCAAGTCTTACCTCCAATCGTCCTGTGCAGTGCACTACCGTGGCCAGGGTGCACAGCGCCACTTGCAGCTGCTGACTCTTGACGAGGGGGAGGCGCTTGGTCCATCCTGCGCATAAAGCGCTGTTCAACCTACCGCGGCGTGGGACGCGCTGGTAAGCGCACGCACCACCTTCTTCTTCCTTGCCTGCTGTTTCCTGCTGCCACCAAGGGGATTACGCTGCAAGTCTACCCCAGGTCTTACCTCCAATCGTCCTGTGCAGTGCACTACCGTGGCCAGGGTGCACAGCGCCACTCGCAGCTGCTGACTCTTGACGAGGGGGAGGCGCTTGGTCCATCCTGCGCATAAAGCGCTGTTCAACCTACCGCGGCGCGGGACGCGCTGGTAAGCGCACGCACCACCTTCTTCTTCCTTGCCTGCTGTTTCCTGCTGCCACCAAGGGGATTACGCTGCAAGTCTACCCCAGGTCTTACCTCCAATCGTCCTGTGCAGTGCACTACCGTGGCCAGGGTGCACAGCGCCACTCGCAGCTGCTGACTCTTGACGAGGGGGAGGCGCTTGGTCCATCCTGCGCATAAAGCGCTGTTCAACCTACCGCGGCGCGGGACGCGCTGGTAAGCGCACGCACCACCTTCTTCTTCCTTGCCTGCTGTTTCCTGCTGCCACCAAGGGGATTACGCTGCAAGTCTACCCCAGGTCTTACCTCCAATCGCCTGTGCAGTGCACTATCGTGGCCAGGGTGCACAGCGCCACTCACAGCTGCTGACTCTTGACGAGGGGGAGGCGCTTGGTCCATCCTGCGCATAAAGCGCTGTTCAACCTACCGCGGCGCGAGACGTGCGCGGGCGAAGCCCGGGCCAAGGGCGGGCCCGTCCTGCGCCCGTCATCGCCAGAAAGAGGCAGGGCTGGGCCACTCCTCCTTCATCCATCTGACGGACGCGACCTACTTTGTATCCGACAAAGGTACTGTGCTTCATGTTGAGCGAGCCCCAGGATTGGCAGAGGGTCATCTGACCTATTTGAACATTTAATTCTGTGTAGTGTGTTTACTGTAAAGACTCCATTCCATCTTACAGTTAGTGGTGTAATATTTCTCATACCCATTTGGGGCACATAATGGGTAAAAGGAAACTAATGGAGGGAGGGGGGTTGAGTAACGGTGTGCGCGTAGGGGTAGGGAGGGGGAAGAAAGTCAAGAGGTCACATAAAAGTGCCCCCAATAACTGTGTAATAGACAGGTTAGATGTCCTTATTCACGAGTGCGAAGACATCATAAGTTCAGATCCATCTACACCTAACTCAACCACTCACTCTTCACCCCTAAAAAATGCACCCTCTATCCCTACAATGTTCAAAAAACGGTTGAGGAAAGATACACCTAAACCGCCCAGCGATAGCCTACGGAAATCAATTGGGTCACAACCGTTAGATAGCCCTTCTCAGGACACAACTTCACAACTTTTAATCTCGCCTTGCCATAGCAATAGATCGGGCCCCTCCATTACTTGTACAAACAGGTTTGCGCCCCTGGCAGATCTAACGGACATTCCAGGGGATCAGACTGTATCCTCCCTACCATTAACACAAATAGGGGGTAGTGTAGTGGAGGCCCCTTCACTGACAGACCTTTTTCTGCTTATTTCCTCTCTTAGACAGGACATTGGTGTCATGAGAACCAAGATCGACGAGCTCACTAATACGGTAAAATCTTTGACCTCGAACAAAATCTCATCTGATCAGATGGAGCTTTCAGGCCCAGGGGCTGACCAGTTTCACCATGTCCAGCGAACCCACCTCCCCATTTGGGATGGTGGAAATCATGCAGGCGGTAGGCCGCATGCATGGGCTCCAAAAATACATCAGGAAATACCCTTACCCCTTAGGAAAGAACAGTTTATAACAGCTAAGCCTCGGCCTTGGAACCCAGCCCTCTTGCACGTCCAGGCTCTGGGTAACAGCTCTTCTAACGCTCCAATAACATCCTGTCCAACTCCTTTTATTTCACCTGAGTTGAATCATTTATCGCATACCTCGACTCAAGAAGCACGAAAGGTCTTCATGGTCAATGTGCCCAAATTAAAGATTGGGTCAGGGGCTGTCGTTCGCTCATTCGGGAGGACATTATCAGGGCTAGGAGGCGCACGTCACACATTATGCCTCTGGACTGTATTGAGCTTACCCTGTCCAATACAGATCTGGCGGCGAATCTCCTCCTGCTTGAGTTTCGCACTTGTGCCCCTGACTTTTCTTCAATACAGCTTAGGCGACATCCGGTAGCATTACCAACACCAAACCAAACAGATACACCTACGGTAGGGAATCAAAGCGGCCGGACGTCATTAGAATCCAATGATTGACTATCCAACATACCTTTGAGAGTGCAGCCAATACAGGTTGACTGTTCGTATATTGACCACATTCTTAGTGTTGATCAATTCCCCGTTTACGAGCCCATCATAGCAAAATCCCTGGATTCAGCCCACTCCCAATTAAAGATTATTTCCTGGAATGTTGCAGGTCTCAGTAGCAAATTATCCCTCCCACACTGGAATGATCTTGTGGAGGACTACGATATCTGCGCCTTCCAGGAAACCTGGAGCTTGGCTCCTTTATATAAATCAGGTTATAGTTGCTATCACATCCCAGCAACTACCTCAGGGAAGGGTCGCCCTTCTGGAGGTCTTATTGTATGGGTCAAAATTGCCCTGAATTGTAGAGTACTTATTCATAAAGCTTCGAGCCCAGATATCTTGAGGCTCACATTCAAGGTCCCAAGTGGGGGGATCATGCTGGACTTGTTCAATGTATATATAAGGGGTACAGTTGGGGGCAAATCTTCCCCCATTGTTACACAACTCGAACATGATTTAACTGGTTGTCAGTCTCAATCTAGAGTCCTGGTTGTAGGTGATTTTAACAGCACATTTGAGCCTCTTGGTACAGAGGACATAATAGGTTGCGAGGAGGAAGACAGCCAATGGGGTATTCCCCCACAATCCATTCCCCCGGTCAAAAGATGGTCTCAATTGGCCATCCAATTGAACGCTCTCACCATGGAATATGGCATAAGGGCAGCAAACGGGAGGACTAAGTCAGATCTCCAGGGAGCCCCTACTTATAATAGAGTAACCTGCCCATCACGTATTGACTACATTCTAGTGGACGTTAGGTTGTGGAGCCATGTCTTAGATATGGTGGTGGGGAATACACTTGACAGTGACCACAACCCCCTGTGTATGTCATTAAGGTCCCCTTGGGTTCCTCCCAGCTCCACACTGCCCAAGCAGACTCAGTTTACGACCAAAGAGGTGATCCCCTTCAATTCTAGAAGAGCTCTCAAATGGCCCAAGGTAGTCCTACAGCCTGCAAAATTGGATGCTATTAAACAGGTATTGCATAATAGTATTAATGACCTATCCATACTATCCATACTTATACTATTGAACAAATTAGCACTCACTTTTTAGTTTCTACTAGACCCATCAAGTCTGTAGCACATCAAAGGAGTGCGCACTCCTGGTTTAATAAGTACTGTAGACTCAAGAAGAGGGCCTTGGCAGCGGCCATAAGGACAAAGAATAGTACAGTTATTAGACTCTCAAGGAGAGCATATAAAGATGCCCAGAGCCAAGCAAAGGTAGATTGGGACGTGATCAGATGGCAAGACCGTAAAAACGCGAGCCTAGCAAGGGACACCAAACTTTTTTGGACCTTGATCAGACGGACAAGCAAGGGTGAAACAGATCAGCTCGCTATTCATATTCCGTCGCAGTCTTGGTTTGATCACTTCAGCACACTGTATTCTGGGCCCTGCGTTGTAGGTGTGGAGGGATACCACGGCCTCCTTTCAACCCACTATGAGGACCTTGTTAGCGACCCTTTTACCCTGGAGGAAGTTTCATCTGCCATAAACAGGCTAGTGCCCGCAAAGGCTCCGGGCCCAGATGGTCTCCCTGGAGACCTGTTTTTAGCTGACCAGGATAGATGGGCCGAATACGTCCTCCTTCTTATCAACTCTATTGTAAGAGGATGCCCAGTCCCAGAGTCATGGAAGGGTGCGGAGGTTGTTCCAATTTTTAAGAAGGGGGATAGAGTGGAACCCTCAAATTATAGACCGATTAGTCTTATTGATAGCATGGAGAAGTTAGTCGGCAGGGTCATTCTACAAAGAATCCAATCCTGGGCTGAGGAGAAGGACATTCTCTCCCACCTCCAGGCGGGGTTTCGGGCCAATACTGGCACGATGGACCAGGTCTTTAGATTGTTTTTGTTATATTGGAAGGTGGTAGTCTTGGGAAAAGGCAGCCTTTATCTCGCTTTCATCGACTTAAAGACTGCCTTTGACCTGGTTCCCAGGAACAAGCTATGAGAAACACTGCAAGGCATGGGCATGCCCCCAATGATTCTTAACCTCTTAGTGAGGCTTCACGAGGGCAAGTACGCCCAGGTACAATGGGGGTCCCAGGGGCAACTCACTGAAAAGATTGCAGTAAGCAGGGGAGTTCGCCAGGGCTGTGTGATGGCACCCACCCTGTTTTCTTTGTATATGAATGGGTTGGTTAGCTTTTTACAAGAAGTACCAACTGATGCCCCGGCCCTGGCTGGCAGCAAGGTGCCCACTCTCCTGTTTGCTGACAACACACTGCTGATTTCCAAGACCCCGATAGGACTGCAAAAACTCCTGAACAGGTTTCAAACTTTTTGCGACAAGCGTGGGCTTGTTATTAATACATCGAAAACAAAATTCATGACCTGCAAGCCCCACAAATCGTTCAGGAATAATATTATATTAGACGGGTCACTCCTAGAGAGAGTCACCACGTTTGATTACCTGGGAATTCGGCTCTCAGATAATATACTTTGGAGACCCCACCTTAATAAAATGCTCCTGAATCACAAACGTGCTGCCGGGACACTTAGTAGAGAACATTGTTCCTCATTTACGAGACCTGTTGCCCCGGCGCTCATTGTGTACGGAGCAAAGGCAGTGAGCTCGGCCATGTACGGTGCCGAGCTTTGGGGTTTTGACAACTTGGACAAAATCAGCAGATCAGAACATAAGTTCCTCAGGGAACTGACTATGTTGCCCCAGGGTACCCCTTTAACCCCACTGTTATATGACCTGGGTAGGCGTCACTTTAAGGACCAGGCAAAGCTTCGCCCGTTGCTCTACTGGGCCCGCCTTAGGAACACCCCGGAGCTCTCTAACTATGCGGAAGCCTTTGCAGAAGTACTGCGCTTGGATGTTAATAAGGGCATCAAATGGATCTCTAACCTTAGGGCCCTAATGACTACACTTGGCCTTAAGGACTTATGGGATGCCCAAACTCCACCGAGTAAATCCGATCTTAAACGGATCTACTGGGACTGGGTAGATGCTAGAGATCTTAGTAACCCTAACATGGGCAGACTTACTGAAGAATTTTTCCAGTTTAAACACACAAGCGGACTCGAACCTTACTTGGACGAAGTCCAGGTCCCTAGAGATAGGGCACTATTCATGCAATTCAGGTTTGGCACACTCCCAGTCCGGGCATTCACTGCAAAGTGGTGCCCCCCATATCAAACGACTGAAGAGTGCCCTTCTTGTGGGTTTACAAAGGAGAGCATCGCACACTTGATGTTTGTCTGTCCAGGGTATGCCATAGCAAGGTCCAGGTGGCTTGTGCCTATCTGCAAACAACTTGTCACCCTGGACAACCAAGTGGCTTTGCGCATATTAAAATTGGATCCAAGAAAAAAATTTGTCTGTGGAACCGCAAATTTTCTGGGTTGTGCCTGGATGATCAGATATAAGGCCTTACAAAGCTTAGCCAGTTTAAGTTCCTGATTTCCTCCTGGCATGCAAAGCAGTTTGAAGGGCTAATCTACTGGTGTCTTTAAATTCTCAGACTTATGGATTAGTATGAAATATCTGTTTTTATGTTTCTAATCTTTTTAATCCATTTTTTTTAGCTTGTAATGAGATGTTTTTAGGAGCAAATAGCTATGTTTCGATTGTTATTGTGTTTTTACCACTTTTAGCCCATATCTTTATGGTATTGATACAGTGTTTTATGCTTTTATGATATTTATATCGAAATAAAGCTATACTGACTGACTGAATTTAGTATGCCTGAACTCAGGATGATAAAATACATCTTTTAGTGAAGTTGGTTTTAACATTCTGTGTTTGAAAATACCACTTTTAGAAAGTGGGTATTTTCTTGCCTAACTATCAAAGCCTGCCTCTGCTAGGTTGTGTATTCCTTGTCTGGGTTTGTGAGTGACAGGGGCTGGGGGACTCCAGGAGACAGGGTGAGTCAGCACAGGGCTGAATAGAGAGATCTGCATCCAGAGTGGAGGGAGGAGTTGCACCTGGGTCTGAATAGGGCTGTGCCTGCCTTCCACAATGCTGGCTCCACCTCCTGCCGGGCGGCTGAGCACTCTGCCCCACATTCTGAAAGGAGAAGAAGGAGTCCTGTAAACAAAGTGCTCCAGGACTGACCAGAACTGGTTTTGGACTAGGCAAAGGCCTCTCTGCCTTCAGAGACCAAAGAGAAAAGGTGTATAAAAGGGGACCCAGACCCCTAGGAAATTAGATCACTTTTGGGAAACAAGAAGAAACCTTTGCTGAGGAGCGGAACCAAGAAGAAACTGAGGAGAAGACTATCCCTAAGTTAGAGGGATCTGCCTGCAGTGGTTGCCTGACTGCCAAAGAAAGGAGAAGGGAACTGTGTGTGTACTTTCATCAACTTGTGAAGGATCTCCAAGGGCTTGATTTTAGAGCTTGCCTCCTGCTGAAGTCTCAGGGACAACAGACTTCACCCACCAGATCCCCCTGTATTCCCTTGCTGGGAATTTGGACCTTCTGACACACTTGCGTGTCTCTGGGAGCTGGAAGCGCGACTCAACACGAAGAAGCGTGTCGCCGCAGCCGCTGAGTCTCGCATCGCCGGAGAAGAGTGTCGACATCGCATCAGACGCCGGCGCATCTCCGAAGAAGCGCGCCGCTGACACCCTCGCATCCTTCGAAGCGCCTCGCAGCACCGGAGAAAAGTGTCACCGTCGCATCAGACGCCGTCGCATCCCCGGGGCAGAGCATCGACCTCGCATCAGACGCCGACGCATCGCAACACGAGGAGCGCCCCGCATCCCAGGAGAAGATCGTCGACCTCGCATCAGACGCCGTTGCATCGCCAGGGAAGCGTGTCGCAGGGCCTGTCGCGGCTCCAAAGACTCATCGAAATCGCCGCACGGCCGCCGGGCGTGCACGCATCACCTCTTCGTTGTCGCAACCTCAAGAAGACGCCACTTTGTTTCTTTTGCACCAGATCTTCAACGCATCACCGTCCTTGCGTGTAAGGGACTACCGCATCACCTTCCCTGCAACACTTTTAGTTGCCCTGCGTTACGCATCTTAAGGTACATTGAACTCAAAGTGTCGCATTTTCATTTAAAGAGACTCAAGCTAATTCTACCATCTTTAAAGTACAGTATTGTGGATTATTTTTGTCGTTTATGGTCTTGTGGTAAATCTATATAAAAGATACTTATTTTTATAATACAACCTGTGTGGTGTCCATTTGTAGTGTTGTCACTGGATTACTGTATGTGTTCACAAATGCTTTACACACTGCCTCTGAACTAAGCCTGTCTGCTCGTGCCAAGCTACCAAGAGGGGGAGCAGGGGTTGATTTCAGGAGTGTACCCCCTTACCCTGACTAGAAGCAAGGGTCCCTATTTGGACAAAGGTACCTACCTCTGCCAACTAGAGACCCTCAATTCTAACACACATCTTTTAGTAAAGATGACTTCTAAGAGTGGCATTTTCAAACACACTTTAAAAAACATCTTTACTAAAATATGTGATATTAAATTCTGAGTTCAGAGAGCCTAAACTTTATTTCTCTGTCTTGTCCCAATGGGAAGTTATACTTGTAAGATGTTACAAAGTATTTCCCATTCTATCCTATGGGACAGATAAACTTTCAATAGTGAAAAACGAAATTGGCAGTGTTTCACTATCAGGACTTGCCTCACACACCAGTACATGTCCTACCTTTCACAAACAATACAGCCTGCCCAGGGGAGTACCTTAGGCCTCCCATAGGGGCGCCTTACATGTAACAAAAGGGAAGGTTAGGGCCTGGCAAGTGGGTGAACATGGCGGTTACCAAACTATGCACAGACACTGCAGTGGCAGGTCTGAGATACCTTTTCAAGGCTACTCGTGTGGGTGGCACAATAAATGCTGCGGGCCCTCTAGTAGCATATAATTTACAGGCCCTGGCACACTCAGTGCACTTAACTAGGGGCTTACCAGTAAATCAAATATGCCAATCAGGGAGAACCAATTATAAACACAATTTACACAGGGAGCATTTGCACTTTGATACTGATCAGCAGCGGCAAAGTGCCCAAAGCATCTAAGCCAGCAAAAAACGAAATCCAGCACTGCATCAAAAATACAAGAGGTAGAGGCAAAAAGTCAGGGGAAACCACACCAAAAATGCCAAGTCTAACAATGTCACTTTAAGTAACTTATAGTTTTAGGTGAAGCCTACAAGACAGCACAAGCTGTCTGGTTGCAAAATATTTAATGTCAGCTTTTCATGATCTTACAGTGAGTTTAAAGGCAGTGATTGCTTACCATTGGTTGTCTTTTTTGTAAAAGTAAAAAAAAAACAAAAAACATTCTGCTTATTCAATGGCCTGCCCTGTCTATCTTGTATTTGTCGGTCCCCAAGAGCATAGCGTGGCTACTGGTGCCTTTCTACTGCTCACTTTTAAGGAATTATTTTTTTCATTTTGCTTAAGCACTCCATGAGAGTGCACGCTTCCCCTGTGTCTCCCTCATGTGCGTCTCCCCTCTCCTGCTCCATGTTGCTCTCTCGCATCTATCTGCTTTCCTCCCCACACATTGCTCACTCAATTATTTTTGTTTAGCCATTCGGCAAGTGCATGTGTTTTCCACCTATCTGTCTTGTATGCTTCTCTCCCATCTCCCACTCCATGTTGCTCTATCTCGTCTGTGTGCTTCACAGCCCCTGTGCTGTTATAATTTCGCACATGAGCTTCTCTTCCCCTGCTCCACATTCTATGTTGCTCTCTTTCTCCTGTGTGCTTCAATTATGTTTTCTTCTGCTTGTGCTTGTTGTCCCACCCTCAAGTGGCGTCCATTGTCTTAGATTGATAATTTCAAAATTAAAACAAATATAGCCCATGCCATTTTTGTCTTGTGCGCCCAGGCCTTCTGACAAATGCAAGAATAATTAGACTAATGCAACAGTCATCTCACATTTTGTTTTTTTATCTTGATGTTACTGCACAGCATCCTGGTGTTGTACAGCACCACCAAAAGCTGTTGGCAAAGCCAATAGGTCCCAAAGGCAAGTCTTATTGGCTTTGCCTAAGCTTGTTTTTACCCCATAGGTATATGGTGACCAGATATCCCAAATTTGCCAGAAAACTTCCAGGTTTTCAAATTCTAGCCCAACTCTTTCCAATATTCCTCCTAATGAGAAAATCTAATACGATACAAAAGTAGACTATACCTATCCCTAGATTACTTAGGGCATATTCATACAAGGGGTAGGCGTATTTTGCCGACGCGTAATTCTGCGAAATTGCGGGGGGGAGGAGGTGGAGGGTGTAGCGTGATTGCGCTGGATTACATGAGGATCATAATGCAGAATTTAGCGGGGAGCTGTTAAAAAACGAAAAATCAGAAGCTGGTTCACCATCCTGCAATTGGTCATTGGAAATTAACAATTGTGTCTCCTACCGGGAATCGTCGCATTAAAATTACAAAAAAAGCACAAATAAAAAGAAGCTATGAGATGAAAAACATGCTCTTGACAATTTCTAGCAAAGGTTAAAGTACTGTTTTGAATAAACTAGTGCGATGTTTTCTGAAGGAGCTTTTTATTTTAACCTGCTGCACTTTATGACATTTGTCGTGCTTTATTCTTGAAACATAGGGGCATATGTACAAGGAGTTAACGCCGCCGTAGCGTCAGTTTTCTGACGCTATGGCGGCTTTTTTTTTGTCGCTGTATGTACAAGTTGCAGGCTAACCACGGTTAGCGACAGTTTACTGGCGATATCGTCTGTTTTTCCAGCCGCCACTTCTGTTAGCGATAGCTAACGAAAATGAGATGCAAGGTAGGCGTTCCCGCGTATAAACCGCCGCTAACCCCACTTCGCGATATGTACAATGATTGCCGGGGCCGGTGATAAGTTAAAAAAACAGCCGCTAAGGCCTGTTAGCGGCTGGTTTCTAAGACCAGAAAAAAGGTGGTCTTAGAAATGGAGAAAACAAAACAGGATATAAGGGAGAGTAGCCCAGAACCACATTTGACAACCTACTGGTGCCATGGAGGTACTACTCATGTAGCTTGGAGCACCAAAAAGACCACAACAACCACCGCCACCGCCCCCGCCCCCAGGACCACCACAGAGGCAATGCCAAAAAAAACAGCGGGTCTATCGTCAACGCATCACCCTGATAGACCTAACACCAGAGGATGTGATAGCCCACTACAGGCTGAAAAGGTCCTCCATCTTCCGCATATTGACCCAGATAGCCCCCTGGCTACAGGCACCGTCACAGTGTTGCACCAACATCCCTCCGCAGACGAAGCTCCTAGCAGTGCTGCACATGTTGGCCTCAGGTAGCTTCCAACCAACCACTGCCAGAGTTGGGGGAGTCTCCCAGTCATCCTTTTCAAGGTTCCTCCCAAATGTCTTGGATACCAATATCAGCCTGACGCCACAGCACCTACGCTTCCCCAACACTGCTCAAGAACAGCTTGACACCAAACAAGACTTCTATGCCATTGCTGGCTTTCCCCATGTGTTGGGGGCAATTGACTGCACCCATTTCCTACTAGTGCCACCTGCGGACACTGCACACATTTACCGGAACAGGAAGCACACACACTCCATGAACGTGCAGGCAATCGTGGACCAACGTAGCTTGTTCATCAATGTTGTAGCCAAATTTCCAGGGAGTGTGCATGATTCCTACATCTTCCAGCAGTCCATCACCAACCAGCGGTTTGAGAATGGCACATATGGAAATGGACTGCTTGTTGGAAAGTAACAACTGAACATACCACACACATCAAGTCCACAATCATGTAGCACACAAATGTAAGAATGCACATGTAGCAAATGTCATACAACATGCCTTGAAATATGTCCACCCACCATACACAAGAACCCAAGGGACTGCGGTCACTGGGGATAGCCTTGTAGACAAACTTCCATCCAAGGTCCTGCCCCTCCGTCACACAGCTGCAAATGCTGGGAGAGGTGGGAACCAAGTAGGTGTGATAGAGGGTCAGGACCTATGAGGAAAGTGTGAACACAAGCCCAGGTGTGGTGGCGGTGTTCTGCATAGTCAAGAGCTTGCAGAGCAGAGACTGTCCCATGCCGGCGCAGAGTGTGTGTCTGTATCCCAGTCTGATGTAAATTAGTGCATTGGTGACTGTATTTTCAGATTGGGGGGGATATATTTGAAGCTCTTACAGAGGATGCGGAGGGTGTTGAAGTAGCTGGATGTGACGGCGGTGACCTGTTGTTAAATGGAGAGGGAGGATTTGAGTACAATGCCCAGGTCTCTGGTGTGGTCCGTGTGGGTTGTGAGTCTGCCGAGGGCGGTGTGCCACCAGGTGCTGTTGCATGCCGCTGGGGTGTTTCCAAGGATGACAACTTATGTCCTCTCTGCGTAGAGTCTCATGCATATGTTGCTCATCCAGTTTACAACTTCCTGCATTCTTTCCTGGAAGTTGAGTCTGGTGGTGGTGGGCTCCTTGTTGAGGGAGCGGATGAGCTGGGTGTCCTTGGCGTAGGATACTATGCTGAGGCTGTGCTGTTGGATGATGGCAGCAAGGGAGCCCATGTGGACGTTGAAGAGTGTTGGGCCAAGCAATGATCCCTGGGGCACTCCGCATGTGAATATTTGTGGGTTCTGAGAGGAAGGGTGGCAGTCTGGTCCCTTGGCTTCTGCCGGTGATGAATGATCGGATACAGTCAAGGGTGGTTCCTTGTATGCCTGCGTCATGTAGTCTGCCCACTAGTGTGCTGTGGGAGACGGTGTGGAATGCTGCTGACAGGTCAAGTAGAATCAGTGCTGCAGTGTGGCCTTGGTCGAGGAGGGTGTGGATGTTGTCTGTGGCAGCAAGTAGGGCGGTCTCGGTGCTGTGGTTGCTTGGAAATCCAGATTGAGACGTGTCCAGGATGGCGTTGTCCGTGGCTCATCTGGTGGTCTTGGTGAATTCATGGATGAGGTTGAAGAGGTCTTTGGAGTTGGTGGAGTATGTAACTATTATGTTGTGGATGAAGCACCTTTCAGTGCCACCAATGCGTTGGAGGTATTTGGACATGGTGTTCTTATATGTCTAGAAGTGTACGTGTGTCTTGCAGTTTGTCCTGTTCTTCTCCAGGGGTCTGCAGGTGTGTCTGGAATTTTTGAGTTTGGTGATGAACGATGCGGCTTTGCTGCTGCTCTGTCTGTCGGAGTTGTGTGGCAGGGTGAGTTTGTCTGCGCAGTTGGAGATCCATGTGTGGGATTCCCTGGCAGCGTGTTTGGCATCTATTGCAGCATTGGGGGAGTTGCAGTTGAGGGTTGATTTCATCTGCTCATCGTTGACTGAGCTCCAGTTCCTGTGCGTGGCGCAAGGTGCGTGTTTGGCCAGCTTGGCTTTGTTTGCGAGGAAGTGTATGCAGTGGTGGTCTGCCCATGGGTGCTGTGTGGTGTGGGTGAAGTGTACGCTGTTTCCTCCTACGAAGAAGGGGTCAAGGGTGTGTCCTGCCTTGTGGGTCGGTGTGGTTAAGAGTTGTTTCAGCCACATGTTGGCAAGCTCTTCATCCGGAGTGTAGTGGAGTTGGTGTCATTGGTGTTGTTTAGGTGGAAGTCCAGGTCTCCGATGAGTATGTAGTCCATGGAGGTGATGGCGTGGGGTGCGAAGAGGACGTTGATGGTGTTGGCGAAGCGGTCCATGTGTCCAGGGGGTATGTAGGCAAGTGTGCCGCAGAGTGTGGAGTTGGGGCTGGACTGGACCTGGAAGTGCATGTCTTCCGTGGTGGCAAATGTGTTGCTGGAGGTGGAGAGGCAGAGGGAGTTTTTCATGCATGATGGTGAGGACTCCTGCCGGGTGTTTGGGGCAGTCCTCCCTCTGGATCTTGTATCCATCCGGGATTGTGAGGGCGATGTCAGGGGCAGAGGAGTTGGTGGACCAGATGTCCATAAAGAAGGAGATGTTGGGTGAGAGTGTGTCCCGGAGGTACCAGATGTCCACAGTGTGTCTGTGGAGGGAGCACATGGTGATGAGGATGCAGCTCAGTGCGTTGGCGGTGTTGGTGGTGGTGGTGAAGGTCTTGCGGCAGTGGAGACAGGAGAACTGGCCGTGGGTCGTGTTCAGTGTGGCCTGTTGGCAGTTGTACTTTCTTCTGGAGTTAAGTGCGAGGATGGCGGATGAGTCGTAGAGGTAGTCATTATGAGATCAAGGGTCCCTGGCGCCGGTCGTGGTGGGGTCGCGGACAGACGCAGTCGTGCTTGCATTTTGTGTGCCTTCGTTGCACCAGCGGTGCGAATGCACACCCACCGCCATTACATAGGGTAGAGGGGATGGACGAGCAGCTGGAAGGCAATGAAAATTGCATTGATGCTGGACAGTTGTCTGAAGCTACACATGGCAAAGCTAAATTACCTAAGTAGCACAAATCACACACAAAAATAGAAACTCTGCAAACATAGCATGCACAAATACTAATGGACACATCTCTCCATTTCATGTTACAGGTGATCAAGGATATGCACTATCTCCATGGCTGATGACACCCCTCAGAGCCACAAACACCCAGGCACAGAGACATTACAATGTCGCACTTGGACGCACCTGGTCCATTGTGGAGAGAACATTTGGCGTGTTCAAGTCACGGTTCAGGTGCCTCAACATCTCAGGCGGAAGACTGCTGTACTGCCCTGAAATAGTCTGCAAGATCATTGTAGCATGTTGTGTGCTGCACAACATATGTGTCTGCACCAATGCACCATGGATTGAAGTACTGGATGAACCGGACAATCCTGAAGATGACGAAGAAGAGGCTGATGCTGCACACACCCCAGCTATGGCTACAGGAACAGCACGAAGGGACAGAATTATCCACAATTTCTTTACATGACCACGTAAAAATATGACAACACTTTCTTTGCTTTGACAGTGCAAAATGCACATCGGCATAGTTTTTGCAATAAAACATCACAGCACAAAAACCTTGTGTGCGTGTTCATACTCTGCATGAGTACATCCATCTGACAAGTGAAAGTTAAACAAAGTGCGGTTATTAATGTTGAATTGTATGTTTGTGGGTGGGTATGGGTTTTGGGGTCAGAGATGAATTTTAGTGTGTTTTGGGCTCAGAGATGAATTTTAGGGTGTGTTTTGGGGTCAGAGATGAATTTTAGTGTGTGTTATGGCTCAGAGATGAATTTTAGGGTGTGTTTTGTGGTCAGAGAGCAATTTTATGGTGTGTTTTGGGGTCAGAGAGGAAATTACAGCAAATACAGTTCAACTGAGGTAAAACTTGCAGTTAGCGTCCAGATCTTTACCGCATTGACGCTAAGGCGATATTTCTTTCATAACTTGCGATGGAAAAATATAGCTAAATACATGTGAAAACACTAATTGTTACTGCAAAAGCCAATTTGCGGGCAGAAAATGATTGCAAAGTCAAATAATGGGCCGCAAACACACAGGAAGTGATATCAGCATGCATCCTGTTGCCTGGAGGAGTACTGTGCACTTTCACTTTCACTTTTGAGCACACTTCTTGCGATTGTGGAGATTGTTGGAGGTTTTTGGTGTTGTGTGCTGCTGAATTTGATTTTGAGAGTGTGGTTGTGCCCTGTGAACTGTCCCTAGTGTCCCTGTGAAGTCTTGTGTAGTTGTCCTTACTTATTTTTTGTGTCTAGTACTATTTGTTGTCGGGTGTTTGTCCAAGGGGTATTTTAAATTATCACTAGTTGTTGGGGTATATATTTGGGTTTTTATTTTTCTGGAGTGGGTTTAGGTGTGTGCTGGGAGATGGTGGGTGTGGGTAGGGAGGGCAGCATGTCGGAGGGGGCATTGGGAGGCTTCCTCTGGCTAGTGAAGCACTACCTGCCCTTGATGATAGAAAGTGGGGGTCAGATCCTGCAGGGCTATGCGGTACGTGTGAGGAAGGTGAGGTGGGAGAATGTGAGTAGCCAGATGCTGCGGGTCTTCTGTGTGGACAGGACTGTCCGACAATGGAAGCATCGATGGCAGGATTGCGTTGGCCGTGAGGGTGACATGTTGGACCACCTTGGAGTCCTCATTGGCCAACAAGGTGGTAAGTACAACCTCAAATTAGTCAAATGAGCACTTTTGTTACTAATAAAAAATGCTGTCTGTAACACAATGGGGTATATGTACAAGAAAGTGGCGGAGTGAGGCGTTCTACATCATGCCTTCAGGCCTAACTTTTCCAGTGCAGAAACGCAACGCTGCACCATGTGTACAAGCATATGGTGCAGGCTTGCGTGTCCACCTGTGCTGGTACAAAAAATTGCAGTGTAGTGCCAACCCAGGCACCCTTGCATCATAGTGGAAGTGTGTCTGCATGCAGGGAAAAGATTGTTCATGTACATGAAGTGTGACCTTACAGTGCATAAACAATCCAATGCATTTTGATCATACCATGTGTGCTGCACAAGGCACCACACATGTAAAAAGCACAAAATATGAGGAATAATGCTTTTCTCAGAGTTTTGCTAAGATAGGATCAGCTTTTCACTAACATTCCATATTGGCGCAGCCTACTATGTACGCTGCCCTTGTACCTCTGTTTTGAGTAACGTTGTATGTGATATGAAACTTAAGAAATGTGTCATATGAGATCTCAAGAGTTGCATACACCATCAATAGTTTTAACATACCCTTGTGCAATCTCCATCGATGCTATTGTCAAAGGAGCATGAAGAACATGATGTTGTTTGGGGAAACAGGGCCTTGGGAATGTGTCACACAAGTCCTCTGTGCAAAATGTGTGTATGTGCAAACATGATTGTCTTGTTTGGCCTAACTCTGCATTATTATGTCTTGTGGGAATTACAGGCAAACTCAACACAATCATGTATGCAACATGTACTGCGAAAGTAAAGTTACAGAACATTTACATTGATGGTAATAAATTTGATGATGAATAGGACACACGTGTGAATAATTTTTTTGGTTACCAACACAAGTTTTGTTTTATGTCTCACAGCTGGAAGACCACTCATCACACAGGGGGATATCGGCGCCTTCAGGGACCCACACGCCACTGGTGAGTACACCCATTAAATGTTGTCAATGTGAGATGTGATGAATGTCTGGATCAATTCATGTCCTTAGTACTATGCAGTATTTGTGTGTATCACATGTACCTTGACTCCAGTGTGATGGGGTTTTGTGGAAGTGTGTACAAATCAGTAAGTGAAGATGGAGGAATGCATATGTCTTCCTGATGTATGTTTGCACATCCCCAGTCAGTGATGCCCATGCAATAAATATTAATGTGTTCTGTCAATGCAGCACATGCATGGTGATTCCAGAGCGTACAGACAGGAGAGGAGACATGTGAGTGGTGTTGTTGATGAGTATGACCAGACATGGAATGCGTGTACATCCTTGACTGAGAGGACTGTACAAGTGTGCCAGATTATTAACCCTGGGCGGTGAACTACGCTACGCTCGAGGAGTTTGCGTAGTTTCGGTAACTTCGCGATTCGCGTAGAGCGCGAAGTTGCCGAGCACTACATAATTTGCGGCGTAGCATAGCTGTTTTTCTTCTTCGCGCGCTCAATATGCGTTCTCGCGCGCACCGTAATGACCTACCATGATTCTGCGTTCACCGACTCGATTCCTATCCGTTCGCGGGCGCCACGAGATTTGGAATCCGGCCGCACGATCCCGCGAGAGTGTGCGAACGCGAACACGTCATTCGGACGCGCGATCTGACTTCCGGCGGCAGTGTTGGTAAGATCGCGATCCCGAACACGAAGAAACTACAATCTGGCGAAGAATATCTCTCGAGCATCATAAAACCTTCTCGAAAATGATGATTTTGCTCAACAAAACTCCTCAGATTGTGATTTGGCTGTAGTTTTTTGTGCAAGGAGTCCTTTTTCTTTTTTTACTTTTTTTTCCAAGAGGAAGGAAGTGCCCCTGAGTCTCAAACTTCCTGTTCCTGTCCAGCAGGCTCCTCCCAGTGCTTTGTCCATGTGCTGTTCACTTTCATTTGGATTTGGAGCTGGAAGGATCACTTTTTGTGTCTGTCTGCTGCATCATATCATTGGATTGGATTTGAGGACTTTTGGATTTGAGATTTTACAAGTAAGTTGGAGAATTGGTGTACTTGTTTGTTTGATTGGGGCTTGTTTGTAGTGTACCTACATTTTTGGGGGATTTTCATCGTTTTTAAATTTTATTGTTGTGGCCTGTAGTTTGAGTAGGGGCCTAGTTGTTTTTCTTTGATTGGAATTTCAGCCAGTAGGCCCAGAGCCAGAGGTACCCATGGGTGCATGTTTCTGTGGTGTCTGTTGAATTTAAACATCATGTAGGGCATGGATGGCATTGGATTGAATTGGTAAATGTGGTTTTTGGGGTGTATTTCACTTTTTGGGTGTGTGTTAATAAATAAATACCTTTGTTGGATGTGTGTGTGTGCTTGTTGTGTAACTTTCCAACCTTTCGTAACCCTGTAGATTTTCGTTTTTGCATTTTTGTAATAAAGCTGTGTTGTTTAGCAGGCCTCCTTTGTCTGGTCATATTATAGGCATGCTTGAGTTCATTGTTTTCCATGGCCTGTTGTGACTGTGAGTGACCACGTGGCTTGGGGCCATTTTGTGGTGGTAGTTTAGTAGTGTGCTGCTTTTTCCATATAGGCCTGCATGTCTTTTCTTTGTTCCCCTTGGCTTATGCTTGTTGTTGTGGGTGGCCTGGCCATGTGGTGGCGGCCATTTTGTGGGACCAGCCACTGTGCTTTTGCCATAGGCCTCCAAGCTTGCGGCCTAGTCTGCCAGTAGGCCCAGAGGTAGTCATCATGGGTGCATAAAAACTGTTTCTGTGTTGTCTGTTGAATTTTAACATCATTTAGGGCATGGATGGCATTGGATTGAATTGCAAAATGTGGGTTTTGGGGTGGTATTTCAGTTTTTTGGTGTGTGTTAAATAAATAGGCCTTTTCAGCCAGTAGGTAACCCTGGGCGTTCAGCTCGCGGACTTTGGGCAACTCCGCACTGCGCGACAACGCGGACTTACACTTTTTATCTTCTTCGCGCGCTCAATATACGTTTTCGCGTGCGCGATAACGACTTTTTGTGACGATCGCGATGCCGAACACGCAGAATTTACAATCTGGCGAAGAATATCTCTCGAGCAGCATAAAACCTTCTCGAAAATGATGATTTAGTTCATTTTGCTCAAAAAACTCCTCAGGTTGTCATTTAGATGTAGTTTTGTGAGCAAGGAGTCACTTTTTTTTTTTTACAATTTTTTTAAAGAGGAAGGAAGTTGCCCAGAGTCTCCAACTTCCTGGTTCTGTCCTTTGTCTTCACTTTCTTGTTATTGTGGGTGGCCTGGCCATGTGGGTGGCGGCCATTTTGTAAAGCCAGGCATTGTGCTTTTGCCATAGGCCTGCATTGTCTGTCTTGTCTTCCTTTTCTTGTTGTTGTGGGTGGCCTGGCCATGTGGTGGCGGCCATTTTGTGGGACCAGCCACTGTGCTTTTGCCATAGGCCTCCAAGCTTGCGGCCTAGTCTGCCAGTAGGCCCAGAGGTAGTCATCATGGGTGCATAAAAACTGTTTCTGTGTTGTCTGTTGAATTTTAACATCATTTAGGGCATGGATGGCATTGGATTGAATTGCAAAATGTGGGTTTTTTGGGGGGTCTATTTCACTTTTTGGGTGTGTTAAATAAATGCCTTTTTTGCGTGTGTATGTGTTGTTGTTGTGGTTGTTGTCTAACTTTCCAAACTGTTTTTAGCCATGTGGATTTTAGTTTTTGCATTAAAGCTGTGTGTGTTTTATCAGGCATCCTTTGTCTGGCCATATATAGGCCTGCTTGAGTTCATTGTTTGCCGTGCCTTGTGCCTGTGAGTGACCATGTTGCTGGGGGCCATTTTGTGGTGGTAGTTAGTAGTGTGCTGTTTTTGCCACATAGGCCTGCGTGTCTTTCCATTGTTCCTCTTGTCTTACTGCTTCCAAATCCATCCCCATTGCCAGCTGCAGCTCCCTGATGCTGCATCCATCCCACGTGATGCACAAATTTAGGCCAAACATGCTCCACTACATTTTAGTTTTTGTTCTTTGCTATTCTTATTCTTCCTGAGTGTACACACTACACAGTACACCAGGAAAGCCCTGGCCTTGTTGTCAAAGTCTCATAAATGGCTACACTGTTGTTGTTCACTGAGTTTCTAAAATTTAATAATTGAGACAACCACACACTAAGTTATATATTATATTAGTTTGATTTGTGCTATCGTTTGACTGATGTTCTTCTGGCTTTTTTGCTTTTAGGTGCACAAAAGACTGAGGAGGAGGTGTGTCATCATTGCCCGTTGTACTGCCAGACAGACATCCTGCTGCTGTACACAACGTGACGTGTGACCTGACCAGACATCTCTGCAACTTGTGCAACTGAGTGCTGCTGACATCTGAAGAAGATGGGCCCAAAGAAAGCAGGTACCAGGTCCTCCAGTACCAAGAAAGTTGCTATTGAGAAGAAGGAACAGAAGAAGGAAGTGACACTTAAGTCTGGTGTGCCGCCCAATACCTTTTTGGGAAAAAAAAATTACGCCTGCAGCAGCGGTGTCCGGGGGGCAAGCTGGGGGCAGCACCTCCGCATCAGTGGGCCCAACCCACCAACCCAGGCCCAAGCACATGAGTGTGGAAGAGGTAGCCAGCCTAATGGTGGAAAGCAGTGATGCTGAGCCTGAGATAAACTTATCGCTATCTCAAAGTAGTACCCAATCAACGCAGGAGGAAACACAGCAGATAAGTGGTCAACAACAACAACAGCCGCAACCACCGCCCGCAATAGTAGTTGTTGTTCCTCCCGAAGTAGGGGCAGTTCAGGAAATTGAGCCTCATGCAGAGGTAGAAGAAGAAGCCACTCATTCAGAAGATCCATTGTCTTCCAAATCTCCAGCAAGGAAAAGGAGGGGTAGTCCATCAAGTTCTTCGCCAAGCCCCCCTTCTGATGATCTAGATGCCACTTGGAAGCCACAAACTGAGTCTGAGAGGGAGACACGTCCCAAGACCAAGCTAGGGAAAAGGAAGGTTCCAGAAAGCCTTACACTTATGGAGGTCGATGTAGAACAGCAGGATGATGATGATGAGCCAGTCATCACGAACATCACTCCCGGCCCCGAGGAGATGGAGACCAACATTATTACCCTATCCAAAATCGCTGCGAGGGATGTAGCACGCATACCTCCACAGGTAACACCAACACGACCTACAGCTTCCATATTTGCATTAGCAAAGGCCCGGCAGCGACCTACATCCAGCACAACCACCACCTCAGTAGAAGTAGGTAGTGGTACAGCACAGAGTCAAATTCAACACACACCCTCCAGTTCATCCGGCATTGGAAGTGGCACCTCCAGCAGGAGGCAAAAGTTAAGCTCCCCAGTTTGGGACTTCTTTACGGTTAGCGAAAAGGAGGAGAACATTGCTATATGCTCCATTTGTAATACCTCTGTTAGTCGTGGTAAGCTTGGTACAAACTATGGTACCGGAGGCCAAATAACCCATCTGAAAAAACACCACTTGATCAGCTGGGAGGACCACCTTCGCGGCATAAAAACTGCAACCATTGGTGTTGGTGGGGATAAAGGAGTAGAAGATCCGATCACGGTGGAAGAGGAAGGACAGGGAGACATTCTCTCTGGTAGTGGTACACAAAGTCTCCCTGTCCCCAGCAGTGCAGTGTTAACGTCGCCCACATCTTCAGCAACATCTCAGTGGCACAAGAGTAAGAGTCAGCCTGAGACACCAAGGAGTACCGCAATGAAAAAAAGTGCGTTGTTGAGCCTAAGAGAAAGGAAAACCATGCAGCCTACCATTATCAGCATGTTTGGGGGGAGGGGCAGTACGAACGCAACCACCCAATAGCACGTTTGTACAATGCGAAGCTGGCTAAAATGTTAGCACTGGACCTTCTCCCTTTTTCTTTTGTTGAAGGGGTGGGTTTTCTGGAATTTGTGACAACCATCTGCCCAAAATGGCATGTTCCCAGCCGCTACTATTTTGCCAGAGTTGCTGTTCCAGCACTACATCACGACGTGCTGGAATTGCTTGGAAAAGCCTTGAAGCAGAGTGCTGTTCACAGTATCCACCTGACAACAGACATGTGGACCAGTTGCCAAGCCACAGATTACATGTGCATCACTGCACACTGGATCTCTTTTGCGGGGGTTAGAGAACAGATATCTGCTGGTGTTGACGCTGCTGAGATTTTTCATGCCACTCGCAAACATGCAACTGTAGCCATGTTTGCCATGGAGAAATCTCATACTGCTGCAAACATTTTGGAAGAGTTTAACACCAAGGTCTTTGAGTGGCTGCGCCCAAGAGGGCTTAAGATTGGTTTTGTTGCCACGGACAATGGCAGTAATGTAGTTAAGGCCATGGGCGATGGTGGCTATTTCAGGGTCCCGTGTTTGGCACACTGCATTAACATTGTTGTTCAAGACTTTTTGAAAAATGAATCCAAAGTCAGCAACTTACTGGCCACCTGCAGAAGAATATGCACACATTTCAGCCATTCTTTTAAAGCCCGGAAGCAGCTGAGGGTCATTCAACGTGAGCATAAAATGCCAGTCAAAGCACTCATCCAGGAGGTGCCAACACGTTGGAACTCAACTTATTACATGCTTGATCGTCTGTTTGACCTGTACATACCACTCAATGCTTATGTCATGCAAAGATTAGGGGAACCTACTGTGAGAGGCATGACCGTTGAGATGGGTCAATGGGACCTCATTAAATGCCTGACTGAGATGCTACTTCCTTTTGAGATCTTCACACGTGAAGTCAGCAGGGAGGACTGTACTATGGGCCAAGCTATCCCATTGTTGCACATGCTAGAGCAACAGCTGAAGGAGGTGTCTGAAACGTACGCAGGTGTGGATGACAAACAAGACGCATATCATTTGGCGGAGTCCTTAGCCGCTCGCTTATCTGAAAATACAAGGATTAAAAATAACATTGTGTCACAACAACATTACATTACTGCCACAATTTTGGATCCACGGTACAAAGTATTTCTGAACAGTAAGGCAGTAATTCCTTTTTCGGAAGTGGATGTTGCCAACTACAAAACTTTGATAGCTGAGGAAGCCACTAACTTCGAAAACGAACGGCTGGTAATTACAGGCCCCCCACCTCAGGCCATAACAAGTACTACAGGGCATCCAGAGTCAAGTTCTACTTCGGAGCCTGAGGGCAGTGCGTTTGCCTCCCAGCAGTCACCGACACCAACACTACCAATAACATCAACAACAGCAAGAACAGGATCATCCACAGTACAATCGGCAACTGATTGGTTTCTACGGCAGGGGTATGGTAAGTCCAGTGCTGATGCAAAGGCAAAACAGGCCGAGCACATCGGAGCACCCCTGAACATTGAGCGGACGGTCCAGGCCTATCTGGATGACCCAACAGAGGTCTTCATGGATCGAAACCCATTGGTGTATTGGTATGGGAAAAGAAGCCAATGGACAGTGCTCAGCAGGCTGGCGATAAAGTATCTGGCTTCCCCTGTCGCAAGTGTCTCTTCTGAGCGTGTTTTCAGTGCTGCTGGTGCCATTGTAACTTTGAAAAGGACCAGTCTCTCGCCCAAAAGCGTGGAGAGGTTAACCATGATCAAAATGAATCAGCACTTTATACCACCGGATTACAAAATACGTGAATCACAGCAGGAAGAGGAGAGCGACTTGGATGACGTAAGTAGTGGGTTACAGGACCTACTTCTGTCCGAACCACCAGAGTTTGAGGACGAGCTCCTCTTCCCTGACAACTAGGCTTTCAAATTGTTACTTTCTTCCTTCCTTTATTTGTCTGTGTATCTGTCTTTCTGGTTCAAATCAAATCACAACAAATCCATCACCACCGTCTTCTCTTTTATTTCCCTATTGGAGTTGCACGTCTGTGCATTTAACTGTCCACTCTTCAGAGTCCTGCTTCATCTTCCTGACTCGCCCTAATTACATTTCCATCAAGCCAGACATTGGAGTACAAGAAATGTTGCCTTTAACAGTCCCTCCATAAGAAGTGAAACGTGACTATAGCTATCCTCCGTTTTGTTTCCGAGCCGAAACTCATCACTGTCCGAAGGCTACCGCCTCTGCAGGCATCCACAACTCTTCACTGTCAGAACTTGGGCAGGCATCCAAAAGTAAACTCATCACTGTCCGAAGGCTACAGCCTCGGCAGGCATCCAAAGCTCATCACTGTCAGGACAGAAGGTACTTGGCAGAGAAAGACAAGACTCTTCGAAGAAACTTGCTGACATTTGTGCAAACTCAATTGACCAGCAATGACCGCTACCCAGGCCGCGGCCCATCACAGCGCTGACCATGTGAAGCAACTTAAACTGTGACAAAGTGCCACAGATGAATAAGACGAAAACCGAAACAGCGACTAACACTCAAAATGAATGTGGAGTAATAATGAGGCCACTGCCTCGTTAAAAAAAAACACACACCTGTCAGAACTAGGCATCTGATGATCTGACAGCCAAAGAGAAGAGCAAGACAGGTAATGATGGCATGCATTGGATGCTTGCTGACTCTGAGCGATTGCTGTTGTTTGTTGTGTTGATGTTGTGCATGAAGTCGAACTCTACTCTACTAGTTAATCTACAAAGTGAAAGTGACTCAAGTGACAGTCAATGTTTCCCTTCTTGTTGT
This sequence comes from Calotriton arnoldi, assembly GCA_963921515.1. NCBI lineage: Eukaryota > Metazoa > Chordata > Amphibia > Caudata > Salamandridae > Calotriton > Calotriton arnoldi. The sequence continues at coordinate 231,148 of CAWUFW010012804.1, read as the reverse complement.
TTAATAACCAAATTGTACTCCTACTACTGCAGGTGCAGGCCAATATCTGTTGCAATTTTTTAATATGGAATATGGACTTAATCGGAGTCACTACAGACTGAGTTGGAGTTGGACAACACGTACCACACCATGATGATGACCATACTATCTTTGCACGCAGTCAGTCAGTTGGATCGGAGATGATTGAAGGAATAACTGCGTTTCATGAAGTGGCATAAAAGGTAAACATAAACACAACAATTCAACAAGAAAGTAAACACAGCAGACCTACATGTCCATGTAGTGGTGGAGTCGAGTGTAGTCATATGACTGACAGCGGCGCATTGATTTAGTCACTTAATTTTGAAAATGCTAGGTTGCTGTATATGCCTTTTGTCTGGCTTTGTCAAAATTTAAGGTAAATGGAGGTTGGGTCACGGGCTGGTGCTGTGGTGGGCCTGTTCTGTCCTGTTGTTGTTGTAGCTTAATGCTGTAAACAGAATATACACGATATATCCACGCCGCCTCAGTCTGAAAGTGTTCTCTCTTCTCTTCTTGGACTCCACCGTAATTGATGCTTTTTTTTATTCATTGATTTTTCAATACCCCTTTTGTTTTTCCATCTACACTTACAGGCCGGCCTTTACCCTGTGCTATACTGGGAGACACAACTCACACTTACCTTACCAATCCGCATCAGGCAGGCAGTGGCACCCAAGATTGATGTGCGGAGCGTCCATGGAAGATAGGACCAAGAGGAATGACGAGATTCAACTCCACAATTTGACCAGGATAATACAGTAACTTTAGTATCATTCATCATTCGTCTTTTAATTAATTTGATTCCTTTTTTCTCTTCAATCATTACGACTGTGTGTTGTGTTGTTGTTTGTTTGCTAATTGATCCCTACAACTATTTTTTAATTTTCTTTGCTATCTTTAAAAGTAAGCCCGGTACAACATGGAATTTGGGTCTCTGAGGGCATATTACAGGCAAGGCAAATTGCATAGAATATACTGCTGCCCTGTACTGTCTAATTGTCTAGTAGTAGTTAGTAAGTACTACTCATTAACCATCAAGTTATCTTCATCATCATGCATGCATTTCCTTTTTCTCCCTTTATAGATTTATTGGATAAGATCATGGTCGTCTGCCAAGATTGCGCTTTGCTTTTGTTGTGTCCATGCGTACTGTTTTTCTTTGTCAAACCTTTCCCCAAACCCCCCTTCCCATCCATTCATCAAACCCTAACCCTCTTCCCCCGGGCTGTGATTTATATTGAGGTGTGATGTGACTACATTAAATGTACACCAATTGATCACACGCTTGCTGGGGCAGATGTGGTGAAAGCAACACTAATTCAATTTCAAGGCAGGGCGAGGATCTTCTTCTGCTTGCCCACCCATGCTCAGTCTATGTGCAAGCCAATTTTTTTTCCAAAGGGACCGTCACCTAATACATCATAATTAATTGCCGGCATTGATTGGATTCATCATCAACATCCTACCACACAGCAGTAAAGGTTACGAATTACGATTGTGTTAAGTTAAGTGACTCACTCGACACAACTACAGTTTGTAACTTCTTGTACTAGGCTGTCCCCGCCACCATTATGTTTTATTTTACTTTAGCAGTTGCAATATTGTTTGTTTGGCAGTCTTCTTCTGTACTGTACTTTACTTCGTTCTACTACTCCTCCCACAGTCGCTCTCAGGCAAGTGACTGTCTCTTTTTTATTTTTTTTGCAAATGCTACTGCCAGTGTCTACTACTACCACCACAACCATGGCATCTTCTCCATTCTCTTGGGAAACCATGCAGCCATCGCTGTGCCGAACTTAATCATCATCAATCACAGGTAAGATAAGTTTGGTGGGAGGTATAATGGACTAGGAGGAGAGACTGACAGTACTAGTAGGACAAATAACTCAGTGAGGGGTACCGCATCTATCTGTTTGTGTTACATCATCGGCAGATTATTTAAATCAAACACTGGCTGCGGCCCTGCAGCAGCAAGGAAACCATGTGACGTAAATTCGTAAAACAGTAACCCCCCACAAAACATTAACATTGTATGTTTAAGTATAAATATAATTTATTACCCTAACAAAAATAAACTATCCCACACCTGACCCACCCCTCTCCCTAACCCCAACCAATGTCCAAAACGAAAAAGTCCAAACAATGTCCAGAAACCCCAACGCCCAATTCCCACCCACCAACAAAAGGAATAAAAAAGGGGCAATCCAACAGGGTCCTATAGTTCTTATATTCGGCGGGCTTTCAGGTGTTTGTCCACCAGGATCTTGACACGCTCCTCTAGTTGCTCCTCTAGGCGTGAAATCCGGAGGAGCATCTGGCGGCGAAATGCCCTGCAGTGGCATCCAGGGTGGGGGACAGCAGTGCTGGCTGATAAAGAATTGCGGCGGCGGGCGGCTGCCAGACCGCGGCGCCGTACCACTGGAGGTGGGGCCTGGCTGGGGCCCGGGGCATCGGAGGAGGCTGCAGCTGCTGCCGCCTCCTCCTCCTCCTCCGCCTGAGCCACCAGCCGCCGGTACTCTTCACAGATGGCCTCCAGTTTCCGGCGCCGGGCCCTGGCTGCCAACTCCTTCCGGGATGGTTTTTCTTGGGAAGGAGTATCTATATCAAGAAAGAAAAAGAATATTGTTGTAACCAATACTCTTAGCAAAACAGTAACACAAAATTAATTCAACACATAGTGGCACAGTAGCACTAGCAAGAAGCACAGTACATAACATTTGTGGTAATAATCTATCTATCCTCCCACTTCCTCGGCCTCTAACATTTGTGGGAGTTTCAGGCATTATACTAGCACTATGGACTCCAGTACACAGTACACCAGTCTTCTTCTTATCTCTAGTTTAGCGAAATTACATAACCTGGTTGTAGCCGGCATGCCAGCTCAGTCAGCTATGCTTGCACCCAAGACAAACATACGAGTCATGACGCAGACTCACGTTAGTTTTATTTACTACTGTCTGCAGGTGGGGAAGCTCGTATTTTTCTATTACGGGTGGCACTGGCCATACTCTCTCTGTTACATGAAGGGCAATTGCTCAATTTCACTTTCACAGTGCCCTGGCTACTACGAAAAGGCAGATTATATATCTGATCCAATGATCATTGCTTATATATGGGACGACGACATAAGGTCAGTAGCGGTCGGTGGTGGGAGTGCTGCCGGGCGGTGACGTGGGGAGGGGCTGGGTGGGGGGTAGTAAACTATGGATTACGGCCAATTATAGGTAAGTAAACATATAAATAAATAAAACTAATTTCGTTGCGCGCACTGCATCGCATTTGGCGGTGCAGTGCGCACAATGAAATTCGCTTTATTTATTTTTATGTTTACAGTAAAGTTACCTGTATTTGGCCGCGTAATCCATTGTTTACTACCCCCCACCCTGCCCCTCCCCACATCAGCGCCCGGCAGCACTCCCACCACCGACCGCTACTGCATAAGGTACTTTGTTTTGATTGACTGTGTAACCAACAGATAGGCCACCCTTTGCAGGCTGGCTGACACATTCGAAAATAAATTAACATAGGTAGGGAGTGGTCCTCGGAGTCGAAGGAAGGCGCTTGATAACTAACTATACACAATATATATGATGTGCTTGCAAACTATTGTGAGTCAACTGTATTCTGAAAATACAACTTGTATTCCCCTCGGCTTTGCTACTCTGGCGCGGTTTCTTTTACATTCCCTTCAAACTAAGACTCTGCATCCCGTGACAGTCTCCACCTATGCTGTCTATGATGAATACATACAGGCATCCATCCATTCTAAGTAAATGTCTATCATTCTTCTTAATCTCTCCACAAACCTTACTTTGTTTCACCAACAACCACCCATGCGTCCACTCCTTCCTTGCTTGCCTTGGCTTTGAGTTTCACCCAAACACCGCTGATGATTCTTGCTATCCACAGTATCCACCCATACTGTGTCGCCCACCCAGGCAGGCATCCATTCTTCTTTCACCTTCCACCCATCCTTCAACAACACATGCATCTGATTCCTATCAGCCACCTATCCATGCTTCCAACGTATCCTTCTCTGCCAGTCATATTAAATCTCGCCCGTCCTTCCTCCTTCCACCCTTCTTTCCCTTTTTGTTCAACACATCCATCAAGGTCATCTGATCTGACTTTTAGTCTTCTCCATAAAACTTTCACAGCTGAGTTGGAGTCAGATAGAAGAGGCCATTGGTTACTCAACTCACGCTGCTAATGCTATTGCTAATGCATTGCTAATGCTAAGTAAAGGGTGTCTTCTTCAACCGTTGTATAATGTTCACTACAACTTCATACCTAATAAGTCTCAACAACAGTACAGTGAGTGAAGTGAACACCCTTCCAGCTAGTGCAATGTCAATAAGTAATGAATATAACTTACCACCGCCCGCCACTGCTGCTGGCTCACCCCCTGTAGCTCCTGCAGGTGCCGCATCTCCTGCCCCCTCCGGAATGGTCGCATCGCCGCTGGCCCCGCCGGCACTGGTGGTCGCTAGTACGCCTAGAAAAAAACATGACACATTTTTAGATGCCTGTACACCTCCCCCTATTTATTCGTTTTCACTAGCAAGATTGAAAAAAAAGTTAATACATACATATACAACATACATCACTAGTCCAAATCGGGTACTAGAGTAGAGTCAGTAGACACTAGTAGTGTTATGGTCCCTAGGGTCATTATTATAGTATACTCTACTCTTTGCAAAGTTAGCCTGAGCCATGCAACCATTTTTCGCTTCATGTCTTTTGCGCATGTTACCTCGCAGCTTGTTGTGCAGTAACAGTAAGACGCCTTTTTGAGCCCACATGAGCTCATACAGCTACTGTCTGAGCGTTGCGTACAAGAGGTCGAAAAACAAGCCACTTTGTTATGGAGTTCGGTTAGTCCGTATTGCTTAGCCATAAGTAACATGTTACACTTTTTGGCATGACTGAGAAATGCTTGCATTATACTATCTAACGCGCACCATTTTTCTCATAACAGGCAGAAGATTCCCTTCTACGAACCAGAGATTTGCAGAGCTTATGAATGATGCATGTAACCAGTACTTCTACGTTCTACGGTGAGGGGTCTCCCAGAATTCGCACAGATCTTTTGTCTTCTATCATGCACTTGTAACAATGTTTATTGTTTTAATCTTATGCATTTTGCTGTTGGAGCTGGCTGTAGTACACTGAATTTTATAGAACAACATACAGAGCTTGTTAGTTGAAAATAAACCTTTTGAACTTACACATAGACTCTGTGGTATTTGGTGTGGTGGTGGTGGTGGACTTACACGAGTGAGTGAGCGAAAGGGTGTTATCTGTTCTGGGTTGTGTAATCATTGGGTATCTTCGGGTGGGGGTTCGGGGACCTAATGAGACACTATAGCTAGTCGTTCAGGGGATTGTGGGTTCACTTCTGACTGAGGTGTGAGGAAGGTCCAACCTCCCATCACCAACATCCTATTTTCTTGTGCATAGTTCTGTATGTGGCTGTGCAGAATCCCCACATCAGTAGTAGTATGTACTATATCCTATCAAAAATAGTCAAATATCTGGTTGGGCATTTTGTTTGTGGTAATTGTCAAAGCCTCAAGATTAAGAAGACTAGAAGAGGACAACCCAAAGGACTGGACTCAGTGGCTAGAGCTATTGGTCAATCTGAGTTTTATTCAAAACCGTAAAATAAAGAGTGGCAAACTGGGCAAGCTTAGCTACAGACAGACTAATAGTAGTAGTACAGAGAGTCATAGCAGAGGCAGTTAGAACTTAGAGGCAGGGATAACCAGAATTTAGAAACAGATAGTCAAGTCAAGATCAAAGAAGCTTTTGTAAAAAATAGAATTAGGAAGTGGAACCAGAATTAATAGTTCGGAAAAAATAAGGTGCAGTAAAAGTTAGGGAAATATAATTGTTAATATTAACCACTGGAGGACTTACTGGGGCCAGCAGCAGGGCCCTCGGTAGAGGAGCGGTCCTCTGGTGGTTGTCCCGCCGACTCGGACCCCGTCTTCTTGCCCCTGGGTGCTGCAGATCAGTGATCATGTAAGATATAATAAAGAAAGAGACAAACATTAATGATTGCTGTGAAACAAATAAATTATCTAAAAAAACGCTCAAAAAACGTTTTAGGAAACAATAATTGCAATAAAATTGACCTATCTAATCCGATCGACTACTGGCTTGCGGGATTCACGGACCGTCTACTTATTTATGAACACTAATCCAGTGTTCCATTCTGATTGATTCGAATCCAGAACACTAACTAAGCCTAAGTACCACCTGACCTAGCCCACCTATTCCAGACGGGCCAATTGTTCACTAAGTCTGCATTTCCATTTTTTTTAGCCCTCAAAAATGCATAGATGAGATGGAGGACACATGCATAAATTTGTGCATACACCAAATTGTTGGTTGGTTGCGTCTGATGTTCTGCTACTGACTGACACTGCTAAGCCTACCACTCACTAAACAAACTACAAAAGGTTCTACTAAGGACTGGGGTAAGCAGCACTCAGTGACAGAGGATGCGTCACGCAGACCGCTAAAAAATTATCAACTAATACTAACTAAACCTAGTATCAATCCATCCACCACTATTTGACAGGAGGACAAAGGAAGGACTAGAGTCTCTCTAGCAATAGCATTACCTAACTTAAGTTCTCTAAAGTAAACTCTTACATAATAATAAGGACAAGCGAGCGCAAAGTTGCAAACAAGTAAGAGTAGCGCCGAGCACCTGTGTCCTACAATCACAGAAGATTTTGAAACGTAATTTACCTGCAATGTAAGCAGCAGTATTCTTGTTATTCGTAAAAAAATTATACACAATACTTATACTACTATATATATTAGCTACTCACCAAGCCCCACGACCTCGACACCTAGCAGGTCCAACAGGTCCTGCTCCCGGTCCAGGATGTCTGACCACCGGTGGGCCAGCTGGTTATGGGTGCGCCGGACCCCTGAGCAGCGAAACACTGCCCGGCGCACCTTCGCCCACCGGCGGTGACGCTCCTGGGTAGGGTACCCGGAGCCTGGCCTGCCGCCTGCTGCCAAGGTCAAGGGGAGGTGGTGCTGCACAAAAAAAACAAGGGTGGCCACCTCCGCCTCGCTCAAAAGCTGCCGGGCTTGCACCCTGCAGGGCGCAGTCTGCCGCAAGGCAGGCGGCTCTTGGGCGCACGCGCCTTGCCCTTGGAGCCGTTATTGCTACTGCTACCCTTCGCCATGGTTCTGGGGTGTGTGGGAGGAGGCAGAAAAGAAAAGTTAGAAGGGAAAATAAAGTTAGGGGAAGAAGTAGGAGCTTAAAGAAGAAAGTAATATAAAACAGTAGAAAAGTAAAAAAAACAGTAAAAAGTAGAAATAAATGCAAAATATAGACTTAGGCACAGAGAGAGATAGATAATAAATAAAAAAAAATTGAAAAACAGTGTAAAAAACTAAGGATTGCAAAGATTGAGGGAGGATAGAAAAGCAGGCCCAGAACCATAGCATAGAGTGAAAAACAAGATGGCCGCGCCCATCGCGACCACGTGGGTAAGTTCGCGCGATATTTCTCCCCGAGCACGCAAAAAGCGTAGCGAACACGTACGACGCGTTCCCGAACATGAATGCGCATCGCGAGCACGCTATACGCAACCCGGAACAGGAAATAAGGCATCGCGAACGGGCGGGACAAGTGAAAAACAAGATGGCCGCGCCCATAGGCGACCGCATGGGTAAGTTCGCGAGATGCTATCCCCCGAGCACGCAAACAGCGTCCCGAACACGCACAACGCGTTCCCGAAGAAGAAAACGCATCGCGAACGGGCGCGACAAGCAGCTACGCACGCTCGCGTAGCTACGCGTAGCGCTTTAACGTCTTCGCGTAGCTTCGCGTAGCGCGACTACGCGAACTACGCCCAGGGTTACAGATTATGCACAAGTAGGTAGTGTTTCTCTGGCCGTGAGGTGTCAGACACAGGTCTGCACAGTACTATTGTATGTATGCTGCATAACAGCTTTAATAATTTACCACGGCGTAGCTTTAAGCCAAGGCTTCAAATGGCACGTTCAGCCACCAACTAGCAAAGATGGGCCTATGTATGTAATTGGCATGTTTTGTCACTGCAATGGTGTTGTCAAGCTGTCTCCTTGGGCTCATTCCCCTTATTTGACTCAAGGTCAATTGTACAAGCCCCTCTTGCAGAATATGTGACGTTACCCCACGTGCAATTTCCACGCATACTTTTAATCCACATGTTTCACTACACAATACCTTTTACAATGCAGGGCTTTACAACGCAATTCGTTACAACACATTCCCCATTAAATCTCAATTACTATTCTAACTCCAAGGGGGCATTTCTTTTGGGAATGTGTTGTAACATTTTGCGGTGTACAGTCCTGTGTTTCAAAATTTTCAGCAGAGTCAAAGATGTGGTTAAACCACGTTGGTCCCGATCGCCACCACTACGTCACCTATTGTGAAGTTGTGGTGGCGAGAGGGGCTGCTCCTCATGTACAATTCAGTGTTCGGACACCAAGGGGCATATGTACAAGCCCCTATCGCCACGGGAACTTCACTTTTAGTGACGTTCCCGTGGCGATAGGGGCCTTGCCTTATGTACAAGGCAGCGTTAAGCCACTTAACGTGGCTTACGCTGCCTTGTACATAAGGCACCCTTTCACGCTATGGTTAGCGTGAAAAGGGCGTGCAGTGGGTGTTGTGGTGGGCGCTCCACTGCAACACCCATTGTATTTGACGCTGCCCCCTGTGTACAAGGGTGATGTACATAGGAGGCAGCGCCAAAATTAAGACCAGGAAAATCCTGGTCTTAAGTTGGCGAAACAAGGAGAAATGCATTATTTCTCCTCGTTTTTGCTTTTTCCAGGTGTGCTGCCTTGTGCAGCACACATGGAAAAAGCAAAATGCCATGGTTTGTTTATGTGCAGGAAGGTGTCCCTTCCTGTACATAAACAAACCTTTTTAAAAAATGCCATTTTGTAACTTTTATGTGTGCTGCATGAAGCAGCACACATGAAAGTTAAAAAATGGCATTTTAGGATTGTTTATGTGCAGGAAGGGACACCTTTCTACACATAACCAATCCTCCCCTGCACACACACCTTTGCACTCTGGTGCAGAGGGTGCCTGCGTTGGCACTAAGTTGTTAAACTTAGCGCCCATCGCAGGAAGCGCAAGGCTGCACCACATTCTTGTAAATATGGTGCAGCCTTGTGCGTTCAAGGTGGCGGAGCGTGTTGTTAAGCCCAGGAGGCTAACGACACGCTCCGCCACTCACTGTGCATGGCGTGCCAAGGCGCGCCAAAGGCAAGCCCGTCTGCGCCCGTCCGCGTCCAACCGGGTCCAGCGGCCATGACCCCTACTCCTCTTTCAAGGGATAAGGTGACCTATTTACCAAAACTATTGCATGAGCTTCGACCGAAGCTAAAACAGAACTGTGTCACCTTAATACCTGACAATTTTGACGTTATTTGCTCCTGCTGTGGTTTTACCATTACTGGACTATTTAGCCAGGATCATATTTTTAATTCTATTGCTTCTATTAAGAGTAAGGATGCTTCTTTAAAGGAATTTACCATTTTTAGTATTAACTGTAGGTCACTCCCCAAACATAAGGAGGACATTTTTGATCTCCTGTATAATTCACAACCAGACGCTATCTTCCTTACGGAAACATGGCTTCAGGAGAGTTCTGGCCCGGATGTGGCTTTTGCCCTACCACCCAATTACACAATAAGAAGGAAAGATCGTGATGGCAAGGCCGGAGGGGGATTGCATTAATTTTCAAGAAGGCATACACTTGTAAATGGGAGGACCTACTCTTTAAAGGCTGCGAGGCTAGTCTTTTAAGCTTTCTCTTACATCCCAATTTACTCTTTCTGGGATATTAATTTATCGTCCACCGGGGCCAGCAGGATCTTGGGCAACTACGTTTCCTGAACTTATAGCCTCCTTTCTGCTTGATGCAACTAATTTCACTATCTTGGGAGATTTAAACATTCATTTCAATGATCCCTCCTGTACTACGAGCACTGCCTTAAGGGCTGATTTGGCAGCCATGAATGTTTTACTCCAAAATTCGGATCCTACCCACAGAGCAGGTCATTTGTTAGACCCCATTTTCTCTAATCTATCTAACATCATGTGCCAGGTAGCCGTCCCCTTACTATGGTCTGATCATTTTCTGGTCGAGTTTAAGGTGAGGCTAGACCTGCAGCGGGAGAATCCATCTATTTTTCCAGGGTCTAGAAACTGGAAGAATCTAGATATTGATATATTTAATCAACATCTTTTGAAAAATATTCCTACTATCACCTCTATTAACTTAGCAGACCTGGATAGCATCCATACTTGGATCATAGCATCTACTGATGCGTGCCTTCCAATTTCTCCAAAAAATTGAACAATCATCGTCCTCCTGCCCCCTGGTTCTCAGAACGGTTGAAAACAGAAAAAGCAAATGTAAAGCATTGGAAAGATGTTGGAGGAAGGATTATGTGCCTGAATCCAGACATACTTACAAATTGGCTAAAAGGGACTATCACTCCCTTTGCAAAGCTGCTCGAGCAGAATATGTAAACAACACCATTGCATCGGCACAAAACAGTCCGAAGGTTTATTTAAAGTAGTCAAAGATCTTTCAGGAGCTGCTTGCCAACCTACCCCCTGTGCTCAATGAAGCTCATTGTGAGGATGTAGCCAAGTTCTTTATTGGCAAAATAGAGAAAATCTATGCTGAACTGAATGTAATAACAAACAATGAGGAAATCAAAAAGGAGCTCTCTCCATACATCTAGTTGCACTGTACCACTGATAAATGAAATCATCATGCCTACAAAGTTGCTAGAAAACTGGCAGCTTTTGGAGACCTCCTCTTTAGACTCATCTTAAATAGCCTGAAATCTGGTTCGCCTACAGATCTCTCTCCCCATTACTATTCTTCAAAAATTGGATCCACCATCACTTAAAATTATTATGGAGCTGCTTAATGCGTCTTTGTTAGAAGCAACTGTTCCAGTGGCATGGAAGCATGCCATGGTTCGGCCTCTTTTGAAAAAAGCTAATGCCAATCCAGATGATTTATCTAATTTCCATCCGATTTCTCTACTTCCAGTTTTCTCAAAAATTTTTGAAAAACATATTAATCAACAACTGACACAATTTGTAGACTCTCAAGAAATTCTACATACATCACAATCAGGCTTCAGAGCTGGATTCTCGACAGAAACCACGCTTTTAGGGGTTACAGAAATTTTGCGTCAACGCCTTGATATAGGTGAGACCGTGGCACTCATACTGCTTGATTTGAGTGCAGCTTTTGATACTGTGTCTCATAATATCCTACTTAAAGCTCTTCAATCGGTAGGCATTGCGGGGAAAGCACTCAAATGGCTTGCTGACTTTCTGGCTGACCGGACGTTCCAGGTCTTCTCAGCGGCAGCGAGCTCTAAGTCCCCACGCTGCCCCTTATGGAGTACCACAGGGTTCTATTCTTAGCCCATTATTATTTAATATTTATGTCAGACCTCTGGCAACAATAGCGGAAGAGGCAGGGCTATGCATATATTCATATGCTGATGATACCCAGTTAATCTTCTCCCTTTCTACAAATGAAGCATCTAAGTTATCCTCTCTGCAGGTAGGACTGCAAAATATAGCCAGTTGGATGCACACCAACATGTTAAAGCTAAATGGTGGAAAAACAGAAGTCCTAATCCTCGGAAAAAATAAAGATCTTTGGGGCCCACAACATTGGCCCCCCCAAATGGGTGATCTTCCCCAGCCGCTACATATGGTTCGCAATCTGGGCATAATCATTGACAATGAAGCAGCAAGCAGTAAGGGTCGCTGCAACCTGTTTCACCATCCTAAAATGGCTCAAAAAAATACTATGGATGTTGCCTAGTTCCACCCAAAGAACTGTGGTCCAAGCCCTGATTACATCTAGACTGGACTAGGGCAACGTCCTGTACTTGGGAGCCAATAAGGAGGTGGTTCGAAAGCTTCAGGTAGTACAGAACTCGGCGGCAAGGCTGCTTTGCCAGGTGCCCAGAAAAGCCTCCATATCAGGTTCCCTCCTCGACCTGCATTGGCTGAGGATAGAGAGCCGCATTAAATTCAAGGCCTTGTGTTATATGCATAAAATTAAATGGGGTACTGCACCGCAATATATGAATGCCTTAGTCCATCCCTACCTTCCAACACGTCATCTACGATCCTTGACTCAGGCCAAGTTTTCAGTCCCTAGGATCAAAAGATCGCGTATGGGTGGCCGGTCTTTTTCCTACCTAGCCCCCTTATTATGGAACTCTCTCCCTATGCCAATTCGGCATGAAATAACCACAAGAACTTTCGAAAAAGTCTTAAGACATGGCTATTTAACCAATAATGTTTCCCTTTCCTGCCTGCAACAGTCTGATGGCGCCGGGAAACCTCCGGGTAGCTGAGCGCCTTATAAAATTAAATTAATAATAATAATAATAATTGTACATATCCCCCCAAATGTTGTTTTGCCATGTGTGATGCTTGATGCAGCACCAGTGAAAGTGACAGTAGGGATTTTCCAGGATTGTTCATGTGCATGAAGGGACACCTTCCTACCCATAAACAATCCTCACATGCACACAGACACCCTTGCACTCTGGTGCAAGGGTGCCTGCGTTGGCCCAAAGCTGTTAAACCTAGCACCATCGCAGGGGGAAACGCAAGGCTGCACCATATTATTGTGAATATGGGTGAGCCTTGCGTTTCAAAAGTGGCAGAGAGTGTCGTTAAGCCAAGGAGGCTAACAATACGCTCCGCCACTTCCTAGTACACATCCCCCTTCGTTTATGTAAAAGAAGGCACACCTTCATGTACATTTACAAAACATGGCATTTTGATTTTTGCATGTGTGCTGCACAATGCGGCACACATGGAAAAATCAACAACAATGAGAAATGCATTGGCTCCCCTCCTCTTGACAATTTTGGACAGGATTATCAAGGTCTTATTGCTGGTGCTGCCTCATATGTAGGCCACCCTTGTACATAGGGGGCAGCATCAAATACAATGGATGTTGCGCTGGAACGACCCACACAACACCCACTGGACGCCCCTTTCACACTAACCATAGCGTGAAAGGGAGCCTGATGTACAAGGCAGCGTGAAGCTACGTTAAGTGTCTTAACGCTGCCTTGTACATAAGGTGCAGCACCTTTCTCCACAATAATGTCACTGAAAGTGACGTTATGGTGGCGATAGGGGCTTGTACATATGCCCCTGACAGTCTCATTGGGTTGTGACACTACCAGTCACATGCCATGCACTGGCATGTCAGTGTTGCCAGCATGTTGTCACTGATCATTGATTCTACATTGCATTGTACATGTTATTTTCAAACTTCACAATCTTTTGTTAGAGTGTAGGCTCCCAGGTTTCACTGACCTAGTGTTTGCTAGTGCATTGCTCTTATTTGACAGACAACATGTCGCCAGAGGAGGCCCATGCATTCAAGCTCAAGAAGGACCGGTATCTCCACATACGCAAGGTGGCCAAGGGATACCGCAACATGTCAAGGAGGTATCAAGCTGACCGTGCAGCTGGTAGGTGGAAATCATTGCCCAATGTAGGCCAAGGACACAGCCAGAGTGAGACACAGGCTAGACCGGGCACTTCTGGCGACAGGCGTGGGTCCCACCATTGGCAGGTATCTGCACATCCCCCTGGAAGAACAACGAGACAAGCTGCAGCCTCAGGACCTGGAACACATTCTGGTGCCCCCTCACAGACCCAAGGACAAGCTACAATTGCAGCTGCAGGATCTGATCATGTGGTCCCATTTACAATGCGGGACCGTCGTACAATCATGGACATTAATGTCAGGTTGGCACATTTAGAACGTGAGATGTCAGAGCAGACCACCCACCTGCAGGGCATAGAGGCTGCCCTTCGTCTCCCATTTTGAACTGGCCAATGGAGAGCCATCCCCCTTTTCTACATTCCCCCAATGTTATTTATTCTTATTAGTTAGTGATAGGTACTTTTTTAATTGTAAGGTAGTGTAGTGATAGGTAGTGTAAGATTTTAGCATAGTTTTAGTTATTTATTCTCTTGTAGTATTTGTGGATAAGTTTCCCTTTCCTTTGGGTGGGGGGTTGATGTATTTGTCCAGATAAAAAATAAAAATAAAAATATATGTATATATATTTGTGTATGATATCTGTGTAGTTAGTTTATGTTTAGATAAGATATATTTGTCCTGTCTTCTGATGTGCTTTAAGTGTGGGAGGGGGGTTGATGTCTCAGATATGCTGTTGCTTGTTTAGTATTAAGTACGTTAGATAGTTTAGGTTATTATTCACTTTGTCATAGTTAGTTAAGATTAGGTTAGTTGTAGTATTGCTTAGTGTCAGTTTAGGGTAGTTAATTTTGTTAAATCTTAATAAATGTATACTGTTTTGGAATTCTGTTTGCACTTATGTCTGAAGTGGTTTGGTGGAGTGTTGCTTTATACCTTGTTCCAACTTATTCAATCTCAGGGCAATCATTTCAATGTGTATGTGTGGTCATGACATGTTACTTAGCTGGGCGGATAGTGTCAGGATCTTTTTGATTTGAGCAGAGTTAACTTGCATGCATTACAGTGTGGCACGTTGGAGTTATGGCCTAGGCTAGGGACACTCTTTTGTGAAGTTGAACATCTTATGTGTGACTCACAGAGTTGGACTGCACATTGTTGCACATTTACAACACAATGTAGGAACATGGCCTTGAACAGACATTGACATTGCAACTCTTGTCCATCATGATGATGGATTAAGGCTCTGTGTTCCACAGATTACGTCCACACCCTGCATATCACAAGAGCCTAGCGCTGAGTCCATCTAACATGCACAGACATAGGCACACTTGCTGCGTAGTGCAAGTGTGTCATCATTATGGAAATTGGTTGTTCCTGTGGCTGGAGGCTCACCCTCCTGCCCATGCACAATGTTGTGAATTTGCATATCAAATGTGCATGGCACAAGGCCAAACACAGTTTTGCAGCAAACAGGAGGGGACATGTAGCATTGCTCCTTGTAGTGCCAGTGTCATACCCACTTTTCCCAGCTGTTACTTTTGTCATTGCCTCATAGTGATGCCACACTTGAAATGGTGGTACAGCATCTGACTATGTGCTAAGTGCAGTGCACTACACAGCCCTGGGCACATTGCCCTCTCCTTTCACAGTGAGCACAGCATGAGAGGGTTCCTTGTTTCCAAGGCATTGTTAAGCCATGGTGATTGTCTGTCTGAGGACTTGCACTTTAGGCTAAGTCCCTATTGCCAACACAGCTTCACTGAAACAGACATTGTGATTCCAATAGCAGGTGGGCGAGATGTGCCATTACGAATCGTCATCTATGTGCATATGTTGTGCTCTATCTTGGAATGTGACATGCAATGACCACCATCACAACAGTCTTTGTCCACCCCCGTAGAGTGTGAGTAGATATTCCAAGTGAGACTTGTTTTCAATGCTGAATGGAAACACTACTTGTGGCATGCAACAGACTTGGACCTATTTCCACACATGCCTATTGCCATCATGTACGGAGGGTATTGTTGGGATATTGCTAGTAGGTTATATTTGTTCAATGAGGGCACGGCTAGATCTCACATGTCCAGTCATCTCACTGCCTATCTGTGACACAGTTGACCATGAACATTTTTCATATGTCACTCGGTGTACATTTGGATGGATTCACTGCTCAAACATTATTGAAGACTCCTATACATGAATGGTCATGATAAACACACATCTGTGTAAATTAAAGGTTTTAATTTGCATGTGCATTGGCTTTGGTGAAGACTTCCACAGTACTTGGTCATAGATGCCCAGTGGAGGGCCTGACACAGTCCTTTGGGTGGAACATGTCCAGAGAAAGAGGCAGAGTTCAGTCAGTAGGCTGGTGCAGTGTCTTTGGGAACAACACAATTTATGGCAGTCCATATTGAGGTCCAAGATGAGTGTCACAGTGTGTAGCAGAGGACATTGGAAGATGATGTTCCAGGGCATGATGCTAAGCACCGATCCAAGGCAAAACTGACCATTTGGCATAGATGAATTCTACCGCTTTCTTCTTAGCAATATTGCAGAATCATCCACATCTTCGTCCTCTAATGTGTCATGTGCCTCCGGTGTGCGTGGTGGTAGATTGTCAGTGGCACTGTGAAGCACTGACACATCAGGGGGTGGAGATGTGGATGTTGAAGCAGCAGCAGCATTCGTCTGTGCCAAACCTTGATGCAGCACTGCTGTGATAAGCAGCTGCAGGGCATGAAAGATTCCAGCAACGTGTCTGTGGTGTTCAACCGTGGCTGCCATTAGCGAGGCTTGCATCCGCTCCATGTTCTCCATGCTCATTCGCATGTGATGCAACTCCTTGCGGACATTGCTGGAGCCACTTGGACTGGACAGTTGTTCTTATCTCTGAGTCAGTACTCCAGCGATGTCAGCCATGGAATGCTGTAAAGCATGGAGCGGACTGTGGGTGTCTGTGATGGTCTGTAGGTGATCCCGACTGGCACTGAGACACCCACGTAGCCCATCTAATTTGGCAGCCAGGCTGTCAAACCCCACACGCACCTGACCAGCCATCTCTTGCTGGACCTCTACCGCACGACGTTGAAATGCCAGATGTGGGTCCTCAAGGTCCTGGGAGACAGCTTTGGTGGTCGGTGCTTGTTGCTGGGTTGTTTGTGCATGGGCTGTAGTTTCCACAACGCTGCTGGATGGCCCTGCTTCCGGAGAAGGGGTGCTAATGGATTCGAGCAGACGTTGGAGTGTGTCCTGGCCGATGGTTGCTAGGTCTTCCTCTTCATCATTGAAGAGTGGGACAGGCTGCTGTACAAGAGGTGATGTTTCTCCTTCTGCAATGTAAAGGGGAGATGCATTTGTATGTGTGTTTATAGTATGATCATGCATTGGATTACTGTACAAGCAGCTAGCATGACAATGTACATTCATAGGGTCATATGTACAAGCCCCTATCGCCCCAACAACGTCACCTATATTGACGTTGTGGTGGCGATTGGGGCTGCGCCTTATGTACAAGGCAGCGTTAAGCCACTTAACGTGTCTTACCTTTGCCTTGTACATAAGGCCCCCTTTCACGTTATGCTTTGTGTGAAAGGGGTGGGCAGTGGCTGTTGCAGTGGGCGTTCCACCGCAACACCATTTCATTTTGACGGTGCCCCCTATGTACAAGGGTGGCGTACATAGGAGGCCGCGCAAAAATTGGGACCAGGTAAAAACTGTTGTTAAGATGGCGGAACAAGGAGAAATGCATTATTTATCCTCGATTTTGCTTTTTCCATGTGTGCTGCTCAATGCAGTGCACATGTACATATAAATAGCTTTGGCTCTTGTGATTTCTCTTGTGTGCATGGCGTCATGCATGTTTTTCCATGCATGCATTGCTTGCTGCCCTCCTCTTCGCTTAACCGTAGTGAGACTGGTGCAGCGTGACTTTCTATTGTTGTTGCAGGCTGAACAGACAGTTACATCACCCATTACCCTCAACGTTGACACCACGTGTAGTGTGAAAGGGGGCCTAAATGTCAGGGCTGTGGATTCCAGAAGACTTATTAGTGCTGCTCAGGCCCTATCACCCCGCACCCACATCAAATCATGTGCGACTGGCAGGGTGATGTGTGTTTGTGACTATTGCACGCAGATGCTAACATGGATTATACATGCTGTACTATTTCCAAAATTTTGCTGCCAGTGTTTGTGTGCAGATGATAACAGTCATGACTGCATATTTGTTCACTGACACTGTTGACTTTCCCAAAATACTTGTTTACATGCACATCAATGTGTAATGGGCAAGTCACACCAGGACTAATGTATAGTACAGTTTTAAGTATGGCACATGTGTGCACTTGAAAGTATAGGAGTGCTTTTTGAGCTAAGGGGTGATGGTGCCATTTTTCTATTAGACATTCTTTGTTGCTAAATTGCTATTCTTGCTTGGTGTCATCCTTGACTTGTCATACTTCTTTACAGGGACTTTTTACTTATGTTAGTATGGTACACAGACAAGACACATAGTAATACATTAGGGTGACACAATCCTGATATGCGTAGTCCATGCACTGTACTGTTGAAGGCATGTCCACCCTGCTTATGGTATGACATAACTTTTTGACTCAACTGTGCTGAATATGTGCATTGTGGGATGTGCACCTTTTAGACAAAAGGCTGCATGATCACTATGTTGTGACAATCCATGTGTTCATGGTATGCAGACTCACTCCATGCTTTCTCACTTGGTGTACACAGGGCTGCATCTAATGAACAAGGAAAGTGGGACATTGCCTGGAGATGCGGCAGGCTGGCAAAATGTCCCCCTTGCCTCAACACCACGCCAATACAATTTGTCTGCACAGTGCTGCATCTCTTTGACGACAAAATGAGGATGCACTGTGAATGCGAAAGATGATGTGCACAAGTGAGCATGCCACCACCGATGTCAGCAAACATGCACCATTGTGCAAGGGTGTCTGACTTGATTTGTAGATTGTATCTGTGCATGAAGGGGGACCTTACTGCACATACATATTCTTGCCCACAACTCAGACAGACATGCACAATGGTGCATGTGTGCTGACATCGGTGGTGGCATGCTCATCCAGGCGCATCCAGCTCCTCCCTGTGGCGCTGGACTCCCACCTCCAGTCTGCAGTGCTGCGTTGCGATTGGCCGCTAGTTTTTCCTTGGTCTTGCGCTTTGCATCATGCCAGCGCTTCTTGCAGTCGTTCACTGTCCTCCTCACCTCTCCGACAGCATTCACCTTGGCTGCGATGGACTGCCATATTGCATTCTTGTTCCCCATTGACACAGCTGTTGTTGTTTTTCTGTCACCTCTGCAATCAGGACCTGGTTTTCCTGCTGGCTGAACCTGGTTTTCCTCTTCCTCTTCCCCTTGCCCTTCTCCTGGCTCTCTGGCTGGTACTCCTTACTGTTGGGGGGGGTTGTTTTCTCCTGCAGTACTGGGTCCAGCTTCATCCATGGTTCTTCACTTTTTTTCCTCAGTTTGTGATTTGCGTGCAGTTTCTGGCCACTGACTGGCCTGCCGCCACAAACCCTCTAGAGAAGCAGAATAGTCAAAGGTGAAATTAGTGTGATCTCAATTTTAGGGTGTCTTAAGTTTTGGATTTCAGGGTTCTGCTTCCACACTCACTTTTTTTATGCCTCCAAACTAATCTCACAATCTCTTCCTTTGGGAATCAATAATCTGCAAATAATTTACAGGGAAATTTTAGAGCGGATAATATCCAAAATCAGAATTAATCTGACACAATCACTGAGTGATTTTTCAATTTTGGAAAAACATTTGCGGCAAATGGCTGAAACTCAGCGTCTCCCAAAAAGATATCTCAATTCTGTGAGACACACTCAACTTTTGCCCTGCCCTCTCTGGATGCAGGTGCTCCACTGCCATCTGCATTTGAAAGACAAGGGCAAAGCTATGAGTAGCAACTGTTTCTTAAATTTAAACTTCTTAGAACACCTTTCAGTCCCTGCTTTGAACCTTTTGCGAGCGTAGAGTGATCCTGTTCTATTTGGAACCTTTTACTGTGACCTGAGAACCCCTGGCAATCTCTTGGCGATAGAAGGGCCAGTGAGATTCAGCTTTTCACTAAATGATTTGGTCCAAATACATCTCTGCTATCCCATCTCATCCATATAGCTCCAATAAAGCACCTTTGTAAATAAACCAATGACAAAGTAAAATATAGCTTTGTTTTTTCACACACATTTTATATCATTTAGAGTGCACTCCCAACAATAGGCAGAGGGTAAATATATTTTCTCTTGTTATCTGAACATGTTAATGTGATACTTTATAAACATGCAGTAGAAGTGCACTTTTAGTTTGAGTTGCTATCAAAAAGCATTGCAAGATGCCACTACATAAGTACTTAAGCAACAAAGGGTCAAACTCACATTAATAAATACACACATATAATTACTCAATGTATAGTTACAACCAAAAGTAGATATAACTCTCACTTTTCTACTATTTACCATTTCTGAGTGAAATCTACACCTAAGTGTAGACTTACATGTCTCCACCGTGTTAAATGAAGGAGTGAAGCCTCCTACAACATAATTTACATGTTTAAAGTTACTACTAGTAACTACTCACTCAACCACTATTGGTGGATTTCTCTATCACAGAGGTCCCTCCCACATTTACTAATATTTTGTAACTTTTGTGAGGAGTGATCTATGACACCATGGTAGATATCACAATACAAAAAAGATAGGAGAGGCAGAGGTCTCTGGCTGTAGGCTTATTACATGCTTGTTATAATACATGAGTAGCACTACTTTGAACTTCATGTCCTACAAAATTACGTTTGGGAATGGTCATCTAATATTTTACAGTTGGGGTAATATTCTATTTCAAGTTGTGATAGTGGTGCATTCTCAAATGGCTGGATGGCAGCCAGAAAGTACCCTTGGGTACCTCTCACCCCCCACTAACTCTTTAAGACAGAGTACCTTCTAGGTCCCTCTTTCCCTCTACAGCATTCTTGTCAAGTCTCTCTTGGATCTCATCACATTGCACTGCATTAAAACTCAAATCCATGTCAGAGTTGTTGGTAGTGTAATCCTCTCCTCTGATGGCCTTTACTCCACTGGCCCATCAAAGGAAGTTTTCCATCAAAAGAGCCAATGGGGGCTCCGTCAAAGGAAAGATGTCAGTTCTCTCAACTCTAAGTAGGTTGGGTGGACTGTCATTTTGGCAGCCTGCATACTCTGTTGTATTGGAAATGGAGTACCCTGTCCTCCAAATTCTACTTCTCTCCCTTTGTCTCTTACTTGTTATGCACCTAAATACAGGCACTACTAATGTGCTGCTTTCAAATCACATCACATAACCACTGATAAGTGAAATATCAACACTTTTTAGGAGGAATGCCATTATACCAAGATAGAGCTTTGTCAGTTTCCGCTTACCATAATTTGGAGGAAAGTACAATTTTTCATGGAATCTATAATGATATAGAAATAATGGCATTTACATTTATGCATGTATTACACTTGCTAGCTTTTGTTTTTTCGTTTATCTCCATAGGAAAATATTCTTTGCCCATGGAGAAACACCTTCTCATACAACCGTTCTGCCCACAATTTCTGGGGTTTACCTTTCCCATTCCATACCTGGATACAAATTTACTTAATAGGTTAATAAGGTTTACTACATAAAAGTATGTTTTGAAATTGAATAGATAACTCTATTCATGTTTTGCACAGATTAGAAAACTATCTGTTAACAAAGTAGAAAGTATTCAAACTATGTTTTGCTTTAACCCAATTATTTATGGATTAAGTTAAACACTTTTATACGCTGTCTGAGAAAGTGTTACTGTAACGCTCATGATTGTATTAAGACTAATTAGCAGGCTGAGCAGCACTGGTGCCATTTCTAATGAGAGTGTAGTTTACAGAGTTAAGTGTCTCCAGTGACATTCAGCAATTAAGTAATGAAGAACAGCAGACCATGCATACATACAAGATTATTGTGTGCTCTTGGTGACTTTGTGAGACATGATATTCAGTAGCAGATGTTTGAGACGCGTGGTAGCAGCGTGATGATTTTGAATCTCACAGTTGTGAAGTTTTCACTTAGAGATAAAGGAACACTACTGCTTCTTGGTACATTTGCTGGTTCAGGAAGGCATAGCTTTCAGACGCAGTGCTTTGAAATATAAAGCAGCTTCCAAAATAGTTTGCATTTTAATCACAATTTATAAAAGTAACTGAAATACAGCTAAACATAATAGGTCATCACTTAATAATGGCCACCAGTAAGCTTTTGTTTATTGAGAAGCAAATAATTATTGGTCATTTTAAATAAATAGATAATAATGCCAAATTGCCAGAAATATAATTGGAGCTAAAGCAAATCACGTAGTGGCCTACTGCTGATATTACGCGAAGTACAACCTTCATAGGACTGTAGGCATTTCAACTCAGAATTGCCTCAAACTGATTTTGAAATTTGGCGACTGACGGAATGCAGCTACACCTTTTAAGGGTATTATTTTGAGTTTGGAGGATGTGCCCTCCACACTATTTAGAGCTTGTGGAGCCTCTATACATCCTTGATAGGGCGGATGGAGCCTTCACTGCTTTTCGGGGAATGCTACAAATCTGCCAAATGCAAAATAAGGCTCTCAGGGCCTTATTTATATGTTGGTGGTATGTATACTCCATACCACAAACATGAAGGTCCGTCTACTCAGTTTAAATGCGGGTAGACCTTCAGTTTGGCTATGGCATTGACTACTCCATCACCGCCATAGCCAAACCTCTCTGATGGCCCAACAAAGTAATGACTGTCAGGGAAATGGCTACATGTTCGCCCGCCCAATCAGGATGGTCGGATATGTAGCCATTTTTTTACCGTCCGTAACGTCACGTCAGTCAAACCCTGGTGGTGAGGGAGAGTAAAAAAAACATAAGGCTCCCCCCGCAATGGGCGATAACTTCCATGGTGAGGGGAGCAATACTTTATTTATTTTCATAAAGAAAGTTCTGTTTCAGGATTTTGTTTTTGAAAATAAAAAGAGAATACAGTTTTGTGCAGGTTTGCATCATGCTGGCGCAGCACCAAACAGCGGATTGCATTGGCAGGAGCCACTGTGATTGCGGTTCCTGCCAGTGCTTTATAAAAAAACATCGTACTTGGGGGTCATTTATAAATTTGTAAATTTGATGGGTGATCGCTCCATAATTGGGACGGAGGCATTTACTCTGTCCCAATGGTGGGCCGGCTGGCTGTCCGCCAAAATACAAATGAGGCCATAAGTTTTCTTCATGATACACATGGCCTACTGAAATAAGTATCAAGGATTCCTGCAGGAAATTGTTTTCCTTATTATATTATTCTTGAACCGGTGCATGACCAACAGGCAGGACTTTGGCATAAAGACATTCAAGCAGAAAGCATAGGCAGAGGTCCAGAGAAAAAGGCAGTAAAAAGTCTCTGAAGCAATGCTTGAGAGCCCAGCCAAACCACCTGCTCTGTAATAAATGCAAAAATTGAGCTTAATTAAAAAACATTTGAAATATGTAATGTGATCATGGGACAGAGGGCCTAATTTAGATTTCAGTAGATGAGTTACTCTGTCTCAACGGTGACAGATATTCTTTCTGTCAAAATATAAATCACATAATGTACTACGGGATTTATATTTTGGCGGATGGGATATCTGTCACCGTTGTGATGGAGTAACTAGCCCGCCGAAATCTAAATCATGCCCAGAGTTCACAAATAGCACTGAGTTATCGTCAAAATCCTTGTACTGGCCAAATCTGAACATTAAACATCTGCATTCCTTCCACTGCTACTTATAATCTACTCTCAACTAAATCATCAGCCATAACCTAAACTTGCATTCCTGGGACTAATGGGTTAGTCCCTTTCTTCTGAATATAATTCCCTTTTGTTTTCAAATGCATATACACATACGAGATAGACTCTAGGTCAGTTTTTATCGCCATCTGGCTGTGGAAACCCCTGTTTCAATGCATGTAATCAGGTAGCAACTTCCTCCATCCGAGCTGATCTAGATTACCTGAAGTTGGCAAAGGTAAAGTGAACCAAAAAGAGTAGCAAACCTCGTTCATTCCACCCCATGCTCCGCGTTCCAGATAATACATCAATAAAGCCCAAAATAATAATCATTTCAACACGTTCTTGTATCATATTTGCACCCTCTAATGTACATGGCTGTATCAATCCTGTGAGGATAAATGGTGGGGAGAAGTACTGTAGAAAGGAGGTGCAAATATCTAATGTTTCTGGTGAAATTACTAATGGTAAATGTGGAGGAAAACACAAAGGTGATGGGTAGAATGCTTCCAGTCCATTGCTTTTTGCCACCATGCCACTCCAGAGAAAACCAATTACATGCAAAAGAGACTTGGCCCTGCTACAATAGGAAATGTCCAGCCAGATCCTCCATGCTAGGTCTTGTCTGAACAGGAACACAAGAAACCTCAGACAGTATTCAGTATAAGTAGGCCTCATCACTGAGGTATAGCTTGGTTCTTGTGGTACAGTTATCACAGGACCCATGTTTGAGCTTACCAGTTGTACTTAGGGTGTCACACTGAGGAGAATACAAAGGTGATGCGCGGAATGATTTCAAAAAGTCCCAGGCAATGGCAAACACTCAGGACTGCCACTGTGCCACTCCAGACAGAGACCAGCTATATTCAAACTAGTCTAGGTGGTGCTTCATTAGGAACAGTACAGCCCAAACCCAACAAGCCAAGTCCCCTCCGAACAGGGAACACAAGCAACTCCAGACCATTTTCGGCATAGTTAAGCCTTTGTCGGTGAGGTATAGCTCTCTTTTTGTGGCACAGTAAATACAGTACTTGTATAGCGCACGAATCACCCCCGAAGGGGTATCTCGGCGCTGGGGGCCGTTGGGAAGATTAAGCAAGCTATAGTCGCATGGTGCTGGGCAGACCCCTGCCGCCGGAGCCAGGGATCGAACCATGATCCCCAGCGTCCAGCGTCAGTCGCCCTGGCCGCGGCGCCACACCTCTCCCCAGTGAGCAAGGGACCCACATCAGCACATACCCGTTCCACTTAGAGCATTGTATTGATAGTGAATGTGAGCATTTTTTGTGGAGCTCTCTAGGTACTCTGACATTGTGTATGGTTGAGTTGCAGGTGTCTACTACAGTGGAACATTACCTTCTGCTAAAGTCAAAATAAAGAGTATGGTTGACCTTAGGAAAAACTGGTAAATCTGATGTCTTTTGGTAAAATTCTTGTTACATCCATCAACAAAATCGGGCCCTAAGTCAGAACGTTATTTTATTACAAGATCAAAACCCCGGAGGTGGCCCCCGCACAACATTTCATGCCAGCAAGGAGCGCCGGAGACCCAGTTTACCTGTGCGACGATTCGAGGGGTGTTCCAGTCTCCTCTCTGCTGTCCGCGGTGAGAACTGCCTGCCCCGGGGACAATGCCACTGCTGTAGGGGCCAACAGAAGGGATCTAGTCTAGGGCATACAATCAGGCCTCAGAGTGGGGCCTGCAACTTGCTCTTCACCAGTTGTGTTCGTGTTGCTAAGGAGAGAGAGAGAGACTACACCCCCCCCAGCATCCCCGGCTCAGCCAGGAGGCCACAACTACAACGTTGTGCATAATGATCACCATAAACCTCAGAGAGGCCCGTCAGAGCCCGGAAGAGGCTAGGCTGGGCCACCCCCTAAGTTTTGACTTTGCGGACATCAAGGTACTGTTTGCATTCCTCGCATTTGTGTTTAATAGCAGGGGAAAGGTCCCTTGTTTCATCTTTTTCCATCTTGTATTCTTTTCTGCTGGTCTGAAATATATTTCTTCTTGTTAGGCGAGGATGGGCAAAAGAAAGGCGGTAGATGGTGGAGCTGGAGCGGCAGTAGAGAAGGGGAAAAAAGCTGAAAAAACCCTAAAGATTGCTGGAGGCAATTGCATCCTTAACTGCATCGACAGTCTTTTGATCAAGTGTGAAGGAATATCAGACATGCAAATAGAAGCTTCCCCTGCGATGTAAGTAGCCCCCCACCAAACATGAGCTCCAGCACTTCACACTTCTTTCCAAAAATGTTTACGAAATCAAAGGACCTATAGCACTTTAATAGGAGCACATACGTTAGTGGGCCTTATCGAGGGAGATTTAGTTACATTGCTTGATCAAGGCTCCTTGGGCCCGTTAGACTCGGTGATCCCCTACAGCAACGGATTCACTCCCCTCCAAGATTTGAGTGATGTCCTCCATAACATTAACGAGCAAGTAAGTGTGGGTGTCCCTTCCTTATTAGTAACGGGCACCCAGTGCCATGATCCTAGCGCTTTTTGGCGTATCAGTGACCTCAGAGCTGTAGTGGATGCACTGAGGTCCATGATAAGCAATCTTACAGGGTTGATGAAACAACTGCTTGAAAGCAGTCAGAGGGTCTGTGCGCATAGAGAGGCCCTGTCCACCTCGGCCAACAACCTGGCTTATGAGCAATGAAACATTCAACCAACTTTAGAGCGAAGAGGGATTTCCACTGACCCTGATAGAAATAAGTTCACACACATATATTTAAAGCCCACCAGGATAAAATGTAACCAGCCTCTAGAGGCACAGTCCACAAAGACAGTAAGATACTAGACTTCGACCCAGGAGCCTCTCACGCCATCATCCCCCATAAAATGTATATGATTAACGTGCCAAAAATAGCAGCCCAGAAGGGGCACGAGGGGGTAGATTCATTGAGAAAAAAAGCGATTCATTGGATTCACCACGTGAGAGGGTGTAGAACTATAATACTGGATGACATTGTGAGGGCAAGAAGATGCAAGTCCCCCAACTCTCTCACTGATTGCATAAAATGACATCTGAAAGATGGAGGTGTGGTCGAATATTTGATAGCCCTTGACATCATAACATGTCCCCTTGCAGCGTCCAATATTCAATTCAAACACCACATACTGCTGGGCTATCAGTTCCTATCCCACAAAGCTCATTAGAACGTCAAGGCTCTGATTCATCTTTGGGGGAAAATGGTTGACTTCTGAATATAGGTCTTTTGGATGAAAGGAATTCTTTCACTGTACCATCGAAGTCCTCCCCTTGCCCACTTTCGGATGCCAGGATTCCATAAGTTGGTACTGCTAGGGAAGGAGCGGGTGTCCCATCAATAGTAGTAGAGCAGATGCAGAGATCTGGGGGGGGGCAATCAGCCGTTAACTCATTAAGCAAGAGTGTGCCAGTAACACCTATTTCTGAAAATCTTGTAAGCGCAAGCACTGTTGCGCATGATAATATAGAAATACTATCCAAGATTTCATTAGTTTCCTGGAATGTGGCAGGGCTTAATAGCAAATTGTCCCTTCCCGATTGGAACAATGTTTTGATATTTGTTTACTATGGGAAACTTGGAGTGTAGCATCAGCTTACTAGGTTGGGTGCGTCAGCTGTCTCCCAGCAACCACATGGCAATCAGGACACCCTGCAGGGGGCTTGTTGATATGGGTGAAGATAGCCCTTCGTTACAAAATTTCGCTACTCCCCTCAGATAGCCCTGACATTCAGGGAATACTTCTCAAGGGCCGTTTAGGTAATACCATTGATATATATAAAGTATATGCCAGAAGAACCAGTGGCGGCAGACCATCAGCTACAATTCAAAAACTTGAAGAGCTTTTGAACGAGAGAATACCGTTAATAGTGGGCGATTTAATGCCACATTCGTACCTCTAGATAGAAACAATGTGACAGAAAGAAATGCAGAGGATGACTTGGGGTCTGTTCCCCCGTTAGACATCCCGCCAGTCAAGAAATAGTCCCAGGTAGTGTTCCAAGTAAATGCATTGAGCATGGAGTTTGGATTAAGGGCAGGAAACTGTAGGACCAAATCCGATATAATGGGCGCCAGTATTTTTTATAGATCAAGCAGTCGACATTGAATTGACTATATCTTGTTAGATTTAAAGCTTTAGTGTAGTGTCATCAATATGATTGTGGATGTACCTGTAGAGAGTGACCATAACCCCCTCTGCTTAAGCATGGCATCAGCCTGGGGAGGTTTGAACGATCAGACTACCGCCAACCAGCTAACGAGGGAGGTTTATCCAACCAACGACAAATGACGCCTCAAATGGGGCAAATTAATTATACACGAAGACAAGCTTTCAAACATGCACTAGGACCTGTTGACTTGTACGGCAGTGTTATCAACTCTGCTTGAGAAGCCAGGAGGGATAGTAAAAGTCACTGATGCCCACTCTCGCTATTTTCAGTACCTGGGCTCCTATTTCACTGTATCTGGGCATAAGAACAACCCCAGATGTAAAAACAGGGAATCGAAACCATGGTTCAATCAAGATTGTGGAAGTTCCAGGATCCAACTATCTAACGCAATAAAATCTATGAATCATAGATACATCAGAACAACTAGGAAGGCATATAAATTAGCCCTTTCAAAAGCAAAAATAGAGCGGGATGAGGCAGCTTATCAAGGAAGTTTGTGACTCTAGGAATTCAAATAAGTTCTGGTCTTTGGTTGTGTGGGGCGATCCATTAGGGGCTCCTGCACCCTCCAATCATATCCAGGCCTCAGACTGGTATGAGCACCTCAAAGCACTCCACTCAGACCCTGATATGCTGGATCCTGCGGGAGATCCCCCATGACCCCTACAGATCACTAGCAGCGATTTGTTCAGCCTGAGTAACATTGAAGCATCTATTGGCTTAATTGTCCAGGCAAAAGCCCCGGGCCCTGATGGTATACTTGCGGGCCTTTTCCTACACAACAGTTCCAGCTGGTCTCAATATATATTATTACTTTCTAATGCTATAGCAGGAGGTGCCCCAGTTCCAGGGTCCTGAAGCAGGCAGAGGTGATTCCCCTATTCATAAAAGGCAACAGAGACCAACCTTGCAATTGTAGGCCTATTAGCTTAAATGATTCTATTAAAAAAAAGTGTTCTGTCGTGCACTCTTGCATAAGATTCAGTCCTGGATTGAAGAAAATGGTATTCTAACACCCTACCAAATGGCCTTTGTTAAAAGATGGGGACAATAGCAGTGGCGTAACACAGGCCCTCGCATCCCCCGCATTGCGGGGGGGGCCCCGAGCTGCAGGGGGCCCCCTCTGCACAGTAGTCAGGCCTTAGAGCTCCAGATTCAATCCGGAGGGGGGGCCCTCCATGTACCTTGCAGGGATGCCCCCTCAACTTTTGTTACGCCAGTGGACAATAGATCAGGTGTTTTGCCATCTCCTTTTATATTGGAACATAGTGTTCATCGGCTCAGGGCAGTCACCTTTATTGACCTAAAGACAGCCTTTGATCTTGTCCCCAGAAAGAATCTGTGGCAAGTTTTAAAAAATATGGAACCTCGAGTGAAATACTCTACCTGTTTAATCTTCATGAAGCCAATTTTGCCAGGGTGAGGTGGGGTTCTCAGGAGCAGCTTACAGATCCAATATTCGTCAGCAGGGGAGTACGCCAAGGGGGTGTACTGGCACCCACGCTCTCCTCTCTATACATGAATAGAGTAGTTCAATTTTTATCTCAGTAACCAGCCGACATCTCCACCCTAGTAGGGGAGAAGGTAGTGACCGTGTTGTTTGCAGATGACACCCTGCTGGTGTCAAAAACTCCAAGGGGGCTTCAGCTGCTTCTAAATCGATTTCAAGACTCCTGTGATATGCGGGGCCTAGAGATAAATACATCTAAAACAAAATTCATGATATTAAATCCTCATAAGACCTTTAGGGAAAGGCCAACCCTGGGAGGGATATCACTTGAGAGGGTCACTACCTTTGATTACTTAGGCATGAAATTATCCAAGAAAATGTCATGGAAACCCCACGTATCCAAGATGACCTTGAAGCACAAACAGATAGTTGGGGTCCTGGGGAAAGAACATTGCACCTCTTCTAGCAAACCGGTTGCCGCTGCTCTGCAAGTTTACAACTTAAACGCAGTTAGTTCTGCTTTACATGGGTCTCAATTGTGGGGATTCAATAGAATGGAGGAACTCACCACTTCCGAGCATAAATTGTTAAGGAGTCTGGTGATGTTGCCCCAGAGCACCCCATTTCACCCTATATAATTGGATATGGGGAGACGATCCATTGCTGACATAGCCAAGCTTTGTCCATTATTATTTTGGATTAGAATTAGGCCCACTCCCAAATTGCTTCTGTATGCCAATGCCCTGGCGGAGGTAATCTGCCTAGATAGATTTAATAAAATTGGCTGCATAGGTAATGTAGTGAGGCTTTTATCTGTCTTTGGGCTACAGGGAGTCTAGGAAAATAATGATCCCTCTATGTTTCCCAAAAAAAGCCAAGTAAAGACACTATATTAGGATTGGGTAGCCCAAGCAGAACATCGCAGCACATCTTGGGGGAAGTTAATGCTAAAAATCATGGCCCATAAACAGGATAGTTCCTTGGAGCATTATCTTGATATAATACAAGTACCAAAGGATAGGAAACTATATATCCAGTTTAGGTTTGGTACTCTCCCCCTGAGTGACTTTGTAGGTAGATGACACAGCAACACACTGACATCTCATAGATGTCCAGACTGCAAGGCACCTATGGAATCTGTGGCTCGTGTTATGTTTGCCTGTACGGCAAATGCACTTCCCAGATCAAACTGGCTAAGACCCATCTGTAAACAATTGGGAACATGCAATTGCTCAGAAGCTATGCAAATTTTAAGATCTGATGCAAAAACCATTGTTTGCCTGGGCGGTTACCAAATTTCTCAGCCATATGTGAGGCATTAGGAAAAGAGCTTAAAGGGTGGGGGAAAGTTAATCTGATTACATATTCTCATTCACTGTTTATTACAAGCTAAGGCCATTTTGTGTGAAACCGAGTTTTCCTACAAATCTGTGATATGTGTTTTTTATGCCCTCTGTTTTAAGTTGGCACTTTGGCCACAGTTTAGTATGCTAAATAAAGAGTTTAGGGGGATAATAAGTTATAATTGTGGAAATAATACTACATTTGCACATATTTATCTTCTGCTCTGACATGCACTTTAATCCTTCCCAGCTGACCTGTTTTTCTCTAATCCTTAGATTTAGTCTCAAAGTGGATTTTCTCAGAATTTTAACCACTTATTTATGCTTTTAATTGTGGGATTTTAATTATGACATAAGTTGTTCTATTTTAATGATTGGATGGTCTTTTACTGTATGTATACTGATGACGTGGAAACTTTTATGGCATGTATGCTGAAAAAAGTATTTATGATAGCAAAACTATTATGCAAATGCAATCATACTTATTTTGGCTGTGGTCTGGCTAAAAAGTCACTAGGGGAAACTTTTCCTGTTTGTAGGAAACCAGTGGGCCAAATGTACATACGTTAGAAATTGGGAGTTCCTGATTATGATTCCATACGAATCGCAATTTGGAAATTGCAATTTCAAATGTATGAAACTCTATTGAGTTTCATTTGCGATACCCAGTGGATCGCGAATAGACCTACCTCATTAATATTTGTGACCCATTGGGAATCACTAAAAATACAGGGATAGTGGCCTGCTGGGGACAGCAGACCACCATGGCTGTGTCTTTTAAATGAAGCAACATTTTTTTTTTAAATGCAACCATTTTCCTTAAAGGAAGACGGGACGCATTTCAAATAGAAAAATTCATTGTTTGAGTTTCCTTTTTAGGTCAAGCCTAAAGTCAGCGCGCATGCGCTGCGTGCCATGCTGTAGTGGAGTATGTACTTGAAGCCCCTCCCACTCTCCGCCCATATTTGTCATTGGCTTGTATCATTGTCCTTCGTAAATGCTAGCTTCTGATTGGTTAATGAGCTTGTTAGTCCCTCCTTAGTACCACCTTTTCTTCATTTGTAACCACCCATGATGTCTGTCCCTTTTACTTTTTTTGTTGCATGGTACGTCTTCTTTAGTTTGGAAGCACTATTTTATTTAATGCCTTTCTCCTGCTGCTCGCACAAGATGCTTTCATTCACCCCATGAGCACTTTCACTTTTAAAGCAGCCAAGGACAATTGCGTAGCTTCTTTTCAATGAAATGGGTCTCGTTAAAAATGTTAGAGGCTTTACCTACGTGTTATCGACATCTTCGTTTCAGTCTTTCCTTAGGTGAAGATGGGCATGCGTCGCACAGGGGGTGGTGAAATGATTTAAACAAAACCGGTCTAGCCACAACCCGAAACTCCTGGCCCACTTATCAAAGCCTTGAAGTGAAATTACGAATTACATAATTAGGAGTCGACAGTTGGGTTGATTTGTTTTGTTTAGGTTGAGCATTGCTGAGACCGTTATCAGAGTTTCGGAACCAGTAATTAATGTCTTTCTTCCTTTACCACCTAGCTACAGAAGGTGAAACAAACAAAAATGACAGCTGTACATACCTCCCTGCAGCAGTGAGACGCTTTACATGTGACCTTTTTAATGTAGCAGCAGCAACTTCTCAAAACTGCTCACTAGGGACCTCTAGGAACAGCTTGGGGTACTGCACCTAGACATGCCGTGCTGGTGCCTTGCTCACTAGGGATCTGTAGGAGCAGCTTGCGGTACTGCACCGAGAAATACAATGCTGGTTCTTGGCTCACTACGCAAGCATTTGCAATGCACTAGGTCTTGCATTACTGAAAGTATGAGCTATTGGCGTTGCATTAGTATTTGCAATGCCAATACCTCAAACTATCAGTATTGCGAGACCTATTGCATTGCAAATGCTTGTTTAAGAGTAGGCAGTGGTCCATGGGACCACTACCTGCTCTTAAAAAACGTTTTTGCATGAATTCACAAAGGGGAAAGGGTCCCTTGGTGGTAAAAAGCAAATGTTTTGCGACTGCATTTCGGTCACAAAACATTTGTACATGGAACAGCGAGTTCCTATTAGGAAGGGACACCCTTAACACACCCCTTCCTAATATAAAATTGCAAAACCCTAATTGTGATTTGGTAACAAGTTACTGAATCGCTATTTGGGCTTTGTACATGCCAAAAAGACTTTTCACATTCACAAACGGGCCGATTCTGCGAATCGACCCGTTTTGACTGGCAAGAGGTTTATACATGTGGCCCTAGATTGTTGAATTACTTAGAAAAAGAGTTCTCGGTTTTCTCTTCATAGTTCTGCACAAACAAAATGGGCCTGATTCACAGAACTAACTTACGTCAAAAACGTAAAGTTAGTACTTTTTGGTATTCACAGAATACACTTACTCATTTTGGTATTCACAGAAGTTAGTAGTCCTAACTTTAGGACTCCTAAATGCCTTCTGTGAATACCGAAAGTCTTAAAGTTAGGATTTTTCTCAGTTTAGGAGTAGTAAAGTTAGGACTCCTAACTTTAGGACTCCTAAATGCCTTCTGTGAATACCAAAAGTCTTAAAGTTAGGATTTTTCTCAGTTTAGGAGTAGTAAGTTAGGAGTCCTAACTTTAAGACTTTCGGTATTCACAGAAGGCATTTAGGAGTCCTAAAGTTAGGACTACTAACTTTACTACTCCTAAACTGAGAAAATCCTAACTTTAAGACTTTCGGTATTCACAGAAGGCATTTAGGAGTCCTAAAGTTAGGAGTCCTAACTTCTGTGAATACCTGAAATGAGTAAGTTCATTCTGTGAATACCAAAATGAGTAAGTTCATTCTGTGAATACCAAAATGAGTAAGTTCATTCTGTGAATACCAAAATGAGTAAGTGTATTCTGTGAATACCAAAAAGTACTAACTTTACGTTTTTGACGTAAGTTAGTTCTGTGAATCAGGCCCTATGGATTTCATCAGTGAGAAATGCATGTGCTATAGTAACAGAAACAGCAAAACAATATAACAGGTAAGAAAGAAACAAAATACTAAAATAATTCAGAATGCTTGTTTAATCAAATGGAGATTTTGGTCGAAAAAATGTAAACACACTAATGATTTCAAATGTGTTTTACAAATGGTGTCAAATAGTGCAATATAAAGCACAATTTAACAGAAATTTGCAAAAATGCCAAAGGCTCTAAAAGAGAAATCATTAAATATTTGGGTTCCTTTCATGGTTTGCTAAGCCAACAAAACCGGACACTCTCAAAGTGTTGATTCAATTTAAAAAAAATGTGCTATAGTTGCCCCCTATGTCAAAAATAGCTCTAATATATCGGAGCCAACATTCTGTCATGGTTGCCCCTTATACCACAATTGTCCTCCCTTATGCCAAGAATTACCTACAGTTTTCCAGCGCCAACATTTTTCATGGGTGCTCTCATGCCAAGAATTGCCTCCAGTATGCCAGTGCCAGGATTTTGCAATGGGTAACTTCATGAGTCAAGAATTACCATGAATATGTCAGGAATATCTGCAGACTCACATGTATTATACCTCAGTCTCACTCACCCTAACTTCGATTCACTCACTCACACTCATTCACACTCACTCATTCACTCACTCTCATTAATTCTCACTCTTGCACTCACTCTTACTCTACCTTACCCATTCTCACTCTGAGTCACACTTACTGTGAGTCACTCATATTTACTTACTTACACTCACTTGCAGTCACTTTTACTCATTCTCACTCAGTCACATTCATTCACACTCACTCAATCACATTCACTCATACTTTCTCGCTCAAAATCACATGCACTCCTTTTTAGTCTCACTGTCTCATTCTCACTTATTCTCACTCACTCTGACTGATGTATTTTCTCTCTCAGTTACCCTCATTGTCCCTCATTCTCATTCCCACTCTTTATTGCTTCTCCCACTCATTCATTCTCATTGAAGCTCACTTACTTCTAATAATTCTTTCACTCACTCTGACTCAATCATGCTCACTAAAAAACACTGCCTCACCCTTTTTTACCCACTCTCTTTCACCCATCTTCACACACACACACACACACACACGGTCACACATCCGGATGCATGCTCTCTCTTACACACAAACACTCTCACTCACACACATGGATATAACAAACATTTAACATAATTTACTTTACTTACTCAGCTGTCAACAAACGTCAAATTCCAGATCTTCTTGCTTCATTTTGGCTATGCTAACAGTGAATAATAGACTATTATCCAGTATTAATATAATAAACAAATGGACTGTAGAGACGGAGGGTGGAGCCTCAATGCCCATAAGGGAGACCTGCTCATATAATATTTTTCATACTTTGAGAACAGGGGCCACAAAAGGTGTGCGAGCGGTCACAAGGGACAAGCCAGCGACCCATAAATGATACCCATGTATCAATTTCCCCACCTCTTGGTTCTTTCTTTCTATTCTTTTTGTCTCTTTATTACCTCTCTCTCAACTGTAGTCCCCTCC
The DNA here is from genome assembly GCA_963921515.1 of Calotriton arnoldi. Classification (NCBI taxonomy): domain Eukaryota; kingdom Metazoa; phylum Chordata; class Amphibia; order Caudata; family Salamandridae; genus Calotriton; species Calotriton arnoldi. Next base: position 196,284 of record CAWUFW010012804.1, on the reverse strand, counting down.
CTGTCTCTCTGGATGCTAACAGGAGTCTCTTTTTATTATGTCTCTTTCACCTATCCCTACTCTCATCTCTGTCTCGTTGAACTGTCTCTTCCTCCCTATCATATCGCTCCCCCTTCTCTCAAGTGTCTATTTTCTTTCATGTGGCCCCCTTCTATGCTGTCTCTTTCTAACCTGGCTGTTTATCACTTTTTTCTCACACATATCCCCTCTCTATTTCAATTTCTCTTAGCTGTCTCTTTCTGATCTATCTTCCTTTCATATGCCCAACCTGTCTCACTTTACCTGGAGTCTCTTTTTTCATTTGTCTCTGTATTCACCATGCCTCTCTTCTCTCCTCTCTCTCTCTCTCTCTCTCTCTCTCCCTCTCTCTCTCTGTCTCTCTGTTAGACTTGTCATCCTTAGGATGGTCTTTCCCCCAATGTTTTTTTAATTTTGCCTCATATTTCTTGTTGATTCTTTTTGTAGGCCTTAGGACTTTGAGCACTTTACAACTGCTAACCAGTGCTAAAGTACATGTGCTTCTCCCCTAAACATAATGACATTAATGTGTACCTGACTGGCATAGTTGTTGTTCTGGTAAATCCCTTGTAAAGTGTCATATACCTAGAACCAGTATTTCAAATGCAACTAATGGGCTCCAGCACTGATTGTGCCAACAACAGAAGTGAACAAATTCAAATCTGTCTCAGGCCTGCCACTGCAGTGCATGTGTGTGCTGTTTCCTGCCACTTCTACTTGGCATTTAAAACTACTTGCCAAGCCTTAAACTCCCCTTTTATTATATATCAGTCACCCCTTAGGTAAGCCCTAAGTAACCCTAAGGGCAGGGCGCTATGCAAGTAAAAGGTAGGACATGTACCTTTATGTTTTGCCTGTCCTGGTAGTGAAAACAGCCTTTTTTGTGTTTCACTACTGTAAGGCCTATACCTCTCGCAGGCCAGCATTGGGAATTTCTTAATATAATTTTAAGCTGTAATTCCTGATCAGAGAGGAGTCGCTTTTTCATGTTTGATATGTTTGGAATGGTAATGATAAATCCTCCTTACTGGTGATGTTGGATTTAACCTTACTGTTTTTCTCAGTACATACTGCTCTTTGTGCCTGGCTGCCTTTCTTCAATACACATCTGTTTTGGGTGACAGTTACATTTTGTGCATTCCCTCTAGATAGCCACAGACACAGGAAGGTGAGGCTCATCTGAATTCTGAGCACTCATCTGCATTGGTCTGCATTCTGCTGGGTCTTCCTGGGCAGGGAAGGAATGGGAGGAGTTGACTCTTGCACTTTAATAGGTAGTGTCCTGTCCTCACATAAAGCACTGATTTACCGCCCCAAGGTTAGCCTGGCAGTAAGGACTGGGCTGAAAGTGATCCTGGTGCACTTTAGCGAGTTCCTTTGAAGTCACCCCCTACATCAAAGATACTTTTGGGTATAAGTACTGGGTTTCTGACCCCCTAAAATTAGACACTTTAGGTTTTTGAACTGAACCTCTGTCAGAAGGACTGATGTGCTGCTAAAGGATTCACCTTTATGATCACTTTATTTTGACATGAGATTATCACATGACTGACAATGATTGACCAATGTGACAGTACAGGCCCCACACACTTCCCAGTAATCCGAGGACTAAACCTCGCTTAATGTGGGGCAGGGAAATTGCAGCTCAGGGGAATCCAGTGCTCGTGTTCTGGAGAAAGTGCATTGAAGATAAATTCAGTGCTTGTTGGAATCCCTGATGTCCTCAGGAAAGAAAAAACACAAGTAGCACACATACAGACTAGCACAATTGTCAAAGGAGGAAGACTTGCGTCCCTAAAATATCCTGGAACAAAAAGGGCAACTCATAGTGCAGAATTTGACACAGTAAACAATTAAATATTACATTTTCTACAACTGTTCTGGATCACAAAGGTCAGTCCATGAGGGACATCTATTTATGCCAAGATGATGTGGACTTGTATGCCTCAGTTCAGCCATTTTAATGGGTTAAGGTGAGACGCAGATAGGTCTGCTCACTGCTTTGCATTGATGATGTCAATAAACTCCGGCTTGAAGGAAGCTCCTCCCACCAGGAAGCCGTCCAGGTCAGGTTGAGAAGCCAGCTCCTTGCAGGTACCTCTAGTGACGGATCCTCCAGAGATGATACGCATGCTATTGGCAACGTCCTCCGACATGTGGGTCTTGAGCCAGGCCTGCAATTTCAGGTGGACCTCCTGAGCCTGCTGTGGGGTTGCAGTTTTACCAGTTCCAATGGCCTAGATGGGCTTGTAGGCCAGCACCACTTTGCTCCAGTCCTTCACGTTATCTGCAATGAATTTGTCTGCTCAAACACCACCTTCTCTGTGAATCCGGCTTCCCGCTCATCAAGCTTATCCCTGATGCATTCATTGACACCCAGGCCTTCAGAGAGGGCGTGTGCAACTTTATGCCCTATGAGTTCATCTGACTCTCCGAAGACATGTCTCCTCTCAGAGTGGCCCAAGATCACCCAATGTGCACCACAGTCCTTAATCATCGCAGGGCTGATCTCCCCAGTGAAGGCTCCCTTTGCCACTTTGTAGCAGTTCTGGGCTGCAACCCCAATCTTGGCATCAAGCTTCTAGTGGACTAAATCAATGTAGATGGAAGGCACACCACAAACCACCTTTGTGTATGCATGCAGTTTACCGCTGTTGAGCATCTGGATCAGCTCCCCCAAGTTCTTCTAGTCTCTGTTCATCTTCCAGTTTTTCCCAACAAAGAACTTCCTAGGTGCGTATGGTGGTGAGCGAGGTGGTGCGGCTACTAAGCGGGATCTGACGGTGACCCTGAAATTAAGCAGCTTAAAGGACTCTACTGTACTGCTTTTCTGGAAAGAACGTTTTTCTGCTTGTTGCCCTGCTGCCTGCTGCTCCCTAACTCTGTTGGAAGTACTCTGCCTTCCCTCCAAGTGATCTCCAAGGGTTTGCCTCCTGTTTCGTGAAGTCTCAGGGACACAAAAGACTTCCTACAATTCTGTTGGTTCTGCTGTACGCAATATAGTCCAGCATTTGCAAATGGGAAGATGCTGCATATCATGGCTTCGCAAGGAGCACCTCCATGTGCAGGCTCTGAAACAAGGTGTGTGCTCACAGTGGCAATCTCAGTCAGTGCAGATCAGCTGGTCATTGGAAAAGCTAAAACTATATTGTCGGACTGTTTACTTCCATGTGATAAAGTGAAGTCAATTTTGTGTATCCTTACCATCCTTGAATAAGAGGCAGCTCCCTTCATTCTGCTTGGCTGAAAGTGGGTAGGATGATAGAGGTGATCCACATGAGCCGTACCAATCTTTATTTTTTTTTGTATTTTTATTAGGTGGTAAAATAGCAATACAATAAAACGTTTATTACAAGGAGTGGTACAAAAAAAACATCTTTTCACAGAATCAGCAGGTAAGCTAGGTGTCAAAAAAACAACAGATAAAGGTACATGTTCTACTCTCTTTTTTCCTTTTCCTTTACTTTAAGAATCTAGCCCCATACCAAGTCTAGAGCTTTATCCATGCAGATTGTTTAAAGTGCAAAGTACAGAGTGCAAAAAAACCACAGCGTACATATTTATAGTGTAAAGTGAACAAGTGCAATGGAGCCCTATTTATGATAAGGGCTCCTTACATCCTTACATCCTGTTTCAATACGCTGGGGAAGCTTGACCACCTAGTTAAATTATAGATACTTAAGTGCAGATAGTGATCAAAAATATTGCAATATACAATGTGAAAATTTTTATAAAGTGTAATAAGCAATATGAAAACAAAAACAATTCAGAGCATCTGCAAGCAAAGAGGTCTCAATACACAAATACAAATTTCCTTTTTTTCTTCCATATCATTGTTTCCTACTGCACACTGAGGGAATTGCCCCTCTCAACTGCTCAAATTTCTCAATTTGGTTATTTCTCTTGGTATACATATATTCTAGATGCTGTATCCTACTCATTTTCAATTTCCCATTGGCCAAAAAATGGACATCTAGAAGATTTCCAGCACTGTAGTATAAGTGATCTAGCAATCAAAGCTGCCATGAAGATAAACTTCTGTTCTGATCACATGAAAGATTCATTTTCCATTAATACCCCAAAATGTGACTACCCCAAAAAGTGCTACTAATAAACCCGGCTCTACCTTTTTACATATTCTTTGTGATAAAAAGATAAATATCTGGTGCCTAAACGAATACAGGGCGGGAGGAGTAAAATAAAATATGTGCCCAATCTTCCTGTGCTTTTATAGTGCACCTAAAGCAGTTATTTGGGACAGTAAGAAAAACTTTATTTTAAAATCTGCCGCCCTAAACAGTTTTTGCCCAAAGACACAAATGTCTGTCCACTGATTTTGAGAAATAGCACATCCAGTAACTGCTAAAACATCTCCTTGGGTTTTTAACCCGTGGTCACTGCTGCTGCTACCATCTACCTCTGTTTGTTGGACTTCGGGCTGCTGCTCACGCCCCTGCTGCCCTCGAGGCCACGGACGCCATACCCTGGTGGGACTCGCTGTACCAGGGTGCACTACATCACAACGCCCGCATTGGATGCAGCTGCCGCTGGGGGAGGCGTGGTGATCGCACTATAAAGCGCTGCCTCGACCCCCGCGGCGCGGGACATCTCCTTGGGTTTTTAACCTGTGGTCACTGCTGCTGCTACCATCTACCTCTGTTTGTTGGACTTCGGGCTGCTGCTCACGCCCCTGCTGCCCTCGAGGCCACGGACGCCATACCCTGGTGGGACTCGCTGTACCAGGGTGCACTACATCACAACGCCCGCATTGGATGCAGCTGCCGCTGGGGAGGCGTGGTGATCGCGCTATAAAGCACTGCCTCGACCCCGCGGCGCGGGACATCTCCTTGGGTTTTTAACCCGTGGTCACTGCTGCTGCTACCATCTACCTCTGTTTGTTGGACTTCGGGCTGCTGCTCACGCCCCTGCTGCCCTCGAGGCCACGGACGCCATACCCTGGTGGGACTCGCTGTACCAGGGTGCACTACATCACAACGCCCGCATTGGATGCAGCTGCCGCTGGGGGAGGCGTGGTGATCGCGCTATAAAGCGCTGCCTCGACCCGCGGCGCGGAACATCTCCTTGGGTTTTAACCCGTGGTCACTGCTGCTGCTACCATCTACCTCTGTTTGTTGGACTTCGGGCTGCTGCTCACGCCCCTGCTGCCCTCGAGGCCACGGACGCCATACCCTGGTGGGACTCGCTGTACCAGGGTGCACTACATCACAACGCCCGCATTGGATGCAGCTGCCGCTGGGGAGGCGTGGTGATCGCGCTGTAAAGCGCTGCCTCGACCCCCGCGGCGCGGGACGCGCGTGGGCAAAGCCCGGGCCAAGGGCGGGCCCGTCTGTGCCCGTCTGGGGCCGGAAGAGGCTGGGCCGGGCCCTTCCTCTTAGTAACCCGTTTGCAGTAGCAGGGGATCATTGAAACTTTGGTTTGGGATTGTGCCCTTTTATATATATATTTTTTCTTTCATTTACATTTTTGGTGGACCGATTTGAGAAGCGTTTAGGTGTAGCACCATATTACGGGGAAGTATTATTCAAACGGGACCTTTCTTGCTCCCTTGCTGTTGCACGGCAGGGGCTTGTAATGGTTTATTAGGCTGATATTGTTTTTTACATTCTAATTAGGGTATTAGGTGCTGTGTTGCTTTCTTTGCTTAAGACTTGGGGGATATATTGTTATTGTGTTATGGGGAGGCGGAGGATTCAAGAGAGTCAAGAAGGGACAAAAGCTGTAACCAGGGCTAATGTTACAACCATGGATGCTTTTTTATTGAGAGCTACTTCTGTTATTGACAAGGAGATCGAAATGGTGAATAGGCGTCTCTCTAGATCTCCCTCTAATGGCTTATCCTCCCTCCTGGCTGGTTCTATTAACCCCACAAGGGAAGGTGTTATGGAAACACCGAGTACACCTTTGCCCCCTTGCTGGGTACTAACCTAGAGTCTAATGTAGCTTCATCTCCTTTGCAAGAAATTCCTTGTGAGGTACCACATAGGCCACTTTCTCCCGCTGTAATTATTGAGAATAACAAGGATGGTGTTTCTACGCTAACGATAGGGACTGGCAGTATTAATAATTATAGGTCACTAGAAACACACTGTAATGTTGGCCCCTCACAACAACCAATGGTGGCTCAAAGGTCATGTGGGAGCATAAAAAGAAATCTGAAGTCCATTGGGAGTCAAGCCAAAAAACTAAACCAAATGTATCCACCAAGTTAGTCCCTAAAATCTCGGTACCTGTACCACCAGTAGTAAATACAGTTCACCCGGCCATAATGGAAGCCTTTAAATCAACCATGAGTTGTATGCTGGATGCTAAGTTGAGCCCCATTTTGGATAAATTAAACCTTATAGAGAAAATTTTAGCAGAACAAAATAGGTTTGTTCTACCTGCTCAATCTATTCAATCTATGGCCCCGAACTTGTCTAGGGACAACATAATCCCAGGTATTATACCTACGCCTGGGTTAGCTCCAGTCCCTTGGCCTGTTAGTGGAACCCAGCCTCATGGTATAAATATGGCTCCCAAAGATCTAGGGGGTTGGCAAATGTCTCAAGTGAAAGACAGGCTCCTAACATTCATCCCCAGGGTTCGATTTCTCAAAGATCAGGAACACCAACGGAGGGGGCACAGGGTCATCAGATAAATGCCACACAGAATTTAGCGGTCATCAATCTTCCACCCCAATCAACACTCCTCGTAATAATTTTGGGAAATGTCCCTCCACTTTTGCCAGGGTCCAATGAGGATTTTACTCAACTTAAAAACAAGGTTACTCATTGGTTGTCGAATAACACCTCTGTAGGTCCAATGGTGGAACGCAATATTATTATGGTGCGTCGTGTGGGTTGGTTAGGGAGCATGAGGAAACCCGGAGGGGGGGATTGTATTGTTGTGAATTTCAATAGATCTCTCCTTGTGGATAGAATTTTACAGGATGCTTATTTTGACCGTACACATTGCGATTCTGGTATCCAGGTTCTCACGTTGGGTTTCTTCTACGAGGCTGACTATACAGGGCCCCCAAACACAAACATTTCTTGTGATAGGTGGTTTCATAGACCGCGTGAGGTTATGGGTGGAAGATATCCACAACCCCAAGGGGCCCAATCTCGATCGACTGTGTACCAGCCTGCTACTCGGTTAGCGCTATCCAACAGATTCTCAGTTTTATCAAGGTTGGATGAGCAAGACTGACTGAATAAGAACTTAGAGCCCGCTGGAGAGTTATCGCATCAACAGGGGTCCCCATTCATCTCTGTGCGAAATGTTGTGTCCTGCGCTGTGGAGTCGTCTGGGAGGACTAGCCCCCAGCAGCGGGTGCTTTCATCGACTGCACACCAAGGGATGATCGCAAGTGCAGACATTTATAATGTCCTGTCATGGAACATTGCAGGGTTGTTGGGAAAATTTCAGGATCCCGTATGGATGCAGTTCATCAGACAATTCTCTGTGATTTGTTTTCAGGAGACTTGGCTTGTGAACTGTAACCTGTTTTTGGAGGGATATAAAGCCTTCTTTGTCCCTGCGTCCCCGTCACCTTGTGGCAGAGCTAGGGGTGGTTTGGTGATTTACATATCGTTGGCTGTGACCTGTAGGATCCAGCAACTTCCTACTGCTAATAAGGACTTTCAAGTTATTGTTTTAAGGAGAGGAAATGACTGTATGGGCATTATTAATTTTTATAACGCACTAAGCGCGCTGGGGGAGTGCAAGATTGCCCAGCTAGGCTGCCTCATAAGACAGTCCTGCGGTTCTGTTGCACATAATCTTATGGTGGCAGGGGATTTTAATATTCATCCTTGTGGAGACCCCAACATCAGATGTATGGCTGAGCTGGGATGTGCCAGGATGCGGGGATTCCATTTTGAGCATTCCGTTCAGGGGGATGCATTGAATGGTTTGCTTAATGAATTTGACTTGTTATCATCAATGTCTTTAGCTGACCCCCTTAGCACACAGTCCGTCCCTTCTTTTAAAGGATGTAGTGATGGTTCATTTATAGATTACATCTTGATCTCCACCGGCCTTCAGTTTAATTTTCGTGGGTTTACCATCATGGATAGCGTTTTTAGCGATCATAATCCTATCTGTGTCCACCTTGGAGGTAGGCTGTTGTTAACACAAGCTAGGGTGACATTCCCAGGCATGTTGAGACCTGTGGACGGTAGACGCCGCCTAAAATGGTCACAGATATCTCCAGACTCATTTTATGGCATGGTACAAGTGTCTTGTGCAACCGAATTAGCTTCCTGTGTGTTATCTGGTTTCCACCAGGGGGTGTCCTCAGGGCTTTTGATGTTATTATTTCTAAGATAGGGGCACTTTTAAGTGCCCCTTCTCATAGGACGGTGCTATCTGACCCTAGATGGTTCGATCCACATTGTTCTAAGGCAGCGAGACATTTAAAAGATGCTTTAAAAGCTACCCGAGAAATCAATCTTTGATATGTGCCCGCCGTCGTGAGTATAAACGGGCATTGGCCATCCGTAAGGGCGAACTGAAGGAGGAAATGTGGAGGGACCTATTGGAGGCAAGCACTTTGGGGAATAGCGCAAGGTTTTGGGGCATTATTAACCGACCTTTATTTGAAAAGGCTAGGGATGGAGAAGTAGGCACTAACATATCTGAGGATGAATGGGTGTCTCATTTTAAATCTATTTTCAGATGCCCCATGGAGCCTCATCAATCCCAAGGTAGGGTTAACATCACTGCTCCAGTAATGTTTGAGCAGAAAGAGGTGGAGAAGGCCATTTTAGGGCTGACGTGCAATAAGGCCCCAGGCCCGGATGGCATCCCTCCAGACCTTTTTAAATTAAACCCATTTCTTTGGGCCCTGGTACTGATGGCTGTCCTTACCGCGGCGGCCAGGATCGGTTGCCCGGACTCCTGGGGCATCTCAACCATTGTGCCGGTATTCAAGAAGGCGATCGTAATAGCACCCTGTGTTATAGACCGATCTCCCTTCTTGACTCCGTGGTCAAGGTTGTGGGTGGGGTGTTACTGGGAAGATTATCCTCTTGGGCGGCAGAGAATGAGATCATCTCTGATATACAATACGGGTTCCGCCCAGGGCGTTCCACCTTGGCCCAATGCCTTAATTTATATTTGATCCTGGGAAAGTATACAATCGCCCGCCAAGGTACAATCTACATGGCCTTCATGGATCTTTCCTCTGCCTTTGATTGTGTCAATCGGGGAAACTGTGGCAATCCATGAGGGCCATGGGGGTGGAGGATAACTTGGTTGACTTCCTGGAGGATTTGCACAGGGATACAAAGGCTAACATCAGATATGCCCAGGATCTCCGTGTATCTAGGGATTTTAAAATAGAGAGGGGGTTCGGCAGGGGTGTATTCTGGCCCCCTTTTTATTTAATTTATATATTAATGATCTGGAAAAAACTTTGATAAAAACAGGGGTCGATTTCCCATATGTGGGGCAAAGAGGTCTGCCCGTCCTGCTATATGCGGATGATGCGGTCCTCGTTGCTAGGACGGCAAGGGGACTTCAGACATTGCTCGACACCTTTCGGAGCTTTATGGAAGCCCGTGATTTGGCAATTAATAATTCTAAATCCTATATCATGCAGGTCGGGATTCGCCCAAAGAAATCGTTCCCTTTTAAAGTGGGTAATGAGAAAGTACCAACGACTTCGATATTCTCTTACCTGGGTGTTTTAATAGATGACCGTTTGAATTGGGGGCCCTGATTCAGAGGAAAAAAGGGGAGGTTATAAGGGCGAATGCGGCAATCTTCAACTTTGCAGCGAAGATGGGTAAGCGCCCAATTGCGGCAATGTTGAAAATATTTCAGGCCAAAAGTGTTGCTATAGCTAGCTATGGGAGCGAAATTTGGGGCTATGCAGCAACTGATGCTCTGCAGGTGGCGGAGAACACTTTCTTAAAACGTCTCCTAGGAGTGCCCACCGGAACATCAAATCTGGTGGTACATGAAGAATTGGGGTTGCCATTTTTATGTGATACCTTGGCCATGCGCCCCTTGCTGTTTTGGCTCAATTGTTGGTTAAATAAGGATCTAGTTCTCAATCACCAGATTTTAAGAGAAACTATGAGCCTTGTTTATATGTCACACATTCCATGGTTAAAATATATTAAGGGTTGTTTTGAAGAGCTGGGGCGGCCGGACCTTTTTTAAAGCCTGACTCTATTACCTTGAAGGATGTGGAATTTGTAAAGAAAACCTTTACTACTTTAAAAAAGCATGGTAGAGACGATCTAGAAATTGGGAAATCTAGCGTCCGTAAATATGTGATGCTTAAAACAATCCCATCCATTGAGCCTTATCTTTTGTGGCCATTGACGCCCCATGAGCGGTTTTTATTGATCAGGTTCCGATTGGATTATTTTCATTTGCTACTTGCTGTCCCAAAAGGGAGCTGCAGAGGTCAGGTGTTAGCATCCTGTGGCTGCGACGGAGTGTCTCTTCATGATTTGCTACACTTTATGTTTTTTGTAAATTTTATGAAGTACCTCGCAGATATTTTTTAACACCTCTTTTAAAGAAGTTGAACTTTACCCAGGTCCGCCCAGCTCTTTTTTACTTACAACTGTTGAAACTAGACTGTGTGACTTTTATAGTAGGCTTTCTGAAATCCTCTCTGAGATCTAGGATCTGTATGGAGAGTTAGTAAACTTTCAACGTTGGTAGGCACTCCCCATTACTACCCACATTGATGAAGTTTTGGCCTCTGGTGTTGTGGTTTCCCCCTATATTATTCCTTGTATTAGATGTATACACCTTTGTATTTTAGGGGACCATTTGTCTTAATATTATTGTTACGAATTGTATGTCTTAATTGTTATATGGAGCTGTGTAACTTTTATGGTTTTTATCCTAAAGCCGAATAAAGTATTTTTGAATTGAATTGAACTGCTAAAACTTTTTAGAGACACTGTGGGACATAACACTGTTGAAGCTGCAGATGCAACTCTTTGTACCAACTCCCATCATATTATGCTTGTAAAATAATTTCAGAATATTCACAGAAAATAGATCAGGATTAACATTCCTGAGCCAGCTAGAAATTTGAGCAAAATTAAACTATGAAGATAAAGATGGATTCTCACATGCTGACTGACCTAAGTGCTGCCAGGTCTTTCATCTACCATTAATACTAAAATCATATCGAGTACCAAACCCCAATCTACTCCCATGTTACAGTTATAACTTGTGCGATCCGCACACTATCGCAGTCTTGTAGAGAAAAAAAAGGATGACCATAAAAAATCTTATATTTTTTCCCCAATTCATTTTTATGCAAAGTAACTGCTTTTAACACTTTATACCTAGTTTTCTTTGGGCATTTCCATGATTTCAGAAAAAAAAAATGTAACTCTAGCTACTGCACCATCGATCTTTAAAAAATGGTATCATGTGAGAATGGATCAGCCTATAAAAGTGCATGATAGTGAACAAAGGCTGCCTGATAATATTTAATAAAATTGTGTAAAGCCAGACCGCCCTGTTCCTTATCTAATTGGATAGCAGATATATCGATATGTGGTCGCTGTTGTTTTCATTAAAAAAATCCAAATTAGGCTGTCCAATTCCTTACAGTACTTCTTGCTAAGTCAAATAGGTACATTAGAAAAAAAAGGGAGTGGCTCGACATTTTAATTAAAGCTGCTCAGCCTACTATGGGCAAAGGGAAAAACCCCCAGTCTTCCAACATTCTCTGAACCTCACCCATCATTACATAGTAATTTAACTCTTGCAAATCGAGAATCTTGGCAGTACCAAAGATGCTTGGTATTTAATCGGGCGAGTGGGCTCCACTGTTCTCTAACCACGAATCGAAGAACCTCCATGGAAGCATTAAACGAGCTGTACCAATCTTGTGGATATCCCTAGACATGAATTAATGCAAAGATATGTAAATTGCATCAGCACCATGTACCCTTGTGGGAGTAGTGATAGGGCTGTGCAGCCTCAGCAGACCTACAGCCCTCTATGTACATGGGTGCAGGCAGTACATTACAGAAGATGCAACTTGAATATCCAATCGTTGCAATTCCGAGATGTTCTTTTCTATCCCAACAAAGCGGTAGAATTTAAACTGTCACATCGGCACTCACACAGTGCTCATCAGGGATAAAAAAAATAAGACCCCAGTCTGCTTTGCACATTTAGCTGGGCCTGATGTAAGCAAGCAAGTTTAACTCTGGGCCTGGGAGTGAACACATGAAAGTTCTTTCTTTTACTACATGATGGAAGAATTTCCATATGGGATGGCCTTCCTCTTTCCCCACCCCATGCAAGTTGTGCACGATCTGCTTGTTTGCATATGTGTGAATTCAGCATAGGTTGCACGCTTTCACAGCAGAGTATGCAGACAGAAATACCCTTGGTGAATTAAGAAAGGCACTCCTTGTCCCTCTTTAAATATGTTACTATTAATCAAGTGCCTTGAAAAACACATTTGGAAACGGACCTCATGCTTCCTTGCACAAATTATCAGGAAATTAGTAGTGACTCTCTTTTGGGATTTATGCATTCCGTGACATCTGTATTCATTAAGATGCCCTATTTCTCCTCTCTAACCTTCTCTTGTGTATATCCCGATTCTCCATCAGTAATAATAATGTAAGAAAAACTGCATCTCGAAGCCTCCTTAGGAAATATTGCACTATGATCGCACAGTGGAGAAAGGAGCATGTCACATAACTGTTGGGAATATTTTAGCAGAAGACAATGTGTCCTTGAACGCATCATTCTCCCTGCAGGTCCATCGGCGTATAACGAGCTGCATGTCTAAGCATTCCAGGCCCTCGCTGTATGCAGGGGGCTGCCTTAGGTAAGGCGCTAGAATTCTGATTTCAAGTGGAAGAAAAGTATACCACTGCTACCCATCTTTTAGGGACTGGAGTACGTCGTACACAACTGTCACAATTTCACAGCTCCTGACAATTACTAAGTCAGCTTCTGTTTACATTTCAACACCGAGGAACATGGAGGGTGGGGGGTCCTGACAGGGATCACCATACTCGGAAATCTGGTTGCTACTGATGCATATATTAGTGTGACACTTCCTGGTGCATCATAGTATTTGTCCCTTAACAACTTCATGCTACCTTGGTGGTGAGTTATTAATTTCATCTTATCTGTCCCAAAAATGAAAAAAACGTATTATACTTCGATGAAATAACAGTCATCTTTTGTTAAATGAACTCAGTTCAGCAAAAGAAAACGCTAATTAGTTCCACATGGTCTGTAGCCAGGGCCTGCTCAGGATAATCACTGCCTATGTAAATGATTTCCATTAAATACACTTCATGTAAATGCGTCTCATGTTCATATCCTTAAACTCTGCTATGGCTCTGGCCCTCATGGGAGTGAGTTGGGCAATAGCTCCAGACACCATGGGGACTGAAGTTTAGAAGACTCAAGGGATGGAAGTTCAAACAAAGTTGCTTTCTATAAAATTCGCTTCTTCCTCACTGTAATGAACATTTCTAAAATACAGCCTCAGTGGTTATGGATTTGAATGTTCATTATATTTCAGTGAAGATTAACAGTCAGCGCACTTTACGCAGAGCTACAATGTGAAAGGAATACATTAGACTTGAATTGACAGTGGGACTACGAACAATCAGAGGGTTCCCTTCCCGTGCAGGGTGGGGGAAAGGCCTGGCTATTTCACCTAAGTAACCATTACCAGACATCTACTTTTATTGCTACAAGTTCTGGAAACATGCTTGTCATAGCCAGATGGCGGAAGCTGTCGGTAGGACATAGAACAATATTTACATTGACAAAACAGAGCATAGCATATTCTATGATTTGCTGCATAGAATTTATTAGACATCTATGCATTTGGAGACTTTTTGTTGCTAAGATTTGTAGAGACAAAGCAAATCGACAAAGAAGTCAGATCCTATGTGGACAAAATGATTCAAATTACATGACTTTAAACATTGATGTCTAGAGTTTCATTGCTCAAATGCTTAAGTCTGGTTTACTGCTTTGGTGTATTTTCTTAAACTGTGAAAGGTAAAATATGAAATTGGATTTTATTTAGGAATTTCTTACCAACAGAACTTGATGATTCTCATGCCACAAATTCAACTACACCCGGTAGCGGTTCGAAGGCAACAGTCAACTTTGCTAGTTGGTTGTGCATTTCATAAATTGTGAAAGGCAATGTGGGCAACAACAAATAGCAAATTCTCTGAAAGTGTCTCACCGATAAAACCTGACCATCTTGTGCCTCTAGAGGTGCTATGAACCACCACAAACAGATGCACATTGATGCGATTTTATCATTTAGTACCAAGACACATCATGCACCCAGATAAATGCGTATCCAAATATCATTTAGAGAGCACTCAGATCCACGAGTGAATATATAAGTTCTAGTACGCACAAATATAGTGATGTTTTTATTTGCAATGTTCCAGGCTTCTTTCTCGAAATTATAATTAAAATGATTGAATCGAAAGATGTTGCACGGATATGATTTATTGATTTTGGCACTTACGAATTTCTAAAGCACACAAAATGTGATAGGAGGCTGCTTGCAATAAGTCTAACCACTAGCAATCGCTCAGGTTGCCCTCCAACCCATCGTTGTTTTGCTCACCATGCCACCCCAGTTTGGACCCAGACATATGCAAATCAGTCTTGACCCTGCTCCTCATTGAAACAGCCCAAGCCAGGCCCTCTCTGAATCAGGACACAAGCAACCCAGGACTGGTTTCACCCTAGTTATGGGCTCATCAGTAGGGTGAAGCTTAGTTCCTGTGACACACTGAGCATGGAAGATACCCATGCCACTTAGGGCAGTACATGAAACACACAAAAGGTGATGGAAGGCTGCTCTCAGTAAGTCTAATCACTGACAATCGCTCGTGGTACCACTCCAAAACTTTGTTTTTTTGCTCACCGTGCTCACTCATTTGGACCCAGACATATGCAAATCATTCTTGACCTTGCTCCTCATGGAAACAGTCCAGCCAGAACTGCCAAACCAGGTCCTCCCTGAACTGGAACACAAGCAACCCAAGACCAGTTTCACCCTATTTATGGGCTAATCAGCTGAGCTATTGCCAGTGGTTAAACTTATTGTAAGCAGCCTCCCATCTCCTTATGTGTGTTTTTTACCTCAAGGGATCCGGTTATCCATGTTTCTTGTAGACATATAATGGCTGGTTTTAAGGAAGCTAGATTCATAATTTTCTCCACATTTTTTCAGCAGCCCGCTAAATTCCATCAGAGGTCTTTTGTAGACTTGTTAAATACATTGCCTCAAGGGAGTAGTCCTAGAATCCTTGTTGTTGTTTAGTGTGCTCACCAACCAATGCCATTGTGATACATTGTCTTCCCTCAGAGCGGGGATTCAATTCTGGGCTACAATAATACACTTCTAGTACCTGCTTTACAAGAGACTATGGTCCATTTTTCCTTGTGCACCAATTCCTCTTGGAAGACTGAACAATTTTCTAAAGGGCTAGAGTTGTTTGAATACTTATACCTATTCAACGTAGACATCTGTGATTTTGGGATGTAAGGACCAATATCAATCCCTCTAAATATAAAAAAGTAACAATTATTCATTATCAGGTCAACAATTACAGGTGAATTAAAGACAACCCCTGATCTCTTCTCGAATTGAATCTTTAGCAATTTTACTAACTTTATATAGCTACACCTTACTATCTTTGGTTTAGTAGTTAGATTTAAAGCACATAGCTAATAAATGAGTGAATGAATGAAATAATTTATAAAGCGCAACAATTTCCTAGAGGTGTCTTGGGCTTGGCTCTGTGCGAAACAGGGAAAAAAGTGAAACCTCAACTAACATCTACTGTACAAAAAGCCAGGTTTTTAGTGACTTCATGAATGCTGAAAGTGAGGTGGCAGCCTTTAGACTGTGAGGGAGGTGATTCCTATATATTATGCAGTGCATCTGAAGAAACTCCTGCCACCCCAGGAAGACCGTTTGAAAGATGACACCACTAAGTGCATGGCAGAACTACTACAAAGGCACATACCATCTCAGGTTCTTCCTAAAGTAGTTGGGACCGTGCTCATGAAGATTTTTATAAGCCGTACATAAGGCAAGGAAAATGATTTGCTTCTTCACCGGCAACCAGAGTAGTTTGCTGATTGCCGCTGTCGCATAGTATAATTTAGGAATCGTCAAAAGAAAATATGCAGCCGTGTTTTGAAGGGTTTGTAATTTATTTAAAGAATCCTTGGGCAGATCTAAATACAGACTATTGCAGTAATCCAACATGGCCAACACCAACATGATGACCACCGTTTTTCAGAAGATTGACAGGTATAAAAAAAAAAATTCTTGATCACTCTATGTGCATAGAATTTTCCACGATTTTTGACCTTCTTAACGGGTGCTGGAAGCAATTGCAGATTTTTAAAAATGTATTTATTTAACCTCTTCGATGCGTCAGACGGCAAGGGCCGTCCGACGCACCAGTGCTCATGTGCGTCGGACGCCCCCCGGCCGTCCGATCACATGGCACAGGGAATCCCTCTGGTGCGGGCACCAGAGGGATTCCCTTTTCCCCCCAACAGCCTCGGGAGCTGGGGAAGAGCTTCCCCAGCTCCTGAGGCTGTTTGTTTTGTTTCCCAAGAGGCTCATTTCAGTTTCACTTTCTACCTGCTCAGGGGGCTATCTCAGCCCCCTGAGCACGTTGAAAGTCAGGAGAGGTATCGTTGGAAAGGGGAGAATCTTCCCTTTCCAATGGTACCCCTCCCTAGTGGATCCCTGCTTGTGGATCCGTGTGTGGATGGTGCTTGGCTGGCGGTGTGCGTGGATGGCGCTTGGCTGGTGGTCTGTGGATGGTTGTGTGCGTGTACTGACTCTGGGCTGGTGGTGTGGCTTGCATGGATCCTCCAGCGTTTTCTTACTCAGAATCCCCCGCAAACCTCAAATTTACTTACAAAGTCACATTTTCCTCACATTTCTGTGTGGGTAAGTTGTAGGATCACCGTGCAGGCACAAATTTCCTACTTCCCAGCATTCCCCTTGGTCTCCCGAGAAAAATTATACCTCACTTGTGTGGATGCCCAAAGTAGCGTCAGCCGAAAAACGTATAAACCAACTGCCCTTTTAGACCCGCTTTGGGCCCCCTCAATTTCTACACGTTTTTTGGCCCTTCCATGTCATAGGCACTTGGCCCATCCACACAAGTAAGGTATAATTTTTATCAGGTGACTGAGGGGAATGCTGGGTAGTAGGAAATTTGTGCCCTGCGGTGATCCCACAACTTTCCCACACAGATATTAGTGGAAAATGTGACTTTTTAGCTAAATTTGAGGTTTGCAGCGAATTTTTGGAAGGAAAATGTTAGGGGATCAATGCAAGCTACACCTCCCTAGACTCCCACGGGTGTCTAGTTTTCTGGAATGTCTAGTTTTTTTAGGTTCCCCTAGATGTCTGCAAACCCAGGACCAAAAACACAGGTGCCCACCTATCTATCACAAAACGTCCTTGTTTTTCAAGGGGGTCACCTGTGTTTTTGGTCCTGGGCTCAGTGGCCATCTAAGGAAACCTACCAAACCCACACATTTCTGAAAACTAGACACACAGGGGAGTTCAGGGAGGTATGGCTTGTGTGGACCCACCAACGTTTTCCTACCCAGAATCTCCTGCAAACCTCAAATTTAGCTGAAAAAAATCAAATTTTTCTCAAATTTCCTTGTGGGAAAGTTGTGGGATCACAGGGCTGACAAAAATTTCCTACCACCCAGCATTTCCCCTGGTCTCCCGATAAAAATGGTATCTCATTCGTATGTGTGGGCCATATATCCGCGACAGGCAACGGCCCAATACGTATTGAGGAGACATCAAACTTACCTATCACAAAACAACCTGGTTTTGCAAGGGGGGTCACCTGGGTTTTTGGCCCCAGGCTCGGCGGCCATCTAGGGAAACCTACCAATCCCACACATTTCTGAAAACTAGACATGCAGGGGAGTCCAGGGAAGTATGGCTTGCGTGGACCCACCAAGGTTTTCCTACCCAGAATCCCCTGCAAACCTCAAATTTAGCTGAAATAAATCACATTTTTCTCAGATTTCTGTGTGGGAAAGTTGTGGGATCACCGGGCTGACACAAATTTCCTACCACCCAGCTTTCCCCCATGTCTCCCGATAAAAATGGTACCTCACTCGCGTGGGTGGGCCAAGTACCCACGACAGACAAGGATTCAAAACGTCTTGAGGAGACATCAAAATTACCTATCACTAAACAACCTGGTTTTGCAAGGGGGGTCACCTGGGTTTTTGGCCCCGGGCTCGGCGGCCATCTAGGAAAACCTACCAATCCCACACATTTCTGAAACTAGACACCCAGGGGAGTCCAGGGAAGTATGGCTTGTGTGGATCCCCCTACGTTTTCCTACCCAGAATCCTCTGCAAACCTCAAATTTAGCTGAAACAATCACTTTTTCCTCAAATTTCTGTGTGGGAAAGTTGTGGGATCACCGGGCTGACACAAATTTCCTACCACCCAACATTCCCCCAGGTCTCTCGATAAAAATTGTTCCTCACTCGCATGGGTGGGCCAAGTACCCGTGACAGGCAAGGGCCCAAAACATATTGAGGAGACATCAAAATTACCTATCACAAAACGACCTGGTTTTGCAAGGGGTGGGGGTCACCTGGGTTTTTGGCCCCGGGCTCAGCAGCCATCTTGGGAAACCTACCAAACCCATACATTTCTGAAAACTAGACACCCAGGGGAGTACAGGGAGGTATGGCTTGCGTGGACCCACCAAGGTTTTCCTACCCTGAATCCCCTGCAAACCTCAAATTTAGCTGAAAAAAGCTAATTTTTCTCATATTTCTGTGTGGGAAAGTTGTGGGTTCACCGGGCTGACACAAATTTCCTACCACCCATCGTTCCCCCAGGTCTCTAGATAAAAATGGTACCTCACTCGCATGGGTGGGCCTAGTACCCGCGACAGGCAAGGGCTCAAAACGTATTGTGGAGGCATCAAAATTACCTATCACGAAATGACCTGGTTTTGCAAGGGGAGTCACCTGGGTTTTTGGCCCCGGGCTCAGCGGCCATCTAGGGAAACCTACCAAACCCACACATTTCTGAAAACTAGACACCCAGGGGAGTCCAGGGAGGTATTGTTGTATTCCTCTTAGGGTGTCCATAAACGGGCTTTCCAGTATCATGTCCTTATATAGGCACAATTCGCCCTGCCCTTATATAGGCATAAATTCCCAGGCCTTATTTAGGCATTAAACCATGCACTCCAAATACAGGCATGGTCTCCGACATCCGTCCACCCTAACGTCACAACGAGTACATGAAGAACAGACCCTTAGGCTGCGGGAGTTTCCCTAGTCCAGGACTATTGATTTCTTCAAGGTCTCATATATTATGTATGAACCGTTATTCCTTAGGGTTCATTCATGACGTCTTTCGCTGTCCGACTCACGTCAATACTAAACATTTCTAGGTACTCTCAGGTATAAATATACCTTCCCTAGCCCTTGTAAACTAGAGGAGACCTCGACTTCAGAGGAGCCCGTATCACGGCCTGACGCACTGAGAAGACGCTGTCATCCCTGCACGCAGAGAGTCCAGCTTCCAGTGATCTGACTTCCCTTGCGGGGTGTTGGAGTTCGAGTCTGGCAAAGAGATTCCAACCTCTCTCATTCTTCAGGTATGGAGCTGATTAGAACCTAGAGGAACTCTTGGCATACTAGGCATACTAGGCTTAACATACTCTTAGTATACCATAGTAAGGAATACTTCACCTACTTCATACCTCTCCCTACACCTAAGTTAGGTTAGGCACATTGGGGTAGAACTAGCTTAGCAACGCATCGTATGAGTACTCGCATTTTTAGTCTGTGTTATTTATGTAACAGCTTATGTACTAAAAGATAATGCTATCGCAGTATTATTTATTTCTACTGCTCACACTGTACATTATTTATCTTGCATACTGTCTTGTGATCGTAACAGCACATTTTACTTACACCAGAAACAAGACTGTTCAATAAATCTTTTATTGAAAACGCCCGTCTATTCCTTTCTGTGTAACTTGGAGAAAACTAAGCATGCACGACTGAGCTGAGTGAAATAGTTATCTATTGTTTCCACAACTCTGGGACACGTTCTGATTCTAAAGGGAAACACAGTGGTCATGTTTTGCGGCTGCCAGAAACTACTCCCTTCTTGTTGTCAAGGAGTTTCTAGTGGCCTCTGAGCTAGCTGGCACAAGTAATTAAGTTTAATATACTCGATAGGGACATACTGACCTTAGTCCTATGTCAAACCTATAGGATATATTATTCCAATGCGCAGAACCTATTAGGGAAATAGGAGCTACACTACATGGCGCCCAACGTTTGGTAAGGCGGTAATTCAACGTTAGATACTGAGTAACTCAGCCGTGCCTTTTTCTCTCTAGACCCCTACCCATATACTCCAAAAGACGTCTGGAGTGGGCAGGGTTAAGTATCCGCCACGGCTACATAGGGCAGTACCCTATATATTAGCTGTTTGGTTTGCTCAACGTTGAAGGATACAGTGTTCCAAAATATTGTGCACCTTATCTTTGTTTCCTTGAAACTTGTTCTACATTTTTCAAAAACAAAATGAATGAAGACGCCGGAAGCGGTGTAGCTGCGGCTGATCCAGCCCAAGCAGTAGTTTTTAACAATACAGGTTTAAATGAAACCGAGGAGGGTGTTATAGACATCGCTCCAAACATAAGAAGAGCTATCACTCTAAAACTTATAAAACATGGCCTACCACCAAGAGGCGGTAGAGCAGTTTTCGTGATAGAGGCACATGAATCCTTTCAGACAGAGGTATTCTATTCATGGGTAATATTTCCTGAATGCAATCCAATATCACACACATTTCACTTCTACAAAGAAGATGAATCACCAGAGGAATACATTCCTTTCGAGGATATAGAAATTCCATTAACATACCAGGAGCATCAGCTCTGGTTTAAAGGCGCCCTAAAACATCACAAAAACATTACTAGGCTTGGTCCACTAGGTAGACCAGGAGCAACATGGCCGATTCTAGCCGGCTATACACCTCATCCTGATCTGGATATAATGTCAGGTGAGGAACTACATACTCAAATCACAGAGTTAATAAAAATTTACAGACAATTGGTCCAATATGTCATGCGGACTTTCACAGTCCAGCAACCATTAACAATTCCAAATCAAACTCCTCACCAGGGGAATACACTAAAAATTACACCACAGACTCTATACGCAGTCATGGGTAAAATGCCCACAAAACGTGAGAAAATTCCATTCTGGATAGCTCAAAAAATTACTCAAATCGAAGCAGTATTTCCAAATACTAGCCCGTATGAGAAACACAGAATACTGACAATCAGTTTACCAATGGGGATCACACCACAACTGGAAGACTGTACCACTTGGGGCTCAGTCTTTGCTGCCATCTATACCAAAACACATGGCATTCCGTCAATTGCGGTAATACCTGATGTCCTGAAACAAATTCAAAACGAATACGGGGCAGAGCCTGCTCTAAATTTAGGAATGAAATTACTGAAAAATTTCGACCAGGTCTCAACAATAATATTATCAAATATTAAAGGGGAGGCAGCAGCAGTGGCGATCCGCCAAAAATTAAGGACGTGCGCAGCGGGCGCGCCGCTGGCGTGCCGAAGGCGCGCCTAAGGCAAGCCCGTCTGCGCCCGTCCGCGCCTGGACCGCGCCCAGCGCCAGAACCCCTGGGCCGTGCGCCCCCCGCTCCAGCCTCGAGGACCGACGCCGATACGATGCCACCACACTCCATGATCTCAACCCCGGACGGACGCACAACTGCTTCAAGGCCGCCCCGAAATGCACCCATGGTCCCTTCACCTGCCGGAACTGCAGCTACACCAGCCTCAGAGCCACCGAGGCGCCCGCCAAGAAGTACCTCAACCACCTCCGATGCATCCTACTGAACACCCGCTCCGCACGCAAACACGCCATCGAGCTCTGGGACCTGCTCGACACGTCATCACCAGACTTCGCCTTCCTGACAGAGACCTGGATGAACGACTCCTCCGCCCCCGACATCGCCATAGCCATCCCAGACGGCTATAAGATCACCCGTAGAGACCGCATCAACGCAGTAGGAGGAGGAATCGCCATCGTCCACAAGAACACCATCAGGGTCTCGACCAGCACCGACGACACTCTCAGCACCGCCGAACACATGCACTTCCAGATCCACATGGACCCCAACACCACCCTTAGAGGTACCCTTGTCTACAGACCCCCTGGGCCCCGACCCCAGTTCAGCGACTCCATCGCCGACTTCATCAGCACGCACGCCCTGACCTCTACCGACTACATCCTCCTCGGAGACCTGAACTTTCACCTGGAGAACAACAACGACAGCAACTCCACCACCCTGATCGACAACCTCGCCAACCTCGGTCTGAGCCAGCTCGTCACAACACCGACCCATTCCGCCGGCCACACGCTTGACCCCATCTTCTCCTCAAGCTCCCACGTCTCCTTCAGCCACACCACGGAACTCCTCTGGACCGACCACCGCTGCATCCATTTCACCTTCCAGAAACCCACCACACACCACCGCACCCAACAGATCCCACGCCGCTGCTGGAGCAAAGTCACCGAAGACCAACTACGGGCAAACCTCGCTCTCAGCCCTCCCTCCGACCCATCCAACACCGACGACGCTGCCTGCAACCTCAGACGATGGATGGACGACTGTGCCAACACCCTCGCCCCGCTGAAAAAACTCACCTACAGTGACATCACCAAAAGAGCCAGCTGGTTCACCTCGGAACTCCTAGCTTCCAAACGTACCTGCCGGAAACTAGAGAAGAAATGGCACAGTGATAAGACACCGGACAGCCACGCAGCCCACAAAGACGCCATCCGTAACCACCACCACCTCATCAAGTCCGCCAAGAGAATCTCCTTCAAAGACCGCCTGGACAACAACGCACACAACAGCAAGGAGCTCTTCAACATCGTGAAGGAACTCTCCAACCCCAGCTCCAACACCAACGACATCCCGCCGTCGCAAGCCCTGTGCGATTCCCTCGCCACCTTCTTTCCACCGCAAGATCGCCGACATCCAAGACAGCTTCAACACCCAGACAGCCCCAACTAAGATCGATGCACCAGACCCGCCGCACACCATCGACCACGACCCCCTGCCAGCCTGGGCCAGCGTGAACATCGATGACAACATCAAGACCATGAGCACAATACACTCCGGCTCCCCGTCAGACCCTTTCCCGCACCACATCTTCAACAAAGCCAGCAGCTCCATCGCACCCCACCTGTGCAACGTCATCAATCTCTCCTTCGAGACCGCGACCTTCCCAGAGAGCTGGAAACACGCAGAGATCAACGCCCTACTCAAAAAACCCAAGGCGGACCCGAGAGACCTCAAGAACTTCCGGCCCATCTCCCTGCTTCCGTTCCCAGCCAAGGTCATCGAGAAGATTGTCAACAAACAGCTAACCCGATACCTCGAAGAAAACTTCATCCTGGACCCATCTCAATCGGGGTTCCGCAGCAACCACAGCACTGAGACTGCCCTCATCGCCGCCACCGACGACATCAGGATCCTGCTGGACAACGGTGAGACCGCAGCCCTCATCCTGCTCGACCTCTCCGCCGCCTTCGACACTGTCTGCCACCGCACTCTACGCGCACGCCTCCACGACGCAGGGATCCGAGACAAGGCCCTGGAATGGGCCACCTCCTTCCTCGCCGGCAGAACCCAGAGAGTCCGCCTCCCACCATTCCGATCCGAAGCCTCCGAGATCATCTGCGGCGTACCCCAGGGATCATCCCTCAGCCCAACACTGTTCAACATCTACATGGCCCCGCTCGCACGCATCGCCAGACAGCACGACCTCAACATAATCTCCTACGCCGACGACACTCAACTGATCCTCTCCCTCACCAAGGACCCCCTCGCTGCCAAATCCAACCTCCATGAAGGAATGAAGGCCGCCGCCGAGTGGATGAAGATCAGCCGACTAAAACTGAACACGGACAAGACAGAGGTCCTCATCCTGGGCTCCAACCCCTCAGCCTGGGACGACTCCTGGTGGCCAACGACACTAGGAGCAGCCCCGACACCCACCGACCACGCACGCAACCTGGGAGTCATCCTCGACTCAACGCTCTCCATGGCCAAGCAAGTCAACGCAGTCTCCTCCTCCTGCTTCAACACCCTCCGCATGCTTCGCAAGATCTACAGGTGGATCCCGACAGATACAAGAAGAACAGTCACCCAGGCCCCTCGTCAGTAGCAGACTTGACTATGGGAACGCCCTTTACGCGGGAGCCCCGGCCAAGCTCATCAAGCGACTGCAACGCATACAAAACGCCTCCACACGCCTGATCCTCGATGTACCACGCCACAGCCACATCACCCCCACCTGAGGAACCTGCACTGGCTCCCCGTCGACAGGAGAATCTCCTTCAAACTCCTCATCCACGCACACAAGGCACTCCACAAGACTGGCCCAGCCTACCTCAACAGACGACTCCTCTTCTACGTCCCCAACCGCCAGCTCCGCTCCGCCGACCTCTCCCTCGCCACCGTCCCTCGCATTCGAAGAACTACCACCGGCGGCAGATCCTTCTCCCACCTCGCCGCCAAGACCTGGAACACCCTTCCACTAAGCCTACGACAGACCCAAGACCTGCTGACCTTCAGGAGGCTACTCAAGACCTGGTTGTTCGACCAGTAGCAGCACCCCCCCCTTTTTTTCTCCCCAGCGCCTTGAGACCCTCATGGGTAAGTAGTGCGCTCTACAAATTCTGTGATTGATTGATTGATTGATGTTACAGAACATCAAACAGAGCTACCCAGAATAGTAGAACAATCTTATGCAGAATTAGGCAGAGATAGTTTGGGTGGAAGACCAGTGAAGCCGAAGCTATCTGAAAGTCCTGAGAAGGACTCAATTAAACAAACTCCTACATCTTCTAAAAAGAAGTGGGATACTACTAAACAAAAATCAAACGAGAAACAGTTCTCAATCCCGAGGTAGGTCTCCTCAAAAGGAGCTCCTCTGAAAGGAGGTATAACCTCAGGAATAGGGTTAATTTGAGAAACCTGATAGGTATCAAGATACTGATACACACTCCTCTCGTCCCTTTCAGATCTCATCACACAGACTTCGGAAAGAAGAGGACGGACGGAACACAGAGAAGAACGCGTGGAAATCGAAAGACGACAAACACGCTCCAAAAAACCAAAGTAACACCTCAATTCTCCAAAAAGAAAGTGGCAGGTCTAAAGATCAGACATGCCGAGAATACTGAGAACACAACTCAAGAACGGAGAATGGGCTCAGACCATGCTGGACAGTGCAGCAGAAGTCACAATAGTTCGCCAGAACCTGAGGGAACTTCTGGAGATAGTGGACTTGAATGAGTACATCACAGTTGAGACTGTAGACACCAGGGTTAGTACTCCACAAAAGTTATATGAAATAACACTCCGGATGGAGGGAGACAAACCTAGACAGGTGAAAGCACTTTTTTGGGAAAGACTATCAAAGGGCTATGACATACTTCTAGCAGAAAGGGACTGGCCACCACAATTTGTCAGGGAGTGCCCACACAGCGAGGACATTATTATGCCTGCCTTCTCCAACCATATTCCAATTCACCTAAAATATACATATGCCAGGAAATGGGCAGTGGCCCAGGCCCCAGCATTATATAAAAATCATGTAGGATGGGATGAGGACTCACCTCAACATAAAATACATCTGAAACATGAACCAACTGCACAACGGCAGTACCCAATAAAGCAAGAAGCTAAAAAACAGGTCAGGGAGATCTTAGATCAACTTGAATACCAAGGGGTGATTGAAACATGCACCTCCTCAATGAACAATCCTTTTTTTCCTGTCTCCAAACCAGACAATACATATCGTCTAGTTTTGGACTACAGACACCTAAACACTTGTTCTAAAACTTTTGCAGTGCAAAATGCACATAGCACAGCATTAATGAATAACATTGTGCGTAAAAAATATAAAACAACATTAGACATCTCAAATGGTTTCTTTTGTCAAAACATAGCACCTGAAAGCAGGTACTTAACAGCATTCTCCATAATGGGGACCCAGCGTCACTTTGTCGACTCCCACAAGGGTTCAAGAATAGCCCAGGATTATTCTCAGCGAGGGTAACGGAGCTAACTACAAATTTATGACAATGAGGCATTGTCCTATGTCGATGACATTTATCTGACAGACGATGACCTTGAAAAACACTTGAACAGGGTGAGCACCATTATACTGGGTTTCCGCCTCTGAGGGCTACAAGTTCAACTTTAAAAGTCCAGAATTGCCCATCTCAATGTCCTATTTCTCGGATATGAGCTTTCAAGTGAAGGCAAGAGCTTGGCAGCTAACTTTGAGAAAAGTGTGCGCTGCTCCAACCTCCAAAAACGCTAAAAACTTACAATCAATCCTGGGTTTCCTAAATTTTGGAAGAACATACATTCTAAATTACGCAGAAAGGGTTAAACCTCTCTACGCATTAATCAAACCTGATTTTTCGATCAGAAACTGGACACAGGAACACACAGAAATCTTGCGTCTCACTCCAGGCTAAAATGTTAGCAACAAATCACTTACAAACACGCGTAAGTCAACGCAATTTGGTGATCCGAATAATTTCGGTCAATGTGGATTCACCTACTTAACCTTCAATGAGGGTGAGAAAATACCAATAGCATCCAAATCTCATTTGTACACACAAGCGGAAATGCGCTTCAGTTCAACTGAAAAATTCTGACAGCAGTTCAAACCGCTGTAGCAAAAGAAAGAGCCTTAGCCCAAGGGAAACGCATTATTGTCGTAACCCCGGTACCAGCTTTAGAAGCGGTCACAAAAGCAAGCATTCCAAATGCTAAAGCATTACATCCAAGATGGATACAATGGGTTAATTCTCTTGCTGCAACAGATGTTGAATATGTTTTTGATCCAGATTTAAAAACACAAGCATTCCTGCAATACGAACATGAATGTCCTCTGCCTACTGAAATTCTGCCTCTCGATCAGTACGAATTCATAATTTACACTGACGGATCCGCTACAACCCAAGCAACAGGGAGTAAGCAAGCTTACAGTGCAGCGTGTGTAATCGTTAAAGGTCGCATGCGAAATGGCATCTTCAGACCTATGGTCACTAAAACACAATCCCTAGGAGATTGTACGGCTCAGCGAGCTGAACTACAAGCATTCAAACTGGCACTTGAAAGTACAGGATCGAGAATTCCCCACACTGATAGTGTGCGTATTCCTTTACTGTGTTCAGTCGTATAATGACTATATACAAAACTGGCTTGAAAATGGTTTCAAAGATGCGAAAGGAGGCACAATAAAGCACAAAATGCTTTGGGAACAAGTAGTTCAGTTGAAAAACGAACTACCAAAGGCTCACGGATACATACACTCGAGTCATCAACGTGATGGCGTTCACGTTGCAGGGAATTCATTGGCTGATGAAGCCGCTAAAGGGGGCTGTGCAGACGGTTTCCGTAGCTGCGATCACTGCGTTCCAAAACGAAAATAGACGGTGAGATAATGTTGGCTGTCAATGCTTCAAGCAAAGGCAGCAGTGCAGCATTACCAAAAAAGTTTCCACTCAAGTACTCTTATGTAACTGATGCGAACAACGTTCCTTTTGCTCGAATCCCTGGAGTGGGGGATAGGGTAATCCCAAACAAGGAACGCAGATTAGGACTAATCCTAGCAGCACACGAAGGGATAGCTTCTGCCCATGCAGGTGTTTCAGCGACAGTATCTTTACTCAAGCAAAGATATTGGTGGCCTGGCATTCGTGAAACAAACTAAAAACTATGTTCTAGAATGTGATATTTGCCAACAGATGAAAGTCTCAACAGTGAAACGTCCTGCGCAGACATCCCTGTTAATTTCAGACAAACCATTAGCTTGTGTTTACCTGGACCACTGCGGTCCCTTGCAAAGGGACGGTAACTATAAATATATCATGGTTGCAGTGGACTCATGCTCTAGGTTCCTATGGTTATGGCCTCAGCGCTCAGCTGACGCTCGAACTGTTATAAAAGATTTGCAAGTCTTTATCGGCATATACGCAATAGGCACGCCACGTTCTGACCAGGGTCCGCGTTTAGCTCTAGGATTACAAAGAAGCCATGGCCAGTCTGGGCGTTGCATTGCGGTACTCCTCTCCATTCCATCCTGAGGGAAATTCGGTTGTGGAAAGGAAAAACTGAGACATAAAGCAGTCTATAACAGCTAGAGTATTAGGTTCGGGTGACGGGTGGGTCAAACACCTTAGTGGGGTACAACGCTCTTTGAATAATCTGCCAAGAAGTTCTCTAGGGGGTCACTCCATATGAGGTCCTATTTGGGACAAGAATGTGGGTACCTAGACCTTGAACACGTAGGCACAGTGGTGGAAAATAAACCCTTTGATATCAAAGATCGTTTGGCTGTTTTACAGGACTTAAACAAGTTAAGAACGAAACAAAGCAACGTACTCCTACAGCCAACCACCACTGGGGAAAAATCGGCGGTCCCAGCAAGGCCTGTCTGGATTTCAAAAGTTGGGGATCTAGTCAGAGAAAAATTGCGGACAAGAAGGAATTTGGACCTTCTTACAGACAACCAGTACCTGTCCTAGCAGTTCAAGGAACAAGAACAGTACTTCTGCCGCCCCTTGCTGGAAGAAAGGAGAAAAGATTTGTGTCCATCGACCTGATCAAACCACAGTATGTGGCCAATACTAAATAGTAGGCCTCGTGGACTCCGACCTATTGCAGACGCACTCCTCTCGCTACTATCCAAGAGGTTCAGACTGAAAGACTGATAACCATCGAGAATTCTGCAGTAACAGATGAAGGACTAAGCAACAACGCTATGGAACTCATCCTCTTGAACACCAAGTAACAGTTCGTCCAAATACACCTGTCTACACCAACGTAACAAGTGATGAACTGGTTCCAGTGATTTCTACAAATCCTGATGCAATTCCAACAATTGATAGAACTGCTTCTGGCTATTTCATTAACTTTGATACGTTCTCAGAAGATCCAAGTGAACCTGAAACGACGCCAGCATCATTGAAATTCAAGCAGCAAGTACAAGACTTTCTTCACTTTCTGAAAAAGACTTATTTGGTTTCTCCATGGATTGAACTCTGGATTACATCTGGACTTTTTGTTTTCCTGCTCTGGCTAGCTTTGGTAACAACTGTGAGCATGCTTATAAGTGGCAGATACATCCATGTGAACACTGAAGGAAAAGACGTAAACGTACTTTTTGAAACCTCATAAATCTTCCCATCGTGAAGCAAGAGACTTGTCATCAGTGAACATCACAGCTGTTCCTATACAGGATGGTATAGTGTGGGACAAAACAGATTTTGATATATTCGGTCCGACGGAACAATTGAACATTCCACATTTGTTTAAAATTTCACTAAGTGATCTACTCTCTTCCAGTACCTATTCAGATGATTGGGACTTTGAGACTGTAAATGACATTATGTTTGACCTAGAAAAATCTGCTGCATTTTCTAAAAATGAATATTTAGAGGGTTCATCAGACTATGAACAACTGTATTGTTATAACCACTATGGTCATCATTATTTGCATAAATCTGCATATCCAAGAAATGTGTTTATGTTTAACCAATGGGAACATTGTCCTACACCACCTAAAGGTAGTTCAAAAACATTTGCTAATAAATTGCCATATTTTTCAGGTTAAAATACATCTGATCCAGAAATGTTTTACTATAAAAATGTAAACAAGACAGGACTGAAAATTATGTTAACAAATACAAAACAGATTTACTCTGCATTATTTAATGCCCAACTGTCTAGACAGGGTTTCGACTTTTGGAAAGACACAATAGACACCAAAACAGTCTGGGGTACTAAAGAATGGCAAGTGCAGGTAATAGAAGCTTTATTTAGAGCCTGTATCATCCCTGAACAAATAATGTTTTTGGAATGAAACCATCCAACAAACATCTTGTCTTGGATTAGCCAAGATCAAAGAGATGAACACACCTTCTGTACCAGCACCTGCAAGAAATAACGATACACAGGCAGTGTTGACAGTTGACAATATACTACAACTCAACAGATCTAATCCTGATTGGAAAAAATGGTTGATCTGGCCCACAGACACGAATAACTGCCAGGAAAGATTCCTGAATAAAACTCAGGGCTTTACTATTAATAGGCCAGACCCAAGATACGTCCAAAGACAACATCCGGGGTAGTAACAACATACAGTGTGAGGAAAATTATGCCTCGATTGGCTGCATAAGTCTACACTACAGGATGTGAAACAACACTTAACCTTGCTCTAAAAGGACGCAGACCTTAGGGAATTCTTGCTTGGACCAAGAAAACCGCTGTCAAAAACGTTTCTTCATAGCTGCCGGCATTTATGCTGCTTATAATGAAGCATGGAAAGTATCACAGATGGAGGCTGCAGAACGAATACGTGAACTTGATCGTATTAATTTAGAGAAAACACTCTCTGTGGTCGACAATGGGTTAACAACTTTGTCCTCCAGAATATATTCACTGGACGGCATACTCTGCTATCGACATACTAGAACAAGATTTGGCGATGTTACAACAAGGCCAATCTCAATTACGTTCTATTATGTTATTAAGCTGGACGCTGCAATCTTTGCGAGCTGGCTATGTGCCTTGGCGTTTCATCAACACATCGGCTCTGTTTGCAAGAATACAATCTAACTGATAAACAGATCGAACTGGCACAAAGAGGAGCAAGGTATACAGTGCTGAGCATTGAAAAACTGGAAAAGTTACCATTCACAGTGGCAGAAAAACCAGCTACAGAATGGCTTATTCATGGCAAAAATCACACTACCTGTGACTACTTTTCAGTTTCAGTATTGCCTCAGACAAATGCAAGCAGGCAAATATGAAAGGTTGGGTAAGGAATACATTAAGACATCTTGGGATTTACCGTATACATATAGATGTTGGAGTGGGGATCGTGAAGTGTTTTTGAGCGGTACACACTGTAAACGTGCACTGAGCGGTTCGCTTATATGTCAGGACATTTCCTTACACGGGGCTTGTAATGGTTCTGTGGCTAATTTGTCTTGCCATCAGCAGGGTACACCAGCTGATGTGATTAATCCAACGTTTGGACAACTTTCTAATGGGAGTTACCTCATGTTGAATGATCAGAGTTGCTGCGGCATGCTGCCAGGCATCCCATATCTAGTAACGGTCAACTCCAGGGTCACTTGCTGTTTGCAAGTATTGTTTGCCCCAAAAGACACAGTCAGGGAGTCACCTCATATGGCCTTCGCTGAACGTCTCTTTTGTAAGATTTGATACTTTGAGCAGAATGAAAGCCATGCTTTTACAGCAAACAGTGCC
The DNA here is from genome assembly GCA_963921515.1 of Calotriton arnoldi. Lineage (NCBI taxonomy): Eukaryota > Metazoa > Chordata > Amphibia > Caudata > Salamandridae > Calotriton > Calotriton arnoldi. The sequence goes on along the minus strand of CAWUFW010012804.1, from coordinate 164,825 downwards.
TTTGACCTCGGCCAAAGAAACCTATGATCTACAAATAGCAAGGACTTCGGCTGAGATACAGACTTTAATACGTACAAACTGCCCTATACATTTCGTGGAAATGATAGGACGAATCTTCAATATGTCTGATACAACAGGAATTGTACATGTATTTGAGAGCATCTGCTCCGGTCTGTTAGCTACTCTTTCCAGGCAATACTCGGAATCATCCCGAACTTTGCACATTCGGTGTTTGGTGGCATACCATTAATTCTAGCACTTGTTGCCGGAATTCTATTTCTCTTCCTGCTATTGCGCTATGGCCAGCCTATTCGCAGACATCACTCCGGGCAGAAATGGGAGAAAGCTCTCCATGAACAGAAAGTGCCGTGAGCAAATAGTAGAGCTTTTGGGCATAAATCGTCTACGGGACCTTAATACCACGTGGTTCCTGTCCTTCAGACCAATCTGGCAAGATTGCATCTTACCTGTTCTACGATGCCTGCTATGCGGTGTAGAATGCGTGTTGGACACCTGTCTAACATTTCCATCGCGATACGCCAACGGATATCGATACCTGCTGACCAGATAACGGCCCATGCTATGTGTTGTCCCCAGAGGCTTCCTATCCTGTGTCAGCATTCATTGAGATCTCACAGACGCTTCCGGCTGCTGCTGAGGTACGAGATAGATCTACAGGCACACAGGTAACAACGGACACGAACTTTTCTGCGGCACTTATGCTGGAAGCGAAGCTTCACATCTCTGTGCAATTAATCTGCTACACGAGGTGTTCCAACTGACACCAACTACAGTGGATGATGTTTTGTCTATAGAAGTAGATGATCTCATGTTTACACCAGACCCGTAAACTGACTCTGATTCAGCATACAGTGTTCCAGAGATGCAGTAACAATTTGGCCTTCATTCTTCAAAACAACTTAGAACTCTACCAAAATTGAACTTTTTCCCTTTTTCGAACGTAAAATGGCACTTCAATCTGCTTAAAGTAGAACTAGCCTTATAGTACAGACTTTACGGTACTTCCATGGACACTTAGTCATCTTGTGTGTCTAAAACAGTTCATTCATTTTCATGACATGAAATGACTTTGACTTTTGAGAAACTTATCGATCATTTTCTGTCACATGTAAATATCAATACTGCTTATTTCATTCCAATTGCATTTATTTTCGAACTTTATGCCTGAAATGAAAAGCAATGCTTCAAATGTACAGATACCTTTTTGCATTCTAATATGGTTTTTTAAATGCCTTTTTAAATGGTTTTATGAAATATTTTAGCAATATGCGGTACTCCCATTTTAATGTTTAGCATTTTAAATGTTTAGCATTTTAGTATTATCGTACTACACGAAAGTGGAGTGGGTGTTGTATTCCTCTTAGGGTGTCCATAAACGGACTTTCAGTATCATGTCCTTATATAGGCACAATTCGCGCCTGCCCTTATATAGGCATAAATTCCCAGGCCTTATTTAGGCATTAAACCATGCACTCCAAATACAGGCATGGTCTCCGACATCCCGTCCCACCCTAACGTCACAACGAGTACATGAAGAACAGACCCTTAGGCTGCGGGAGTTTCCCTAGTCCAGGACTATTGATTTCTTCAAGGTCTCATATATTATGGCGAACCGTTATTCCTTAGGGTTCATTCATGACGTCTTCGCTGTCCGACCTCACGTCAATACTAAACATTCCTATGGTACTCTCAGGTATAAATATACCTTCCCTAGCCCTTGTAAACTAGAGGAGACCTCGACTTCAGAGGAGCCCGTATCCCGGCCTGACGCACTGAGAAGACGCTGTCATCCCTGCACGCAGAGAGTCCAGCTTCCAGTGATCTGACTTCCTTGCGGGGTGTTGGAGTTCGAAGTCTGGCAAAGAGATTCCAACCTCTCTCATTCTTCAGGTATGGAGCTGATTAGAACCTAGAGGGACTCTTGGCATACTAGGCATACTAGGCTTAACATACTCTTAGTATACCATAGTAAGGAATACTTCACCTACTTCATACCTTCCCTACACCTAAGTTAGGTTAGACACATTGGGGTAGAACTAGCTTAGCAACGCATCGTATGAGTACTCGCATTTTTAGTCTGTATTGATTCATGTAACAGCTTATAGTACTAAAAAGATAATGCTATTGCAGTATTATTTATTTCTACTGCTCACACTGTACATTATTTATCTCGCATACTGTCTTGTGATCGTAATAGCTAACATTTTACTTACACCAGAAACAAGACTGTTCAATAAATCTTTTATTGAAAACGTCCGTCTATTCCTTTCTGTGTAACTTGAGAAAACTAAGCATGCACGACTGAGCTGAGTGAAATAGTTATCTATTGTTTCCACGACTCTGGGACACGTTCTGATTCTAAAGGGAAACACAGTGGTTCATGTCTTATGCTGGCAGAAACTACTCCTTCTGTTGTCAAGGAGTTTCTAGTGGCCTCTGAGCTAGCTGGCACAAGTAATTGAGTTTAATATACTCGATAGGGACATACTGACCTTAGTCCTATGTCAAACCTATAGGATATATTATTCCAATGCGCAGAGCCTATTAGGGAAATAGGAGCTACACTACAGTATGGCTTGCGTGGACCTACTAAGGTTTTCCTACCCAGAATCCCCTGCAAACCTCAAATTTAGCTGAAATAAATCACTTTTTTCTCAAATTTCTGTGTGGGAAAGTTGTGGGATCACCGGGCTGACATACATCTCCTACCACCCAGCGGTTTCAGGTCTCCCGATACAAATGGTACCTCACTCGTGTGGTGGCCCAAGTACCACGTGACAAGCAAGGCCCACGTATTGAGAAGATGAGCAAACTACCTATCACAAAACGACCTGGTTTTGTAAGGGGGGTCACCTGGGTTTTTGCCTCAGGCTCGGGGCCATCTAGGGAAACCTACCAAACCCACACGTTTCTGAAAAGTAGACACCCGGGGGAGTCCAGCGAGGTATGGCTTGTATGGATCCCCCAAAGTTTTCCTACCCAGAATCCCCGGCAAACCTCAAATTTAGCTGAAAAAATACACATTTTCCACATATTTTTGTGTGGGATCACCATGCCGGCACAAATGTCCTACCACACAGTGTTCCCTCAGTCTCCCGAGTAAAATGATACCTCACTTGTGAGGGTGGGGCAAAGGCCTGTGACTGGGAAGAGCCAAAATCATAGTGATTAAGGGTATAGCACAGCAAATTCTAAGCGCTAAATTTTTTAAAAAAAACACGTTTTTAGCCAATTCTGCATTGGACACCCACACAAGTGAGGTATTGTTTTATTCGGGAGACTGAGGGGAACGCAGTGTGGTAGGAAATTTGTGCTGGCACAGTGATCCCACGCAAAAATATGTGGAAAATGTGTTTTTTTCAGTTTTTTGAAAAATGTCCTACAATTCACAGGCTAGTATCGGTAACCACACTTTCAGAGATGTGCAAATAGCTACTGTTTCTAAATTCTATATTTTGTTCCCATTTCAGAAATAGATAGGTGTCTTTGATACCTATGTTTCACTCTTTATATTTTACCAAATTAATTGCTATATACCCGGTACACAATGAAAAACCACTGCAATACGCTGCTCAACTATTGGCTCTGGGTTCCTCAGGTTCTTGGTGAACCTACAAGTCCTATATTTCTCCACAACCAGAAGGGTCCAGCGGATATAACGGTATATTGTTTTCTAACATCTGTCATACTTAGAAGAAGTTACAGGTGAAGACGTTGGCACAAATGGCTGTTTTTTTTCAACTCATTTTCAATTTTTCTGATTTTCAACTGTTAGTTTCTATAAAGAAATCTTGAAAGATCTACACAAATGACCCCATGCTGAATTCAGAATTTAGTCTACTTTTCAGAAATGTATAGCTTTCCAGGATCTATTATTGCTTTCACACCCATTTCTACCACTAACTGGAAGGAGGTTGAAAGCACAAGAAGTAGCAAAAATAGGCCATGTCCCAGTAAAATGCCAAAACTGTGTGAAAAATGTATGTTTTCTGATCAAAGTCTGCTTGTACCTGAAAGCTGGTTAGATGATGATTTTAGCACCATAAACCCTTTTTTGATACCATTTGCAGGGGAAAAACCAGACGCTGTCTTCTGCAGCACTTGTTCCCCATTTTTCCCCCCAAAAAACAAAATTTAGCTGTATTTTGGCTAATTTCTGGGTCCCCTCCAGGGAAGTCCACAAACCGTGGGTACTTTTAAAATCCCTATGATGTTGGAAGAAAAGGGCACAAATTTGGCATGAATACCTTATGTGGACAAAAAGTTACAGGGGCCTATGCGCAAACCTCCCCAAATAGCCAAAAAAGGCTTAGCACAGGGGGGAAAAGGCCAAGCAGCGAAAGGGTTAATGCAGTTTTATATAGCACAGACTTTTCCCAAAGGTGTCAGAGTGCTTTACAATAGAACCAAGTATGTTACATAAGGAGAATCACACACTAACAAGTTACAAATACAATCAGGATAATTAAAAAGGTAAAGATAAAATAAGAGGTGCAAGAAATAGGTTGATACATGTATAGGAGACATATTTGCAGCGTTGCGTTACCAAGCAGTCTTGAGGGACATGAGAGAGAGCTGAATTAGCTTGGAAGTGTGTTATTATGGGAAGAGATTTAAGATCTGTTTTGAAGGTCCGGATAGAGGCTGTGGTTCGGAGGGTTGGAGACTGAAAAAGCATTGGGAGGTGAGATCCTTGACATCAGAGTTGGGGTCTATGATTGGAAGTGATAACATGGCTGAGTTGCACAGAATATCAGGGTCGATGTTTTTGGTGTTACGGAACAAGGAAGTAGACCTTTTAGGTGGCCAAGGGTTAAAGAGTGGGATAGGCACAGAGAGAAAGAGATGAGGAAGTGATCGGACCAGTCTACTGGTATAGGGTCAGCAGTAGTTAGCATATCTGCTTTGAATATGACAAGGTCAAGAATGGAGAGTGTCGGTTTCATGCTGTGTTGGATAAGATAATTTCCTAAGAGAAAAGTGGCCAGCCTGTTGGCAGCTGAGTCTTCCCGAGAGCCCCAATGCAGATTGAAGTCTCCAAGAAAAATCTGACTGTTGTTTTGAGAATATTGTTCGCTGGCAAAGTCGGTGAATTCTTCAGTGAAGGCGGAACAGTTACCAGGCGGGTGATAAATGGCATGAAACCTGAATGGGGAGCAGTGTTGTACTCGGAGCTCCAGAGAGAGGCATTCAAATGTACGGAAGGAGCTGTTGGGAAGAGCCTTGAGTTGAAGGGAGTTTCTGAAGATAACTGCCATGCCACCCCCAACTTTATCTGCTCTATCATTTCTGATAATGGAATAGTCGGAGGGGAGCAAAAGATCGAAAGAAGTATGAGAGGTGTCATTGAACCAGGTCTCAGTTAGGAGAAGTAAATCAAGATTGTGAAGATTGAGGGAGTCTGAGATTTCCAACTGGTGTTTGTTTGCAGATATGCAGTTGTGAAGCAAACAGCGCAATTCTGAAATAACTGCTTTGGTGAAGGGGGAGTTAGGGCTTTTAGGGGCGATAGGGATACAGTTCCTGACTGATGGTGCCTGGGTAGAACAGGCCTGATGTTTAGTTCGGGCAAGGGAGATGGTCGGAATAGTGCAAAGATTAGAATTAACCGCGGACGGAGAACTCCGCTCCGCCCGCGGAGTGTGCGGAAATTTGCCTGCCTCCGCTGCTTCACGGAGAAACGCCGGAGTAGGCAAATCTCCGCACCTCCTGCAGCGGAGCGGAGGTTAGCCAGCCCCCGCCGCCACCCCCTATTATACATATCGAATTAGACTTTAATGAAAAGTAAAGTAAAAACCACTTACCTGTACTGCGGCATCCCGGGCTGCCCTCCTCCTCTTCCTCGCCATCTTTGGGTACTCCTTGCGAGCTGCGCATGCGCCGAACTCTCGCGCACATGTGCAGCTTGCTGCAGGATTGCCCAGAGACGGCAGAGGAGGAGAGAGGGCCAGCGTGCACGCCACACACAGGTGAGTGGTTTTATTTTACTTCTTCATTAAAGTCTAATTCACTGTTAGTCAGGGGAGAGCTTCGGGAGGCGAGCGGAGTTCCACGGAGGTCTGTTCCTCAACTCCGTGGATCTCTCGCGTAGTCCCGCTACGCCAACTACGCCAGGGGTTAATTAGAATTAGCTGGAGAAGAGAGTGTGAGGGGGCTGGCGTTAGAGGTCTTGTAGCTAGCCAATAAATTAGAGATGTCTGTGGGGGACAGATTGTGTGGGGCTTTTTTGGGGCGTGGGAGCAGGGTGCTCCTCAGGAGTTTGGGGAAGTGAATGTTCATCAGGGGCATTGGGTAGTTGGGTAAGGTGGAGATATTAGCATTTAGGAGTGAGATGGTGGCTTCAAGCTGGGAAATATAGATGAGGTAACCTAGTATATTTTCTAAGGAGAGTCGGTCTGAGCACGGAGTGTTAAGTGGCTCGACAGGTTCAGGAGGGAGATCAGCTTGAGAGGGAGAGCAAGGAGAGGAGGGTGGGGGAGGAAGGAGTATTGGGGTGTGATAGAGCAAAGTGGAGGGAGACCTCGCGTGATGTTTGTGGCAGTGGATCATGCGTGCAACTGTGGTAGAGAGAAAATTGTTCATGGGCAAACATTGAACGCAAAAGAAGTATTGAGGTTCAGGTTTAGGAAGAGGCGTGAGTGGGGGGCAATGGTGGGAGTGATCGGAATGAGGGGAAGGGGTAGAAGGGAGTCACAGATGGGCAGGAGGTTGGGGGAGGAGAATGGAGGCAGGGCTGGAGAGGGAACGTGGCCTGGGAGAAATGAGTATATGGGGGCTGGAAACAAGCACAGAGGGGAAGGTTGACGAGATGGTAGTCAAATAAAGAGTATGGCTCTTCTAGGCAAGAGTAAGGGTGAAGGGAAAGGAAGAGATTGCCAAGAGAGGATAGTGGGTTGAGCAGCATTACTGGAGAGATGGGGGTGAGGAGAGATGAAGGGGGTTTGTGTGGGATTCAGGTTAAAGGGAGAGGGGAGAACGGTTGGGGTGGAAGAGGAGGGAAAGCATGAGGTGGACAGGCCACTAAGTGATCTGGGAGGTCGGGCTGTTGGAAAAGTAGATTGGATGAGGGGGTGATGAGGCTGGTGGGGGGGTTACTTTGGGATTCTAGGATGGTGTTGAAGGGTAGATGAGAGTGTTGTCCATTGGCATGGCAGTAGTGTTGAGGGTGACGTCCCAATTGGAGAGGGGGAGATTGGGAGATGGGGAAACTGGGGTGATGGAGGGGAACAGGTCTGCTAGGGCGGAAGCCTGAACCTCCTGAGAGAGCAGCCTACTGGTGTCTAGGTTGGTCAGGGGAGGTGAGAGAGAATGGAGGGTAGAGTAAGTTGAAGAGTTTGGAGGGATCGAAATGCCAGGGATGGGGGGCAGGGATGGAAAAAAAGAGGTTGAAAAGGGAGAGACAGGTGTCTTTGGCTTGGATCAAGACCGTGCCATTACTATAGAGTGAGATAGTGAGTGAGTCATTGAAACAAGTAGAGGGGAGATTTTTAGCTGGAGCCCGTATTGAGGGATTGAGGAAGCAAAGCAATGTTGAGAGGAGTTGTTGAAAATAGCAATCCAGGAGGGGGATGTTGTAGGTGACGAAGAGATGTCAGTTTTAAGCCTTCCACTAACAACCGCTGTGGTATTGGTCAAAGCAAAAGCGGAGTCCAAGGAAATTGACTGGCGAGGGTGTTGTATTTGAGCCTTTTGCTGAAGCTTTGGAGAAATTGAGGGGTAAATGATCTTGAAGCAGCTGACTCCAGACTTCACTCGATTGGTTGACATAGTTAAAAGATGACAAGGGAGCGGTGAGGTTAGTGGAGGGGAAGAGGAGAGCACTGCAAGGGTAGCGAAGACAAGTAGAAGTGATGTGAAGGGAAGGGAAGGTACCTAACTCGGGGGAGCCTCGGTAAGACAGGTGAAAGGAGAGGACAGCCAGTCGAAGGAAAAGGCATGTTGACGAAGCTGAGATTTTGGGGCAGGAAATGTACCAGTCGAGAGTTGAGGCACTCAAATGCAGCTGTGCTCCGGTAGTGTAGGAGGAGTCCTTCTATTGTGTCAGAGGGCTTGTGCTTCGAAGACCTTTCATTAGTGATCATGGCGCTGCAGAGAACTCCGTTGGTTGCTACTGCGTTAATCCGCCATAGCTGGTGTGGCCATCAATATACGCACAGCAAGTGGACCTTTTGATGTGCCGTGAGATTCTGGGGCCAAAGAGGGAGGAGAGTGATGTGAAGATTCGAGGGAGGTGAAGGTAAGATGAAGGTGGGGAGGGTCCAAATGAGGGCAGAGTGGCCGATCGCACTGCCAGGGGCCTGAAGCCAGCCCTCGTAGGAGAGGCAGGAGAAAAAAAAACAGAGCTTTGTCTAGCAGGACCCGATGTGAAGATTTCAGGAAGACGAGAAGAAGAAGGGGAGCAGTCAATGAGGGCAGAGTGGCCTGAAGGCCAGGGGCCTCAAGCCAGCCCTCGTGGGAGAGGCTGATAGAAACAAAGAGCTGTGGCTACTAGCAGGACACAGAACACTTGAAAGCTCTCGGACTCCTTCTGCTGTGTCTACGTCGACACTGATTACATTTCTTACTTTGTTGCTGGCTTGCTGGTTGAATGGGCTTGCTCTCCCATTGCTGCTTAGGGGGGCATCAGTGCTCAAACTGCAAGAGCTAGGACCATTGCCCTTCACAAGCTGTTAACCGCTGGGAGGCTGTAAGGAAGCTAGTTATTGGATGGTACTGCCGCCATCTTGAGGTCAGGCAAATGTGGACTTAAAAAGTGAGTCAGATTGTGACGGGATGGTCGGTAGATAAGGGAGTGCAGAAAGCCACCACTGCAGGACCAGCCCCAGAAACTAAATATGATCCGCAGGAGCCAGGACCATTGCCCTTCTCAGACTGTTTAACACTGGCAGGCTGTGAGGAAGCTAATTAATGTAAGGCACAGCTGCCATCTTGAGGTCAGGCAAAGGAGGACTTTAATAATGCTTTAAATGGCGAAGGGATGGTCAGTAGAAAGAGGAGTGAAGTGCCTCACCTCACTCGCAGAACGCTTCCACTGCAGGATCAACCCAGAAATAAAAATGATCCCTCAGAGGCAGCTGGACGCCGTCACCCCATGGATAGGTTTCAAAAGCAGAAATCAGGAACGATGGCGGGCAAGTAGGTCAGTGCCTGGCAGCAGGCTGCGCCAGCCTCAATCATCGGCAGGATAGCAGTGGGCTCCGATAATCCGAGGTAAACATCAGAGTAAATTGAGGCGCTTGCAACATAGCGCGCACGGTCGACGTGCTGTGGGGGGTGTGCAGGTTTGCAGAGATCTTGGATCGGATGGCGGGCTCTGTACTTATGCAGGTGTTCCGGCCTGTATGTAGATCGGTAGGATGGTAGAAACTTTGCTACCATTAAAAGACCCCAGACCTCTTGACGAAAGATGCCAGACCCTGCTGATGACTCTGGACGATTCCCCCAGGCCCGTAAGACATCATCGTCAGGTGAAACAGAAGGGGGAAAGTCCTAGTAGTGCTCCCCGTCGTCAAAGTCAGCACCGGGACGGATCCCCTCCGGTCCAGAGAAGTCAAATCGGGATCTTTGGGACGTCTGAGAAGGGCGATTTACAGGGACCAGAGTGTCAGAAGACAAACGAGGAGCAGCAGATAAGCAAGATAAACGATTGCAGATGAGGGATGATGACAATGACTGGCCAACACAGGGCTATTCACTGAGAAGTGATCCCAAGCCCGGGAGCAACTTTGCGGCTCGACCATCCAGTGGCCATCTTGAATTGTCAGGCCAACATGCAGGGGACTAAAAAGAAGTGTTGTCCCCAAAAAGAATGATCTCTTTCTTGGATTAAATCAGCTTTAGGCAATTGCTGTCCATCTATTTGCTGACTCCACTCATACAGGGCCCGATTCACAGAACTAACTTAAGACAAAATCCTAAACTTACTACCATTTTGGTATTCACAGAAGGCACTTACTCATTTTGGTATTCACAGAAGGCACTTACTAATTTTGGTATTCACAGAAGGTACTTACCATTTTGGTATTCACAGAAGGCACCACTCATCAATGAGTAAGTGCCTTCTGTGAATACCAAAATGGTAAGTGCCTTCGTGAATACCAAATGATGAGGTGCCTTCTGTGAATACCTAAATGGTGGTAGTTTAGGATTTTGTCTTAAGTTAGTTCTGTGAATCGCGCCCACAGTCCCTAAATAGATCACTTGAATGGGTTTGATTTTTTTTTTAAGTGAAACTACTATTTGTGTATCATTCGCATAAGATGCTAATGAAAAACCAAAAGATTTTATCAGAACAGCTAAAGGTGTTACATTAAGGTTGAACAGATTTGGGCTTAATGACGAACCATGCAGGACCCCACAAGGCAAAGAGTAGGGCTCAGAGGTGAACCCATCAAAAGAGACTGATTGAACCCATCCAGACAGAAATGACTGCAGCAACAGCAACCCTGGGCCTTTTATTCCAAGGCTATAGATACGGTCAACCAGAAGAACATGGTTGACCATATCGAAAGCTGCAGACAGATCTAGCAAGATGAGTGTGGCATTTCCACCCTCATCTAATGCGGATCTGATTTCCTAAGTGGCCACTATTAGTGAGTTGGATATAATCCTGTCTCAAACATGACATTAAAGATCTTGGACAGATATGAAGCTAATGCCTCTGATACTAATTGAACTACTTTAGGCGGATATAGGCCTAGGGGATCCAGATTTAGTGTTCATGATGACAGTTTTTAACTGATCTACTGTGGGAGCCTCAAATTACCGTAGGCCCATATTTCCAGAAATCAGCTCAGTTGACCGATTATTGTTATGGCAATTAGAGCCACTAGCAGCGAATTTGTTAAAGATGGTCACCAAGTTCTCCTGAAAAAACTTGCTAGTGAATCACAGAAATTCTGACTACTCCTTGCTGAATTGCTTACTAACAGCGAGGTCAATACTGTCTGAAAGAGTGTTTTATTCAAATCACTAGCTGATTTTATTCTGCAATGCATAGTTTTGTATTTTTCTCTTTCTTTCAACTGATAGGTACTGTGCCATTTATGCTCCTGTCTACGGCACCTTTATTTGGATCCCCTAAGTGACTCATCAAACAACGGTTGAGAAAACCTTTTGATTTTATTAAAACTAACTTTAGCAGCAGCAATAACATTAAGTGCAGAATTTAACCAGTTTGAATAATACTCCGTCATCTGGTCTATGTTATGTGAATTTTTCAGTAGGGAAGCAGTTATTAAAGAGTTTAATTTGTGGGCTTGTACCATATACCATGCCTGACATAAAGGCGTCTTATTCAACCATAAAGAAGGATATTTTTTCTGAAGCCTCATCTCCTGAAGGACTGCACGGTGATCAGCACAAGGCAGTGGAAGGGTATGGGGGCTGCCAATACACAGGTTGTTTGTAAAAATCTCATTGAGCATATGCCCCACTCCATGGGTGGGACCCCATTCATTCAAATTGGGAAAGCCATGTGACAAATGATTTCCGTTACTAGCAGTGCCACTATCAGTCTTTCTATTTGTATGCAGACTTCTGTCATCCTTATCTTTTGATGTAACTGGCATTACCTGTGCCAGTGCATTTGGTGTTAGTGGCTGGCACCTCAGTCTGCAAATCTCCCAAAGTGAATTTAGCTTTCCTTTCCTCTTTCTTATTCATCATTTGTAACTTCCTTATTTCCTTTCGACTTTCCTTTCTTTTACCAGGCACAGATTCAGTTCCCTGTGCTTTGGGAACAGGTTTTACACTTTTTTTGTTTTGTAAAGATTAGGAATACTTCACTGCTTGCCCCAGGTCCAGATACAGGACTAAGGGCCTCCGCCTCTTTGTTAACTTCAAATACAGTTGATTCTACCACTTTAAAAAGGTTTTCCAGTGATAGATCTACTGATGGAACATGTTTTCTACCTTCATCTGTACCTTGGTCTCAGGACAGCCAACTTGTATACCAGTCTCTGCTAAAAGATTAGTAAATCTTTTTGGACTGTTCAAATTAAATCCACTGTGAGTGTTTAATGGCAGTTCCTTAAGTATTACCATTAAGATAGCCAAGATTTGGTCAGAACTATCTATAGATTTTCCCAATAAGTTCAACATAGATGACACAATTCGCTCAAGGCTTTTTAGTGTCTTAGAAAAGCAAACATAATCTGATGAAAGATTAACAAGTGGATTGAACAACAGACCTGAAGTCACAAAGATATTTGACAATACAGATTTATGATAGCTAGGAGTACTACAAAACAGGTCCATTGTCTTTTTCTGAGGATTTGGTAATGGTGATGCTACTACCTCAAAGCCCCTATTGCAGTCCAAAGAAACCGATTTTAAAGGTGAAATATCTGGCAAGGTATGATTCTACATGATTGATGACTGTGGGGCCTGTACAGTTTCTTGAGGCTCCCTGCGATTGCCAAGGGGTATAGCGCTAGATTTAAACTCCCCAGAAGTTTTATTTTTTATTTTCACTGTCGGGGGACAACTGGTGCTACTGTTGGTTCGAGCTATTTTTCCCACATGGGCCTTTAGTGGACACGGCCTGAGCGAGATCCTCTACCTCTGAATTCATTTTTCATCTCTGCATGCCCTCTTAATATAGGAGTACTATTTTCTTCAAATGATTTTAAGAAATATGCAGGAATTGTCCCATTGGCTGTTAGAATTTCCAAATAGGGCGCTTTGTTCCTTAAGGGATTTGATTTAGTTTTTTGACAGTTTCCGGTGGAAAGTATTCTTCCTGATCTAAGTTTTTTTGCCGTCATAGTTTCCTCGAAGGTGGTCAGAGGAATGAGAGATGACAGAAAATAGGAGTGGAGGGAGCGGGAGCTCACGGGAACCCGCAAACTGTACCCAAACCTAAACGGCCCGTTTCAGCAGGGGACGGGCTCTACCCTGCCGCCACAACCACTAATGCTGTCATACTCCCAGCTCTTCACTGCATTGCATGGTGTGATCAGCTGGCGCCCACAGTCTCCTAGCTGCAGTTTTGTAAATGTTAGCATAAGGGATTTACATGCAGAACCTAGCACAAAATTGAAAAAAGAAGGCTTGAATATAAGTGCCACCTCACCTTCCCTTTGGTGGCGCTACAGAACGCAAGTGTTTAAGGGAAGGGGCATGAGAATGCTCATAGGCCTCACTCAGAGTTTTTCCCTTTTTTTAAATTGTTTGCAGCAAATTGCAGCTCAAACTTTAAGTATGTCAAGATATACTGAGATACGTTGTAAATGCTGAGTAGCTGCCATCAACCCTTATTGGGGCTTCAAGAGGAAATCTATTTAAGTGAAAAAGTAAAAAGAAATTGCTATTACATTTAATGCATAAGGGTTTTTGAAAAACAAAAGTCATAATTCTCAAAATACAAAGCAGAAGATTTTGCAGCTCCACTAACAACAATGCTTTAATATTCCGATTTAGATGTTTCATTGAAGAGCAATCACATACACTGTGGTCTGCTGACTCAAAGAGGCCAGAGCGATACCAAAGGGGATGATGGACGGAGCGTTAGAGCAAATCAAACACTCACCCCCAGTCAACTGATCTGGGTTTAATCCATCATCATTCTTTAGCTCACTCCACCACCCCAGTTCAGACATGGCCATATGCAAATCAGTCTGACCCTGTGCCTCATGGGAACAGTCCAGCCCGAACTGCCAAGCCATGTCTTCCCTGGACCGGAAACAAGCATCCTGGGACCGGTTTCGGGTTCAAAACCCTCATCAGCCAGGCTATCTTGAATCCAGTGGCAAAAGTGAGCAAGGGACCCACGCCTGGGCATACCCTGCCAACTTAGGGCGAACAAAGCGATCACCAAAGGGGATGATGGACGGAGCGTTAGAGCAAATCAAACACTCACCCCCAGTCAACTGATCTGGGTTTAATCCATCATCATTCTTTAGCTCACTCCACCACCCCAGTTCAGACATGGCCATATGCAAATCAGTCTGACCCTGTGCCTCATGGGAACAGTCCAGCCCGAACTGCCAAGCCATGTCTTCCCTGGACCGGAAACAAGCATCCTGGGACCGGTTTCGGGTTCAAAACCCTCATCAGCCAGGCTATCTTGAATCCGGTGCAAAGTGAGCAAGGGACCCACGTCTGGGCATACCCTGCCAACTTAGGGCGAACAAAGCGATACCAAAGGGGATGATGGCCAGCATCCCTGTGATGGCAGGATTCCAAGTGGTTGGCAGAACTGTGATCTACCTCATTCATATTCATGAGGTAGGTCAATTTGGGACCCACTAGGAATCACTAACAAGTTTCATACATTAGGAACAGCAATTTCCTAATTCGGAGTCAGAGATAATCACAATTAGGAAATAGCTCTTCCCTAATGTTAGTACATCTGGCCTTTAATGGGGTAGCACTTGTAGATGGGTTATGTTTTTGTTTTAACATGGCCATTAAAAGAGAGCTATTCATAAACATATTGAGACTTGGAGTGCAATTTGGATGTAACTAAATCACATTTTCCACCAAGTACCATGGGTATGGAGTTTGATCAATTTTATTGTTTTCATTAATTCTATAGCCCACTCCATTGCAGGTGTTTACAAAACTGCATGGTGCTTAGGGAATACAAAGTTTTCTGTATGTTTCTGAGTTTGATTTTGGTATAATATACAGTGCAAGTGTCATTCATGGTGGATCTGATTCACAAAGGCAAACTTACACTTTAGCGCAAGTTTACAATCTTTTTGCTGTTCACAAATTTCGATTTAATACTAAGTTTACGACTGTGGAGACTCCGCAGTCAGGGCAGAGAACCCCACATATAAAACTATTGACCTGTCCTATCTTTTTATGTGCAGAGTGTCCACCCCGACTGCGGAATCTCTGCCGTCCTAAACTTACTATTAACTTTTGTAAATTGGAAAAAAATAGGAAACTTAGGCAAAAGGGAATCAGGCCCTTTGTGTTTAATATTTCTGCTTCTTCAAACATTCTGTTTGTGTCTTTTGAGAAATGTAAAAGAAAAGTATAAGTTCATTGAAAATGTGCTACTTTACTCTCCTGAAGCATTTCATATTTTTGTATTGCAGCAGGTTCACATTAAAACTGTACAGAATGACTCCCCATGCTGAGATTTTACCAGTAATTCAGTAATTCATGGGCAATTAGTAGAAATAGGCTGGAAACCATTTTCGAACATTTCAGTTGTTAAAATGTGTTCACACATATAAATATATTAGTTTGCCATTTTATATCCATGATCCAGCGAAAGCGGTGTAAACTTTATAATCATACACATTAATCCTACGATATCACAAATAGGATTCTTCCACTATGACCGGAATTTGAGCCCATGGAACCTCAATAACCACTTACAAACATCAGGTCCTCCGATAGATCTTTGGTAGAGCTAATAGGGACTCGACAATAAGAGACATATGCTATTTCCTTCATGAGGACCTATGATGAAGAAAATGCCTAACGAATAACCATAGACACAATATGCAATATGTCAATAATTCATCAATAACGACAAACTCTGAATACTTATCAAGTTATTTTTATCTAATATTGTCAAAATAATGAATGGTCAATACACAAGTGCATTAGGAATCATCGATTCTGTCTTATTCAAATGTTACAGGTAAGTACACAATAAGAAAATACAGTTCATTACAAATACATCAAAAAATCAATAACAGCATGAGAGGAAAGAGAGAGAGAGAGAAAAGAAATATTTCATTGCAATATCAATATGCAATTCAGAAGTTCATACGAACCTAGATTAGAGAATACTAATGCACTGCGTGCAAAAGTCAGAAATAGCTAACCCTTCGTCCGGAAAGGTATAGCTTGTGAAACATCACCAGCCGATGATGTGCAATAATCAGGATAGTCTCGCTCAAGATTTGCAAGGATAATAGCCAGCCAGAGTAGCATAGAGAGTATGAAAGCAAAGGCTCTCTTCTCATAGAAACAGCTACTGCTCAATTCTTTTCTCACAATAATAAGTATACCTCAAATGCTAAAAAGTTCAACCCCCTAAAGTTGCAATTTCACAATTTCACATGATTCCATTGGTCAGGATTATGAGGTGACCATCATCTGAGCCAGTTCATCTGAATTACTCTGTTAAAGTTCTTTGTTAAAGATGAATGTCATCATCGCTCTTCGGAAGCAGGAAAAACAATTTGATATTTTCATGTCCTCGTGCTCGCTTCCACATTAGCTTGCATCATAGTCGACACAATGATTCAAATAAAGAAATACTCTAACCGTAGGAAGAGGAAATCCTAGTGATATGCCTCGTGCACAAATAAATCAGCATTCTTTGAAATAATGAAGGACAAAGTACATTCTTCTATAGCATACGTTAAGAAGAGAAAAACGAACTCTAGCAAGGTTTGAGGCCTTCATAGAGAAATCAGGGAAACCGTTGGTTTTTCTGAAGAAATAAAACACACTTCTGTTAAAGAACACAAGAAAAATCGTTTTTTAAGGATTCATTATTCTAGTTAAACTCTTTAGCATAATCATCTAATTTCTAAATGCAGACTTATTATTAATCAATATTTTCTTATTATGAAAATTGATAAACATTTCCCGAAACACTTTCTATTAGCGTTTTCTATTATCACTATTTCATTTTTCTACGTGCAAGTTTGTTAAATGCCTTTTTTTTCAAGTCTCTCTCATAACATTTAGTTCATGTATAAACACTTCATATATTTCTCCATGCTGTCTGTATGTTAATCATTGCAGCTTCTGTTTTACTAAACGTATTGTGCCTTTTTTTGCACATTTTCACGTTATACTTTTCAAAATCAATGTTAATAATATTCGCACCATTAGTTATTGTTTTGTTAATAACACACTTATGAGCAGATTTGATCATGGAAGATTATTTCGCAAAAATCATGCTTCATCATCCACATATTCGAGTTTTGTGTTGTAGGTGTAAGCTATGATGTGTCTTTTCTGTTTTATTTTTCTATAGTTCTATTATCTCAACAAAAGAATGAATAAACTTACAACTGTCTCCATTTTCCCCTTTACAGTCTTACTACTTGCAGTGCTACTCCCATTTCAAACAGTATTCTTCACTACCAAGATTGGTGCTTCATTCTTAATGCAGATATATCCGGGCACAAAAACAATTAACAAAGAAATTAATTCACACTAATGTCATTAAAACGTTTACCTACTTCGCCTTGGGAAAAGTAAGTGAATCACTTCACGGCCTATTAATAACAGCATTTTATGGTAAATTGAAATCAGTAGTGCTAATATTAGTACTCGCAAATGTCATTCGCAAATGTCTGGCAGGATAGCTCTGCTTTTGCCTACTTCATCTCTTATGTGCATAGATTTCTGCCATGAATGTGGCTATCTCTGCACATAGAGTTATATATTTTTGCAGTAAATTTAAGAGAGACAAGAAAAAGTAGTTAGAAACTGGGGAATATCTACCACTAAATGAGTGGGATTAAATGAAATTGAATAAAAGGTTTAGGGACAAATGTGTAAATAGTAAAACACACACAGAAAAGAGTAAAACAATTGCTATTCACAAACGTTATACCTCAATCTACTACAGTAGTAAGAATGACAAAACAGGTTCAAAACTGCTCGGCAATCCTTTGAGTAAGTCAAGCACCCCATATGGCCAATCATTGGTACTGAAACACATTCTCATAGAAATCAGTGGAGGCAATAAAGAACACTAAAACCAAATAGGGAAAAGTGTCGAAAAAAAGAGAAAACTATTTTTGAATCTCTAGGAATAATTTGTATCATTATTTCTTTCAATTTTTAATTATAATTTAAAAATATAAACAACATTTTTCCAGTATAACTAAAACATAGTCTAACAAAACTACAAATACATGCAACACACTTGCTACTCTGGCAGGGGTGCAGCGACAGTGAACATTCAGGACTCTGCCACAGCTATAAACAGTTAAAACTCACAAGCACATCACAAATAGCTTGCTCACATAAGAAAGCAATACAGAGACAACATAAAAACATTTGTTTCACCATTTTGGTAAACATCTCTGTTGGTGTGGCATTTGTTTGAAAATCAATTATTTAAGGAGGATTTATAGGCAGAAGATCAACATCTTTGACATGTCATGGGAAGCATCCTTTGCTAGTTACTACTTCTCTTTAGATGTGATCTTTGACATGGTTGCAGACTAGAAGCTGGAGTACACTTCACCTACAGACCAATGTCAATCCATTTACGAATATGTCAAAAAACTATCTGACTGCCATCTCCAGGACACTAGATCTTTGCTTATGGTCAGTGGGGACATTGTTGGCCCAGACAAATCAACAACAATGCTTGCAGTAAGTATTGCATGCATTCCTAACCAAATGCACCAGTTTATCACCATGTTATAGTCATTGGCGGAAAGGCAAAAGGGGGGAAGGAAATTCTATGCCTGTGCCTATTTCCCTTGTGTATTAGGTGCCATTGATTGCACCCATGTGTCACTTCTGCCACTCATCACAAAACGTACTGTGTCTGAAACAGACACCACTGGCCCTCCCTCAATGTGCAAGCTGTATGCAATACAGGGGGCTGCTTCACTGATGTGTAGGCTGTGTTTACTAGGAGCAGACATCACTCCTATATCTTTCAAAATTTACCTCTTACACATTAAACATGTGTTATTCAGCACCAAGATAACCTGGGTGAGCATGCGCTTTACAAATACGCATATTATGTTATGTTACGTTATGTTATGTTACACATTGGTTGCAGGGGATTTTGGTGACATGTGGCTAGAAGGGTCGATTTACTAAACTCACAGTGGGGCTGGAAGTATACCTTGGGAATGGCATCTCAAAACCAGTCTTAACTTCGCCTTATCATTATACACAGTCCAAAGATTAACACTGTATGTATGAGTATGTAGAATATATGCATCATTTACAATGAGCCTACATTTTATAAATAAAAAGAATCACATGTTGGCAGGTTGTGTCAGGTATGTCTACTTGCGTCATCTCGTCACACCCTTTTGATCCACCGACAAAGCCTTAACAAAAGTAAAGGGCACCCACCTATACCTGAACCATCATAAGCACATTTTGTGGCATCTTAAATTCACACTTCAGATATTTTAATCATATAGGGTGTGCTCAAGTATTTTCCAGAAGTTGTGTGCAATATTATTGCAACCTATTGTGCATTGTGACATGCCTTACATGTATATTTAACCCCTGAATTAGGCATCCATCTGAGTTTCTGAGCTGGGACAGGGAACAAAGGTACTGTGGCCAACAACAGGCCACATTTTTCAGCTGAGCTCCTACATTGGTTGCTGCAACACGGTGGTTGGATTGTGTTGAGTTAATGATTAATCGTGGACTTCCACCACATCTACATACACCATGTTGGGATAAAACTGTCACAACACCATGATGTCACACCCAAAAATGCAAGTCTCATTTTAATATGCGTACACACACACCTTACTTTCTCACTTTTTCACTGATTCATTAATTATATTTTATGACTACATGCACCATTTACATGCAATGCACATGTATTTGAACAGACAAGTCTACCCTTTAAATTAGTTGTGTTATATTAGATTTCAAGTCCATACTGGATAGCAGCACCTAGGCTATGTATTTGGAGATCTCTGCACTCAGATCAGTGATCTCTGCCTACAACGACAAACAGGAAATTGCATTTAGGTACAGGACATGGGCCATTCCTTAGCAATCTATTCACAATCCTGCTTCATTCTGATGTGCCTTTTTTCATTTATTCCCCCTCCCCAAAAAAATGGCTGAGGAACGAGAAGAGAGGGTCCCCATCTTTCAGAAAATGAGTAGCACATCATCTAAAAAGGGTTCCTCCCAAATTTTCCTCTGCTGTAGTAAAAAACCAGACAATTAGCTGAGAGATGAAGTGTGGGCTCAAATATGGAAGGACATTGTCAGGCAATGCGGTGCAGTGGGTGTTCATATGAGAAAAGGAAAGGAGTGCTGCAAGTTTTGGAAGGACCTGTGGTGCTGGGCACTCTTAAAGGCACAAGATGTGCTAGGCAAACCCCTTCAGTCACATACATGTCAAACCAGACAAACTCCACTGCATAGTTTGGGTCCTTAACACAGCATGACCAAACCTCCATGTTTACCTGGAGGCACATGAGACCTAGAAAGTCTGATTTGGATCTAAAAACATATGTCTGTTTACAGTGTTGCCTGGTCATATTGAATATGTCCACGTTGGTTGTAACATATGTTGTCTTGTAAAATGTGCTGTTGAATGATTGCTTTTGCACTAAAAGGTTAATATTTTGATAAAAATATGTTGAAACATAAGAAAATAACAATGAGAAAGCATTTGTACTATATAGAAATATTAAAGTCACCACTGTTGCATGGTTTATTTAAAATAATTAGATTATTGTGATGTGTACCTAACCCTTACGATCTATTTTCTTTAAATCATGTCAGAATTGACCTAATGAACAACACGTCTTAACCATACTGACATTCTTTGACACACATAATGTAATTATAAAATGGCAGGTATACAATGTCCATTAGTAATAGTCAGCCACCACATATCCAGAAATTAGCAATGGATGTTTCACCCATCAGTCAGTTCTTTTGACCATTGACTCGTATCTGAGATCCTGTTTGCCATCATGGTTGGATTTTAGGGTTTCATTGCTCATGATTTTCAAGGTATACAGTGTGCTAAAGTGCAGGGTTCCACGACAAACACGGACAAATGATATTGGTTTAGGGTGAAGTGACATATTGTTCAGTGCATATAGTTTAATTAAAGATAACAAAGTTTGGACAAGCTATTCTGCCAATCTTGGCTGCAGGGGGCTGCTTTCTGAACTGGAAGGCCTGCCATAACCCAATCATGCTCACATGACTCCATTCTAATCACAGTTTCCAGCAGTACTGAGTTGGTTTGAATTTTTTGCTAGCGCTGATTTTGGGCAGCCACATTTTGTATAACCTGCGTCTTGGGGAGAAAGTAGCTGGACAAAATGATGAACAGAGAGTCGCAATAGCCCAGCTTAGAGATGATGAGGGCTCAGACCACAGTTTTCCTGGAGGAGCTAGGAATTAGTGGAGTGATTGTCTTAATCATTTTTTGCATAAAAAGTAGTTGTTGATCTGTGCTTCAGAGGAAAGACCAGATTCGCTCTGCATTTTCTTTGCTTTATTTCCGACATGAATCAGCTACACGGGGGATTACTTTTGAGGATTATTTGAAAAATGTTCCCATGCTTTGATTGGCTGATCTTTTTGGAGCGTTTTGAGCAACACTTTAATCAGTCGCTCTTGCATCACTGTATTCAAAGGGTCATATATTCCCATATAAAGCTCAACACTTTGTACGAAGGATGGTCTAATGTACTTGTTAGACAATCGGTGACTAAATCTTTGACATATTCACCCCCACAACTGGTAACTTAAAGGACATTCAAGCCTTTCTTCAAGCAAACCCCAAAAACAAGGAGGATAGAAGGGTTGGGTAATCCCCAGTCTGTCACAGGATCACTATTAGGAATATTACAATCTGTTGATGACCTATGTTTGAGAGCGGTATAGTGCATCTGTTTTTCACTCTGAAGACGTAATTTCATTGTCATCAAATATATCCCAATTTGTGTTGTTATACAAAGAAAAACACTGTTTGACATTATTTACTATGTAGATAAATATATATATATATATATATATATATATATATATATATATATATATATATATATATATATATATATATATATATATATATATATATATATATATATATATATATATATATATATATATATACACAACAACACCCCACTTCACATGGAAGAGAGCACGCGCACGAGGACTGCTTGGTATAACAGACATAGAAGAAATTCATCTAGCTTCTATTTAAAGTGATAGATACGAATAAAAATAAACATAAAAATGTGTACACATTTGCATTCACTTAAAATGCCTTGATGATGTAAATGGTCACATTTGTAATTAACATGGGGGCAGATTTACAAGCCCCCTGCGCCACCAGTACGTCACTTTTCGTGACGTACTGGTGGCACAGGGGCTCGATATTTACAAGGAGAGGAAAAGCCACCATGCGTGACTTTTCCTCTCCTTGTAAATACCGTCCCTTCACACGCAGCACTTTGCGTTGAAGGGGCGTTCCATGGGTGTTGCTGTGGGTGTTCCCACGCAACACCCATGGAACAAGACACATCTCCAGATTTACGAGAAATCGTAAATCTGGAGATGCGTCTGAAAGCTACGCCACCCTAGAGGTGGCGTAGTGAGGCGCACCGAGGAGAAATGTTTTCATTTCTCCTCGTTTTCCTCTTTCAATGCGTGCTGCATTCTACAGCATGCATTGAAAGAGGAAAAGCCTGTACTGATTGTTTTTGTGCAGAAAGGTGCCCTTCCTGCACAAACACAATCTCCCATGGCGCAGGCATCCTTGCACCATGGTGCAGGTGCCTGCGCCGGCGCTTGGCAGCTGTTTGTGCGCCAGCGCAGGGGGAGCACAGGAATGCGACATATTCTTGTAAATATGTCGCATTCCTGTGCTCTGAAAGTGCCGCAGCGTGGCGCAGCCAAAGGGCTTGCAGCGCCACGCTGCGGCACTTTCTTGTAGATCTGCCCCATGGTCTTCAAGATGCATAGTGCATGGTGCATCTACATACACCCTTTATCCGCATAATGCGACATCGGACCAGAAAGTTGTATATGCTATGTGTACACATAACTGTCACAACAGATATGTATCCTTATTATATACATTGAACCTCTATTGAAATATAATATGGGCAGCAACTTTCATGTGACGCTTTAAATCTTAGACGTATGCTGCGTAGATGTAATGCTTCAGAGAAATGGAACTACGCCCACATGATCACTTAATTGGCATGGAGACCGCTTGAAACAATATCCTTGGAGTTCTCTGATGAATGCACAAATGGAGCGTGACCGGTAAGTGTTTATATAACAGAACAGCCGTATCAACAGTTGGAGCTTGATATTATTGAGGCGGCTAACTTACTGTTGTAATGTAACACCAGTGTATATTTAACCACACTAATGTCACCTCGTAATTAGCTAAGTGAAAACATGCGGCACTACTAGTCCCATAATGCCCCATCATGCCCCATCTAAAACATTTATGGACTGCTGAACAGGCATCTACGGACTTCAAGCATCGTTAACATAACAGTATTGGTGTCTTTAATAGACAAATGAAATGTAACCTGCATCGATCGGTAGGCAAATGGACAAATTCAATGCCCAGCATAACGCTGGAGCTTGATATTATTGAGGCGGCTAAATTACTGTTGAAATGTAGCACATGTGTATATTTAAACGCTCTAATGTCAACATGTAGCTAGCTGAATGAAAACATGGAGGACTACTAGTCCCATAATGGCCCATCATGCCCCCTCTGAAACAATTATGAACTGCTGGACAGGCATTTACGGACTTCAGGCATCGTAAACATAACAATATTGCAGTCTTTAATAGACTCATGACATGGTCAGTGGCATCACTGATGACATCACTGATGACATCATCCACTTAATCTCTGATGTACCTACTCACACCCTAATATAACCTTTCATACACCCACTCTAAAATACAGACTAGCATTCTCGAAACCATAGACACGCCAATACCAGTTAGTACATACCCACTCACTGATTCATAGGTCTACACACATTCACTCACTCACCCATACAGTCACTCATACACACAGTCACTCATCAATACAGCCACTGATATATGCACTCATACACCCATACAGACACTCACATACTGCCACTCACCCATAGAGTTACTCACACACCTAGTCAGTCAACCAAAGAATCAATCACACTGCCATTTACTCACCTATACAGTTATACACACACCACCTCACTTATTCATACATATACTAATACATAATTACTCTCTTATACAATCACTGGCACAAGCACACACTCATCCATACAGTCACTCTCACAATCACTTACTCTCACATATAGTCTCTTATATACTCCAACGCTCACATATACTGCCTTTCACATATGTAGTTACTCACCCATATACCACTGAGACATCCATTCACTCACCAACACAGCCATACGCATACTCATACAGCCCCTAGCAGACGCACTCATGAACCTATACACCCAGTGAATCACCCACTCACACATCCATGCAGGGAGTCACCCCCCCACCCACATAGACACTCAGGCACCCATACAGGTACTCAGCCAACCAATCATTAACACATATAGACACTCATGTAGCTACTCACCAACCCATGCAGCCACTTACACACCAACTGACAGACTGATACAGACATTCACACAGATTAGTCATTCACCCTTGCATTCACTCATTTACTTAGACACATTTAATCACGCACCCACTAAATCATCCATTCAGACACTCATACATCCACTCATTCTTCAATACACCTTCGCTTATATATATATATATATATATATATATATATATATTCACTGAAAAAACCAGAGGTTTTAGGGACAGTTATAGTTAGTTGGACATTGCACTCGTACAAAACCCGTGAAATTCCCCCGTTATAGTTAGTTCAGCTAACTATAACTCGCGCCCCCGCAATGCACTGCTGATGACGTCACATATTACATCACTCATGACATGGTCAGTGACATCACTGATGACATCACTGATGACATCTCAAATGACATCACTGATGACATCATCCAGTGACTGTGTGTTTCTGTAAAGTTTAAATATGTTTAATATATATAGGGAAAGGCGTATTGAAGAATGAGTGGGTGTATAAGTGTCTGAATGGATGATTTAGTACGTGCGTGACTGACTCTACAAGTGAGTGATTAAACGTATCTTACTGAATGCATGGGTTAGTGACTAAACTGTGTGAATGTCTGTATCCGTCTGTTGGTGTGTAAGTGGATGCATGGATTTGCGAATAGCTACATGAGTGTCTATATGGGTTATTATTTGGTTCTATGAGTATCTGTATGGGTGCCTGAGTGTTTGTGTGGATGGGGTGTGTGCGACTGTGCATAGATGTGTGAGTGGGTGATTCACTGGGTGGATGGTTTCAAGAGTGCATCTGTGATAGACTGTATGGGTGGGTAAGTGTGTGTAAGAGTGTGTTAGTGAGTGAATGTATGTCCCAGTGGTACATGTGTGAGTAACTACATATGTGAAAGGCAGTATATATGTGTATTGGAGTATATAAATAGCTATAAGCGAGAGTGAGTGATTGTGATAGTGGCTGTATGGATGAGTGTGTGCTTGTATCAGTGATTGTATAAGAGCGTAACAATGTGCTAGTATTTGTATGATTAAGTGAGCTGGTGTGTGTATAACTGTATAGGTGAGTAAATGGCAGTGTGTTTAATTATTTGCATGACTGACTAGGTGTGTGAGTACCTCTATGGATGAGTGGCGGTGTTTGAGTGTCTATATAGGAGTAAGAGTGCATATGATAGTCCTGTACTGAGTGACCATAAGTATGAGTGACTGTACGGGCGAGTGAGTGGATGTGTGTGTGTAGACCTAAGAATCAGTGAGTGGGTATGTAGTTATTGGTGTTGGAGTGTCTATGGTTTTGCGAATGGCACTCTGTAATTTAGATTGGGTGTATCAAAGGTTATATTAGGGTGTGAGGAGCTGCATCAGATTATCACGTGGATGATGTCATCAGTGATGTCATTTGAGATGTCATCAGTGATGTCATCAGTGATGTCACTGACCATGTCATGAGTGATGTAATATGTGACGTCATCAGCAGTGCATTGCGGGGGCGCGAGTTATAGTTAGCTGAACTAACTATAACGGGGGAATTTCACGGGTTTTGTATGAGTGCAATGTCCAACTAACTATAACTGTCCCTAAAACCTCTGGTTTTTTCAGTGAATTTCAAAGGTTTTTTAAATGCTAATTTCTAACTATAACGTGTCTGAAACCTATGGTTTTTTCAGTGAATTTCAAAGGTTTTTAAAATGCTAATTTGTAACTATAACGTGCCTGAAACCTACGGTTTTTTCAGTGAATTTCAAAGGTTTTTTAAATGACAATTTTTAAATGTATTAATTTTTATATTAATTTTTTTCATACTGATTTACTACATTTTTAGAAACAATTTCTTTTACATATTTTATTTTTTAAATTACATTGTAATTACATTATACATTACATTACAAAAAATACTTTCTCAGAATGAATTACTTTAGTTTAAATACTTTGCACATAGGCAATAGACTTTTAAGTACAGTAGTTACAGTTGTTGCAATGGGCAACACATTTTCAAACACAATGCAACATTCAGCTCAATGTGAATTTCTAGTTAAATGCAATTAGTTACTTTATGGATTACTTTTTCTAACCACAGGACTGGATCCTAGATTCAGTCCTGGTACATCTCCTGTAAACAGTTGAGTAAAAGCGTTTTGGTTACAGTCGTGATTTTTAAGGAATATTATTGTATTTTAAAAGTTGACACTTAGAAACTTCTTCTCATAGAATCACCAATGTTATCCTATGGAAGGAAATTCACTTAGCAGGTAAAAACTGTTATCGTTACTTTTTCTTACTCAGTGTTGGATCCTGGATCCAGCACTGGTGCATCTCCTGTAAACAGTTGAAAGAATGCGTTTAAGTCATACAGGCGATTTTTAAGGAATATTTGTAGTTTGTGAAAATCGACACTGAAACTTTTCTGCTGAAAACCAGACAATGGATTCCTATGGAAGAAAATATAAGTTACTGGTAAGTACGGTTAAAATTACTTTTCAGGACCAGTACTGGGCTGAAAGATACAGCACTGAGGTCTCTCCTTATAACAGGTGAGTAAATCGGAATTCGTATTTCGGCTGATTTTAGAGGAATATTTGTATGTTTCAAAAATCAACACTTAGAAACTTTTTCAGCAAAAAGCAGGCAATGATATCCTATGGAAGGAAATTCAAGTTACTGGTAAGTACGGTTAAAATTACTTTTGAGGATCAGTACTGGGCTGAAAGATGCAGCACTGAGGTCTCTCCTGATAACAGATGAGTAAATCGGAATTCGTATTTCGGCTGATTTTAGATGAATATTTTAAAGTTCCAAAACTCCACACTTAGAAGAATTTCCAAGTGAAACCAGTCAATGTTAGCCTATGGAAGGAAATTCAAGTTACCGGTAAGTACGGTTAAAATTACTTTTCAGGACCAGTACTGGGCTGAAAGATACAGCACTGAGGTCTCTCCTGATAACAGGTGAGTAAATCGGAATTCGTATTTCGGCTGATTTTAGATGAATATTTTAAAGTTCCAAAACTCCACACTTAGAAGAATTTCCAAGTGAAACCAGTCAATGTTAGCCTATGAAGGAAATTCAAGTTACCGGTAAGTACGGTTAAAATTACTTTTCAGGACCAGTACTGGGCTGAAAGATGCAGCACTGAGGTCTCTCCTGATAACAGGTGAGTAAATCGGAATTCGTATTTCGGCTGATTTTAGAGGAATATTTGTATGTTTCAAAAATCAACACTTAGAAACTTTTTCAGCAAAAAGCAGGCAATAATATCCTATGGAAGGAAATTCAAGTTACTGGTAAGTACGGTTAAAATTACTTTTGAGGATCAGTACTGGGCTGAAAGATGCAGCACTGAGGTCTCTCCTGATAACAGGTGAGTAAATCGGAATTCGTATTTCGGCTGATTTTAGATGAATATTTTAAAGTTCCAAAACTCCACACTTAGAAGAATTTCCAAGTGAAACCAGTCAATGTTAGCCTATGGAAGGAAATTCAAGTTACCGGTAAGTACGGTTAAAATTACTTTTCAGGACCAGTACTGGGCTGAAAGATACAGCACTGACGTCTCTCCTGATAACAGGTGAGTAAATCGGAATTCGTATTTCGGCTGATTTTAGATGAATATTTTAAAGTTCCAAAACTCCACACTTCGAAGAATTTCCAAGTGAAACCAGTCAATGTTAGCCTATGAAGGAAATTCAAGTTACCGGTAAGTACGGTTAAGATTACTTTTGAGGATCAGTACTGGGCTGAAAGATGCAGCACTGAGGTCTCTCCTGATAACAGGTGAGTAAATCGGAAATCGTATTTCGGCTGATTTTAGAGGAATATTTTAAAGTTCCAAAACTCCACACTTAGAAGATTTTCCAAGTGAAAGCAGTCAATGTTAGCCTATGAAGGAAATTCAAGTTACCGGTAAGTACGGTTAAAATTACTTTTCAGGACCAGTACTGGGCTGAAAGATGCAGCACTAAGGCCTCTCCTGATAGCAGGTGAGTAAATCGGAATTCGTATTTCGGCTGATTTTAGAGGAATATTTTAAAGTTCCAAAACTCCACACTTAGAAGAATTTCCAAGTGAAACCAGTCAATGTTAGCCTATGAAGGAAATTCAAGTTACCGGTAAGTACGGTTAAAATTACTTTTGAGGATCAGTACTGGGCTGAAAGATGCAGCACTGAGGTCTCTCCTGATAACAGGTGAGTAAATCGGAATTCGTATTTCGGCTGATTTTAGAGGAATATTTTAAAGTTCCAAAACTCCACACTTAGAAGAATTTCCAAGTGAAACCAGTCAATGTTAGCCTATGGAAGGAAATTCAAGTTACTGGTAAGTACGGTTAAAATTACTTTTCAGGACCAGTACTGGGCTGAAAGATGCAGCACTGAGGTCTCTCCTGATAACAGGTGAGTAAATCAGAATTCGGATTTCGGCTGATTTTAGAGGAATATTTTAAAGTTCCAAAACTCCACACTTAGAAGAATTTCCAAGTGAAACCAGTCAATGTTAGCCTATGAAGGAAATTCAAGTTACCGGTAAGTACGGTTAAAATTACTTTTGAGGATCAGTACTGGGCTGAAAGATGCAGCACTGAGGTCTCTCCTGATAACAGGTGAATAAATCGGAATTCGTATTTCGGCTGATTTTAGAGGAATATTTTAAAGTTCCAAAACTCCACACTTAGAAGAATTTCCAAGTGAAACCAGTCAATGTTAGCCTATGGAAGGAAATTCAAGTTACTGGTAAGTACGGTTAAAATTACTTTTCAGGATTAGTACTGGGCTGAAAGATGCAGCACTGAGGTCTCTCCTGATAACAGGTGAGTAAATCAGAATTCGTATTTCGGCTGATTTTAGAGGAATATTTGCACAATGGTGAAGGGAGGGGGCGGGGCCTGAGGTGACATCTGTGTAAACGCGCCCCGCGGCGCGTTTTAAGTTGGGGGATTAAGTCCCCTTGAATCATGAGGGTCCCTACGGGCCAACTAGCCCACCAGGAACCTCCAGTATGCACCAGGGGGCTGCGTTGCAGAGACATGTACAGAGGCCACACCCCTTTTTACACCTCTCTGCAACGCAGCTCTGTGGCGCTTTCTGGACGTACCTGTTGGGCTAGTTGGCCCCCAGGGACCCTCAGGATTGAAGAGGATTTAATTCCCCATCTTAAAACGCGCCACGGGGCCTGTTTGCACACATGTCACCTGAAGCCCCGCCCCCTCCCTTCACCACTGTGCAAACGCGCCCCGTGGCGCGTTTTAAGTCGGGGGATTAACTCCCTTGAATCCTGAGGGTCCCTGGGGTGCAACTAGCCCACCATATACCTCCAAAAGCGCCATAGAGCTGCGTTGCAGAGAGGTGTAAAAAGGGCGTGGCCTCTGTACACCTCTCTGCAAGGCAGCCCCTGGCGCATACTGGAGGTTCCTGGTGGGCTAGTTGGCCCCCAGGGACCCCCAGTATTCAAGGGGAATTGTTCCCCTCTGCAAACGCGCCAGGGGCGCGTTTGCAGAGTGGTGAAGGAAGGGGGCAGGGCCTACGGGCCCGATCGATTTTTTGCCGATTAAAAAAAAAAATAATAATAATTGTTTTTGCCCAGGGGGTCCTTGTGGGACCCCCTGAGCAGACCTAGGGGGTCAGGGTGTTTCTACCCTGCCCCCTTTGTGCGCTTTGCGCACTTGTTTCTGTCCCTCGGTTCTACCGAGGGACAAAATGGCTGCCAACACTTCCTGATTTGGAGTGTTGACAGCCAATTAACATAAAGCTCGTGCTCGGGAGGATCCGCGGCCCTAGATATATCTTTCTTTTTACTTTTGATTTTCTCAGCAACTACTGAACGGATTTACACCATTTAACAAAAAGGGTTCTTTCTGAACCAAGAACTACCTCTTTGCCAAATTTGGTGTAATTCCGTTCAGCAGTTCGGGCTGTAGCCGTGTCTAAAGTTTCCTATGGAAAATTGCATGGGGAAAACGCGTTTTGGGACCCCCTTTTTTCTCGGCCCCCGCTTGACGAATCCCCCGAGACTTTCAGGGTAGGAGCGGACCGGAGCGCCCCACAAAGTTTGAAAATTTTGCGAAGATACGTCAACCGGCAAGAGAGTTATTTCAAATAGAATGTCGCGGATTTCCTATGGATAATAGGTTGTAACTATAACTATCTACTGGCGACCGCCAGTAGATAATATATATACATATATATATATATATATATATAACATTCTTAAACTTTTCAGAAACACTCAGTCACTGGATGATGTCATCCGTGATGTCATCAGTGATGTCATCAGTGATGTCATCAGTGATGTCACTGACAATGTCGTGAGTGATGTAACATGTGACACCATCAGCAGTGCATTGTGGGGGCGCGAGTTATAGTTAGCTTAGCTAACTATAACGGCTGAATTTCTCTAGTTTTGTACGAGTGATATGTCAGCCTAACTATACCGTTCCTGCACCTCTGATTTTTTAAGTGAATTTCAAAGCTTTTTAAATGCTAATTCCTAACTATAACATCCCTGAAACCTGTGGTTTTTTCAGTGAATTTCTATGATTTTTTAAATGCTAATTCCTAACTTTAATGTCCATGAAACCTCTGTTTTCTTTTCAGTAAATTTCTAAGGTTTTTTAAACAATTTTATTTATTAAAACATGTTTGTAACTATTTTTTTGTATGATTTTCTATGTTTTTTTTAAAACTTTTAAAATAATTATAATCACTTTTTAAAAATATGTTTAACATACCTGATTAAAGATTTATAGTGTTATTTATTTGAATAATTACAGGTTTTACAAAATTGTAATATTGTTCTATTGTTCCTAATTTTGTACAGTGTGATATTATATGAAATAATTATGAATAGAAAAAGAAAATTTGTATATAATATTTTAGGGTATTTGTTTTTTTTACTTTTTTTTGCTAAATTAAATTTTGTATGATGCCTTTTAATAGTGTAAAAGATGTTTTGTTCTCTCATTATGATAAATATTTTCTTTATATTTATTTATTTATTTTTTGGTGTACTAAAAAGGGTTGTGCACCGATCACGAACCTACGCGGTGGGTGTGCAGATCAGTTATACGGATATCAGTCTAAAATACATATTTAGAACATATTAATATATTTTTTTCACGAAGAGGTTTATTACTGAGTGCAAAAAAATTGTAATTAGAAGTTATAAATTTGTTTTGAAATGTTTTGAAAAGATTTTTGAGGATGCAACGGTATCGCGCACCATTCGCGGATCTTCACGTTTGGTGCGCGAATCTGTTACACAAATGTAAGTCTAAAATACGTACTTACACTGAAATAATATATTTTTTAAACAAAGAAGTTTATTATTGAATCCCCAAAATTAGTATTAGTATAGTTGTAAAATATTTTTAAGATGTTTAAAACACATTTTTATGTACGCTGCACCATCGTGCACCGATCGCGTAGGGGTCGCGAACCCTGCTGGCGCATATTTCCAGAATCGCATAGAGGTCGCGACTCTGGCGTAATTTTAAAAAGTATGAAATATCAATGTAGCAAGTTTAAATATCTGTTTTGCTTAAAGACTTTCCATTAAAATAGTTTCAAACACAATATGCTAATGGCAATTTATACTTTTAAAGTACATTTAGCACATTTGACGGGTGCGCAATATATACGCGATGGGTGCGCGACCCCTAAGCAACTCCATGTGAAATGGAAAGAAAGCTTTTTACTGGTTAAAAAGCTTTTCATTCTCTTGGAGGGTGGAACCAACACCTGTTCTAGTCCTTTCATTTTGGGTGTGTCTCCTTGTTAGGCTACTTTTTTGTAGGCTCTGGAAATTCTTTATTTTATTTGATGTTCCAACATTTTTTCCATTCAACAATGGCATCTGCTTTTCCTAAAGAGGAGCAAAAGACACACAATTGATGGATGGAATGCAGAACAAATCAAAACATTCACCCCCAGTCAAGAGATCTGGGTTAAATCCATCATTCTTTTGCTCACCATGCCACCCCAGTTTAGACCTGGCCATATGCAAATCAGTCTTGACCCTGTGCCCCATGGGAACAGTCCAGCCCGAGTGGGACGGGTATGCCCAGACGTGGGTCCCGTGCTCTCCATGCCACTGGAGTCAAGCTATCCTGGCTGATGAGGGCTGAAAGCCCGAAACCGGTCCTAGGATGCTTGTTTCCAGTCCAGGGAGGACCTGGCCTGGCAGTTCAGGCTGGACTGTTCCCATTGGGTGCAGGGTCAAGACTGATTTGCATATGGCTGGGTCCAAACTGGAATGACATGGTGCGCAAAAAAACGATGGATTTAGGCCCAGATCTCTGTACTGGGGTGAATGTACGACATTGTTCTGCATTCTGTCCATCAATTGTTGTTTTTGCATTTCCTAAAGAGGAGCAGCAGGAGGAGATGGAGGAGGTGGAAGAGCCAGTCAAAAAATGGAAAGAAAGCATTGCATGGGCTTTCTTTACTGTGCCAGAAGGGGAGAAGAAGGTATACGCCAGAATGGTGACCTGCAGCCTCTGTCACAAAGTCCTCTCCAGAGGATCTGAAAAAAAATATTTGTGTGGCACTTCTTCGATGAAGAAACACTTATAAACCATACATCCGACTCGTCTTGCACAACAGATAATGGAACGAGAGAAGAGGGAGCACGTTGCAGCTGATGAAGGTAGTCAACCATCTACCTTTGCAGGTGTTGTACTCACCACTTCACAACCCTGGATTGTCCCGCAACTTGCGGATGCAGGAATTCACTGTTGCAAATGTTTAACCACTCTTTGCATTGGAGAACTGTCCATTGAAGCTATTGTTAATCTTTAGAAAGCACATAAGTGCTAATTTTTTGGGGGGGGCGGGTTCTACCTTGTGTTTCTTTGTTCTTATGAACCACCATAGTTGGACTGGTTAACTTTTATTTTTTAGTTCATAAAATTCAAAAACACCCCCAAAAAACCCCAGAAAATAAAAAAAAACTGGAAATTGTTTTTTTAAAAAAAAGTACTGGTTAAATTAGAAAAATTGTATGTAGTGAAAGTGATCGCTTGCATAAATGTGTGTGTGATGAATGTAAGAATTGTGCATAAGTAGTGTCTCAGTGAATGTATGAGCACATGCATACTACGTAAGTAAACAAATGAGTGAAATAGTAGTGCTTGGGTGATTTGATATGTGCATCAGTAGTGGCTGAGTTAATGGATGAGCGTATGCAGAATGCCTGAATGAGTGGATGAGTGCATTGTTAGTGCCTGGGTGATTGCATGAGTGCAGAGGTACTGCCTGGGTGATTGGAAGAGTGCATGGGTAGTGCCTGAGTGAATGGATGAGTGCAAGAGTAGTGCCTGACTGATTGCATGAGTGCAGAGGCACTGTATTGGTGATTGGATAAGTGCATGGGTAGTGCTTGACTGAAAGGGTAAATGCAAGGGTAATGCCTGGGTTATTGCATTAGTGCACGAGTTGTGCCTGAGAGAATGAATGAGTGCATAGGTAGTGCCTGAGTGAATGGTTGAGTACAAGAATAGTGCCTGAGTGATTGCATGAGTGCATGGGTAGTGCCTGGGTGATTGTATGATTGCAGGTGTACTGCCTGCATGAAAGGATGAGTGTAAGGGTAATGCCTGGGTCATTGGATGAGTGCATGGATAGTGCCTAAAAGAAAAGATGAGTACATAGGTAGGGCTTGAGTGAATGGTTGAGTGCATGGGCAGTGCCTGACTGAATGGTGGAGTAGAAGAATAGTGCCTGAGTGATTGCATGAGAGTAGACGTATTGCCTGGGAGATTGGATGAGTGCATGGGTAGTGCTTGACTGAAAGGATAAGTGCAAGGATAATGCCTGGGTTATTGCATTAGTGCATTAGTTGTGCTTGATAGAATGGATACGTGCATGGGTGGTGTCTGCGCGAAAGGATGAGTGCAAGAGTAGTGCCTGAGTGATTGCATGAGTGCATTGGTAGTGCCTGGGTGATTGCATGAGTGCAGGGGTACTGACTGGGTGATTGGATGACTGCATGTGTAGTACCTGAGTGACTTCATGAGTGCAAGGGTAATGCCTGGGTGCTTAGATGAGTGCATGGGTAGTGCATGAGTGAAAGGAACAGTGCAATGGTAGTGCTTGGGTCATTGGATGAGTGCATGGGTAGTGCCTGAGAGAATGGATGAGTGCATGGGTAGTGCCTGACTGAATGGTTGAGTAGAAGAATAGTGCCTGAGTGATTGCATGAATGCAGCAGTACTGCCTGGGTGATTGGATGAGTGCATGGGTAGTGCTTGACTGAAAAGATAAGTGCAAGGATAATGCCTGGGTTATTGCATTAGTGCATGAGTTGTGCCTGAGAGAATGGATGAGTGCATGGGTAGTGCCTGTGTGAAAGGATTAGTGCAAGGGTAATGCCTGGGTCATTGGATGAGTGCATGGGTAGTACCTAAGAGAAAAGATGAGTGCATGGGTAGTGCCTGAGTGAATGGCTGAATGCAAGAGTAGTGCCTGAGTGATTGCATGAGTGCTTGGGGTACTGCCTGGGTGATTGAATGACTGCATGTGTAGTACCTGAGTGACTTCATGAATGCAAGGGCAATACCTGGGTGCTTAGATAAGTGCATGGGTAGTGCATGAGTGAAAGGATCAGTGCAAGGGTATTGCCTTTGTCATTGGATGAGTGCATGGGTAGTGCCTGAGTGATTGCATGAGTGCATGGGTAGTGCTTGGGTGATTACATGAGTGCAGGGGTACTGCCTGCGTGATCGGATGAGTGCATGGGTAGTGCCTAAGAGAAAAGATGAGTGCATGGGTAGTACCTGAGTAAATGGTTGAGAGCAAGTATAGTGCCTGAGTTATTGTATACTCAGGGCAGTGCCTGGGTGATTGCATGAGTGTAGAGCTACTGCCTGGGTGATTGGATGACTGCATGTGTAGTCCCTGAGTGACTTCATGAATGCAAGGGTAATACCTGGGTGCTTAGATGGGTGCATGGGTAGTACATGAGTGAAAGGTTCAGTGCAGGGGTAGTGCCTGGGTCATTGTATGAGTGCATGGGTAGTGCCTGACAGAATGGATGAGTGCATGGGTAATGCCTGTGTGAATGGTTGAGTGCAAGAGTAGTGCCTGTGTGAATGGTTGAGTGCAAGAGTAATGCCTGAGTAATTGCATGAGTGCATGGGTAGGGCATGAGTGAATTGTTGAGTACAAGAATAGTGCCTGAGTGATTGCATGAGTGCATGGGTAGTACCTGGGTGATTGCATGAGTGCAGGGGTACTGCCTGGGTGATTGCATGAGTGCATGGGTAGTGCCTGAGTGACTTCATGAATGCAAGGGTAATGCATCGGTGCTTAGATGAGTGCATGGGTAGTGCATGAGTGAAAGGATCAGTGCAATGGTAGTGCTTGGGTCATTGGATGAGTGCATGGGTAGTGCCTGAGAGAATGGATGAGTGCATGGGTAGTGCCTGGCTGAATGGTTGAGTAGAAGAATAGTGCCTGAGTGATTGCATTAATGCAGCAGTACTGCCTGGGTGATTGGATGAGTGCATGGGTAGTGCTTGACTGAAAGGATAAGTGCAAGGATAATGCCTGGGTTATTGCATTAGTGCATGAGTTGTGCCTGAGAGAATGGATGAGTGCATGGGTAGTGCCTGTGTGAAAGGATTAGTGCAAGGGTAATGCCTGGGTCATTGAATGAGTGCATGGGTAGTGCCTAAGAGAAAAGATGAGTGCATGGGTAGTACCTGAGTGAGTGGCTGAATGCAAGAGTAGTGCCTGAGTGATTGCATGAGTGCTTGGGTAGTGCCTGGGGGATTGCATGAGTGTAGGGGTACTGCCTGGGTGATTGAATGACTGCATGTGTAGTACCTGAGTGACTTCATGAATGCAAGGGCAATACCTGGGTGCTTAGATGAGTGCATGGGTAGTGCATGAGTGAAAGGATCAGTGCAAGGGTAGTGCCTGGGTCATTGGATGAGTGCATGGGTAGTGCCTGAGTGATTGCATGAGTGCATGGGTAGTGCTTGGGTGATTGCATGAGTGCAGGGGTACTGCCTGGGTGATCGGATGAGTGCATGGGTAGTGCCTAAGAGAAAAGATGAGTGCATGGGTAGTACCTGAGTAAATGGTTGAGAGCAAG
This sequence comes from Calotriton arnoldi, assembly GCA_963921515.1. NCBI lineage: Eukaryota > Metazoa > Chordata > Amphibia > Caudata > Salamandridae > Calotriton > Calotriton arnoldi. The sequence goes on along the minus strand of CAWUFW010012804.1, from coordinate 128,433 downwards.
AATAGTGCCTGAGTTATTGTATGAGTGCATGGGTAGTGCCTGGGTGATTGCATGAGTGTAGGGCTACTGCCTGGGTGATTGGATGACTGCATGTGTAGTCCCTGAGTGACTTCATGAATGCAAGGGTAATACCTGGGTGCTTAGATGGGTGCATGGGTAGTACATGATTGAAAGGTTCAGTGCAAGGGTAGTGCCTGGGTCATTGTATGAGTGCATGGGTAGTGCCTGATAGAATGGATGAGGGCATTGGTAATGCCTGTGTGAATGGTTGAGTGCAAGAGTAGTGCCTGAGTGATTGCATGAGTGCATGGGTAGTACCTGGGTGATTGCATGAGTGCAGGGGTACTGCCTGGGTGATTGGATGAGTGCATGGGTAGTGCCTGAGTGACTTCATGAATGCAAGGATAATACCTGGGTGCTTATATCAGTGTATGGGTACTGCCTGAGTGAAAGGATGAGTGGAACAGTAATGCCTGGGTGCTTCGATCAGTGCATAGGTAGTGCCTGAGTGAAAGGATGAGTGCAAGAGTAATGCTTGGGTCACTGGATGAGTGCATGGGTAGTACCTGAGAGAATGGATGAGTGAGTGGGTAGTGCCTGAGTGACTTCATGAGTGGAACGGCAATCCTTGGGTGCTTAGATCAGTGCATGGGTAGTGCCTAAGTGAAAGGATGAGTGCAAGAGTAATGCCTGGGTCACTGCATGAGTGCATGGGTAGTGCCTGAGAGAATGGATGAGTGCATGGGTAGTGCCTGAGTGAATGGTAGACTGCAAGAATAGTGCCTAAGTGATTGAATGAGTGCATGGGTAGTGCCTGGGTGATTGTATGAGTGCAGGTGTTCTGTCTGGGTGATTGGATGAGTGCATGGGTAGTGCCTGCATGAAAGGATGAGTGCAAGGGTAATGCCTGGGTCATTGAATGAGTGCATGTGTAGTGCCTAAGGAAACGATGAGTACATGGGCAGTGCCTGAGTGAATGTTTGAGTGCAAGAGTGGTGCCTGCGTGATTGCATGAGTGCATGGGTAGTGCTTGGGTGATTACATGAGTGCAGGGGTACTGCCTGGGTGATCGGATGAGAGCATGGGTAGTGCCTAAGAGAAAAGATGAGTGTATGGGTAGTACCTGAGTAAATGGTTGAGAGCAAGAATAGTGTCTGAGTGATTGTATGAGTGCATGGGTAGTGCCTGGGTAATTACATGAGTGTAGGGCTACTGCCTGGGTGATTGAATGACTGCATGTGTAGTCCCTGAGTGACTTCATGAATGCCAGGGTAATACCTGGGTACTTAGATGAGTGCATGGGTAGTACATGAGTGAAAGGATCAGTGCAAGGGTAGTGCCTGGGTAATTGTATGAGTGCATGGGTAGTGCCTGATAGAATGGATGAGTGCATGGGTAATGCCTGTGTGAATGGTTGAGTGCAAGAGTAGTGCCTGAGTGATTGCATGAGTGCATGGGTAGTGCCTGAGCGAATGGTTGAGTACAAGTACAGTGCCTGAGTGATTGCATGAGTGCATGGGCAGTACCTGGGTGATTGCATGAGTGCAGGAGTACTGCCTGGGTGATTGGATGAGTGCATGGGTAGTGCCTGTGTGCCTTCATGAATGCAAGGGTAATACCTGGGTGCTTATATCAGTGTATGGGTACTGCCTGAGTGAAAGGATGAGTGGAACAGTAATGCCTGGGTGCTTAGATCAGTGCAGGGGTAGTACCTGAGTGAAAGGATGAGAGCAAGAGTAATACCTGGGTCACTGGATGAGTGCATGGGTAGTACCTGAGAGAATGGATGAGTGCATGGGTAGTGCCTGAGTGACTTCATGAGTGGAACAGTAATCCTTGGGTGCTTAGATCAGTGCATGGATAGTGCCTTAGTAAAAGGATGAGTGCATGGGTAATGCCTGTGTCACTGCATGAGTGCATGGGTAGTGCCTGAGAGAATGGGTGAGTGCATGGGTAGTGCCTGAGTGAATGTTAGACTGCAAGAATAGGGCCTAAATGATTGCATGAGTGCATGGTACTGTCTGGGTGATTGCATGAGTGCAGGGGTAGTGCATGGGTGATTGGATGAGTGCATGGGTAGTGCGTGAGTGAAAGGATGAGTACAAGAGTAGTGCCTTGGTCATTGGATGAGTGCATGGATAGTGGCGGAGAGAATGGATGAGTACATGGGTAATGCCTGTGGGAATGGTATAGTGCAAGAATAGTGCCTGAGTGATTGTTTGAGTGCATGGGTAGTGCCTGGGTGATTGCATGAGTGCAGGGGTACTGCCTGGCTGATTGGATGAGTACATGGGCAGTGCGTGAGTAAATGGATGAGTGCATGGCTAGTGGTTAGATGAATAGCTGAGTGCAACAGCACTGTCTGGCTGATTCTATGAGTTCATAGATTGTAATGAATGAGTGTACAGGTAGTCCCTTTGTGATTGCATGAGTGCATTCATAGTATCTGTTTCGTTCAATGAGTGGATGGATAGTCCCTGGGTTACTCTATTACTGCATATCGTTTCTATGTATGCATCTGAGAAGTCCTTGGATAGGGAGTTCAACATACAACTGTCCTGTATAATGAGGAGTAAATAAACTGCAATTAAAGCACTTTTATGGGCTATTCCCTTTTGTAAAAAGTAAGTAAGATACTACTCCTCAGAAATATGATGATACTTTTTAAATAGTGTAAAGGATGAACATTATTTATATTAGAAACAAATAACATATAATAAAAAAAAAAAAATTCCAGGTTATCATGCATATTATATTATGTATTCTTACCTTTCAAATCATTTAGATACATTACTTAGTAGAACTATGTTAGAGTAGTATTATCCTAAACAGCATTAAAACTGTTTTCAAACTTCAACAGTAGATACTATAAAGGAGAAGAAGAAAAACTGTTATTTAATGCTAACATATTACAGAAATTATAATATTATATTTTTAAGAACACAACATAAATTTAGAATTAAATAACATTTTCAGTTTCACTTTTTTGCTGTTCTCAGATTCCACTTAACTTCACCATACACAGCGATTTCAATGTAGTATCATCATTGAACAGCGGGGAAAAAACAAACAAATTGATTGCAGAAAAAAAAAAAAAATCAGCATAGAACATCATTATCAATATGTGTAGCTATGTGTTTTCCTATCTGCACTTGTTAATTACTTCCTTCATCTACATTAACTCTATTATTTATCTCATGCCAAAATGTAGACTCTCATTTACATCTGGTACAATTTAGACAACAAATATATAAACTATTTGCTTTTAAACACAATTTTCCAAATGTAATATCAATTAGTACAAATAATTATCCAAACACTAATTATAAATACTAATAGTTTGAAGTGCTGGCTACTTTCTGTTTACATCTTCCCCAATAGGCCGAATGATGTACTCAAAACTTTGGCTGCAGAAATAACAAATATGAATTTTGTAATTCATAAGCCAATCTAGGTTTGAATTCCAAGTGGGCATCATTGCAAACCGTCCATCCTTTGTTACACTTTAAATAAACAGTATAGTGCCCAGATGTTGCAGTAAGTCCTTCATGAAAAATAATAGCTGCTGTTGTATAAGTTCTTCCTGAAATAGATATTTGACTTGCTTTAAATTTGCTTTACATCTTTGTAACATCGTTGTAACATTAAAATGAGATATTTTCCAAATCTTTCTATATGTAATGTAGACAACATCTCTGATCTACAATGTGAGCATCTCATATCCTGATTTGCTGTTTTTATCAATTTGTTAAAAGGTACTGATTCGCAGTCTGGTATTGTCAAGTATAGGAATCGTTCTGTTTGTATTTCAGTGGTAGAAGTAAATGAACACTCTTCACACTTATGATTCCACTTGTAACTAAGGGCCAGATGTACGACCATACTAAATTGCGACTCGCAATTTGCGCTCGTTTGCGAGTCGCAAATTGCGAGTCACAATTTAGTATGTACAACAGTGTCAGAGACACTGATTGCAATTCCCAATGGGGTCGCAAAATGCTAGGCTCATTAATATTAATGAGGCACTCGCCTTTTGCAACCCCATTGGGAATGGCTGGCCCTCCCAGGGATGGTGGCCTGCTGGGCTCAGCAGACCACTATGTCGGGGACTGCTTTTAAATAAAGCAGCTTTTTTTTTTTAATGCAGCCTGTTTTCCTTAAAGGAAAACGGGATGCATTTAAAAAAATAAAAATGAAACGTTTTTGTTTCATTTTTTTAGGGCAGGCAGTGATCCCTGGGTCCACTGCCTGCCCTTAAAAAATATTTTTGCATGCATTTGCAATGGGGAAGGGGTCCCCTGGGGACCCCTTCCCATTTGCGAATGCATTACCACCTATTGAAGTAGGTGGTAATTGCGAGTATTGCGGTTGCAAAACATTAGTACATGGGTTAGAGAGTCGCCATTTGGAAGGAAGCGCCTCTTCCAAATAGCGGGTCTCTAAACACTTTTTTGCGAGGCGCAATTCATTTGCGACTCGCAAAATTGTGTTAGTACATGGTCATACCAATTTTAGCATGCGCAAACGGGTCGCTAACCTGTTTGTGCATGCTAAAATTGGTCGTACATCTGGCCCTAAGTCCAAATAAGCTTTCAATGTGTATTCCTTCATGTTCTAATACTCCAAGCATTAGCATTAGAAATTCTAGTGCATCTTGTTATATGTTGAGAGTAAATGTCAATGAACCAGTACATATATCTAAAAGATGCCAAATGCCAGAAGCAGTATGCATTTTACTTCTGTCATTTATCAACTGTTGAAATACATGATGTAGTAAAGAACAGAATCTTTTTTCACGATTTCCCATGATTTCATGATGAAGATGCGGTAAATGAAACACAACATTCAGAATCACATTAGCATAACAGTTGATACCTGAACTGTTTTCTAACTGGTATCCTACAATATCATCAACACTTTCTATTTTTTTTTTCTTTATACTTTCAACTTTTTCTTTAGTTGCTTTCCTTTTTTGAACCTCGGTTGCATCTTTGACATATTTCCATTTTGGATATTCACCTAAATCAGGAGCATAAAGTCTTCTTAAACAATTGTACTCTCTTACACAATTTGCATCAGCACTAACCTTTTTATTATCAAAATCTATCAAATACAAACCAGACAATGTTCTTACTCGAGACAATGCAACATCTGCCATTCCCTCTTTGAACACCATAGTTCCAATTTTTACAAAAGCTCTGTCTATACTTAAACCTTGAGATTTATGAATAGTTACTGCTTATGCTAAAGACAGAGGAAACTGTTGTCTGCGAACATACAAATCTTTTACAAGCAAACATTGTACAACACAATGCCCAATCTTTCTTACCTCCTTAATCTGATCAAATTTTATAATCAAAATTTCTATTCCATCTCTATTCTAAAAATTTACAAAATCAACAACTTTTCCCATTGTTCCATTTACTAAACCTTCTTCTACATTCAAATTACACCGCAAAATTACCCGACAGTTTATACATACATGTAAAGTCTTTTCTAATTCTGCAGTTTATATACATACTTTTTCATAGAATGCAATTTAGCCTGTAGTTTCTCTGTCAGAATAATCACTCCCTGGTGTTCGATTTTATCAATAGCTTCAATTTCCACAATTTGTTGTTTTTCCAGTTTCAGAAGTTATTGATTCAATGTAGAACACTCTTGCAGTGTAGGCATTAGGCAAACTATAGACTTGTTTTCTCCAAGCATATTGTACATTACCTCAGCTGTGGTGTTTCCAGTCGTAAACAAGTTCCTTAGTAACCGACTTTCTAAAGCTTGTTTACCATGTTCCATCAAGACACCAATTCCTATGTCTTGAAGAATATTTCCATAATCTTCATCACTTGCTTGTCGCATATTCTTAACAAGTTCTTTATATTCAAATTGTAACCAAATGTTCACATTTCCAATACTTCCCAAAGATTTCCTTGTGTCTTCATGGACAAGTGTTTTAATAACAGGTTGTCCTTTTACAGCAGTAAGTTGTAGTAGGTCTCTGAATACAATTTAATGTTTTCCTCCAAACAGAACATCTTAATCTTTTTTAAATTCTGTTTCATTCTTAAATGTACAAAGGCAAGCATTAGGTTTGAGACCATGCTCACCTCATCAATAATTAAAAGTTTCATTTTCTTCAGTACTCTTGAGACTTCATAACAAGCTTCTCTAGATAGCTTCTGATATTCCAATTTATTATCAGGTTCAACAGGTAGCATAAGTAATTGATGTAAAGTAATCCCTTTAATGTTGTGTGCTGCTAATCCAGTTGGAGCTGTTACAACACAAGATAAATGTGATTTTGTATTTCTGTGTAGATAACTGGTCAAAACTTTAATTAAGAAACTTTTTCCTGTTCCAGCTTGACCACTGATGTACAATAGAATAGGTTGAAATGATGAACATTGGCATTCTTTTTTTTCTTCAGCAAACCATGTTGTATCTGTTGTTTGACTTGTAGATATATTTCTTTTTGTTCAATATTTAGTTGTTCTTCTAACTTTTCCAACTGATTAATATCCTGTTGTGCTTGTTGCATTGCAGTTTCCACCTCATTCATGGCTATTGCTGCTTCATTTTCGATAATTGGTTGTCCCAGTGGATAGTGACTCAGTGGACCAGAACTTTGACTGCCTTGTGAATTTTCTCAAGCTATTTCAGCTGCAATACTACTTTCTTGTTCAATCTCATCTTTTAACATTTGTAGATAAGTTGGGAAAATTGTGCAATGAATGCTATCTTTAGTTGCATTAAAAGAATCTTCATAGCAGTCAAAATCTCCAAGTAATTCTGTTTCACTACGCCAAGGCTTGACCAGTTGCAGAAGTGCTAAATAGAAAAGTTCTCTTTTATCTGGACTTTCGCAACTGAGTTTTCTGTGGTTAAAAAGGGTTCCGTTGGTATGCTTTACTAAACATCTGTTACATCCAATTACTGCATATTTCTCTTCTTTTATATTTTCTGTAACTTATCTTTTAAAGCTGTAATGTTGAAGTATTTCATACAGACATAGGTTTTCGAGATGTGGACTCTTTTTTTGGATAGTATGTATCCAACATATTAGTTTTGAAAATATCTGTACTTTCTGGTTCATTCTGCTATGTATTCAATTTCTTATAAAGATTTCAATACTCTATTTTGTGTGGAGGCAAGACCTAGACTTACCCAAATGATTCCTCTTGACTTTGAATATAAACTGGCAGAGCTCAAGTGATCCGAACATTCATAGGATCCAATCTCTCGATGGGAAAGCATTTTCAAGCAACAGCGGTACAATTTCTTGCTAAGACTCTTCTCTGCTGAAATTTCTTCCCACATTTCTTTCATCTCTGTCTTTTCAGATTTGGTTATATATGATGTAACATAGCGAGCAACAGCAATTGAATTATCTGCAACATATTGAATATCCATGTTTGCATTCCAAATTTTCAAAATAACTGGATTGTAGTCATTAATGTACTTTGAAGCTTCTGTTCTTTTTAAGTTTTAAATTGTATGTATTCTTCGGAGATTTCCGAGTTATTGCATGCCTTACTTCTGACAAAAATCTATTTACTCTTCCTTTAGAAATTATAGGATGTGGGAACCAAAAAACGACATTTTGTATAAAATTTCCCTTTACACTTGTATTTTCGTCGGCAGTATTTCCCACATCGATGACTTTGAAACCGTAAAACTTGTTGTCTCAAGCTCTTTTCTCCTCTATCTCTTGGAATGGCACATGTAACATACTGTTTGATGAAAGACAAAACAGTTTCATCAGTATCAGTTCCAAATATTGGTGCATTCTTTATCTATAATAGTATGTGGATATGAGGAGCACCTCTGGCTTGGTACTCTTTTTGCCAAAAGAAATCAGTAACTTTTCCAAGAGGAGGAATATTTTTATTGCAGATAAATGACATCATACTTTCAAACCTATGGTTAAAATACCTGCCGACATTTACAGGATCCAAGGAATAGAGTTCTCCAGGGGTCTTCAATTCAATGTTTTTAACATTTTAATTTGCTTCTCGTAGAAATTCAAGTAAATCTTCCCACGCATATTCAGCACAGGTAAGTGTTGCAAACCATGCAGGTGTACCTAAGTTTCTTAACATACATTTAAGTTCACCATGACAATGAAACCTATATTCATTGGTACCACGTTCACACGCCATCAAATTAATTAACTGAGATTCTAAATTTTCATCACTTTGTTCATGAATTCTTTTGAAGAAACATGTTGAAGATGAACTCCTGTTTTTGATATGTGGTTAACTACATATGAAAGTGCCGACAAATCACTTTCAAACAGAAGATGAAATATATATGGAATGCACTGTAGAAATCTTGGATCTTCAGAGTACAATCTTGTTGAACAGTATTCTGAAGCTGGAATCCGTACAGCTCGCTCATCAAATCGACCACAACAGGCTTCTAAAGTTTTTTCCCATACACTCATGGGAGTTCCCTTTGCTTCCTTCATTTGAAATAATTCAATACTGTTTTCTATCATTTCTTTCTAATGTGGAAGATGTATAGCATAATGTTCATAAATCTCTTCAGTCCTGTCCTTGTCCACTTTTTCTATTTGGCCACTTAACATTAGTGATTCATCTTCTAAGCATATTACTTCTTCATCAACATTTACATTCTTATAAATGTACCAGGTACAATGTAGCCTTGTGAAGTTTAGTAACATCTACAAACTCTTGCCAGATTTTGCGACTCTTTGTTGGTACACCATTTACTAGAATAACTCTTGGCTCATTTTCCTCCCTGTCTACACCAACAGTTTCAATGTTTTTCTTAAAATCTAAAGGTAAGTACACAACTCTTCCTTTCAGACCTCTTTGTAAATCTGTTGGTGGCAGCTTACCTGTTTTAGGCTCCATACGAACTATGGCCTGAAATGGGTGTACAGATTGAATAAGAATAGATTAATATGCATTCAAATCTGCCAGTTCCTGAGGAATAGCTACCAGCTTTAGGTTGCTATGTACTGCTCTAGCTGGCATTTTGTTCTCTTCCAATTTGTTGTAACAGTATTTACAAATAAATTGATAAGTAGCCAACTCCAACTGACCTTCTACCAACAAATAAGCAGCAAATTGCTGCCACTTATCATTGTTTTCCTTTTCACTAGTTTGACTTCTATAGTCAGTACATCGACAACAAATACAAACATAGTTTGGTTTTTCAGACAAAACTGTCTTAAACTTTGTAATTTCTTCTGCAAACTCATCAATACTAATATGTTTCTTGTGTTCTTCTACACCTACACTTATCAAACTCACACTTTCTCTACACTCCTGTTGTGAAACAAAAAACCAAAACTGTATATCATTACAAACTTTTTGTACATCTGATACTGAACCATGCAAAAGAGCTGTGTTCATTTCACTTAAACATAATGCAGGAGTTTTACATTGTAGAGTCTCCTTACTAACTTCCGCATTTCAGAGTGGTGTACCGCTAACATTCTTAAATTATGAAAAGTACTTTGGCACACTTTTCTTGAAAGACAAGCCAGAGAATGACTTCTGCAAATTAGTATATTTTCTTATTTTACATGGATCTAGTCCTTGCAACATCTTAATCTTCTGTTAAACAGTTTTTTTGCATATTGTCGTAAAAAATGTATAAAATGTCAATAGATTCCTGTCGAATACTGCAAATACTGCTACAATCCCACTTATATACAAGAGCTTGTGTACGCCTCCCTTGAACTTCTTCACCTATTACTTCTTTAACATTCCTAACAACCATTTTTTCTTTTGGAATGGGCCAACCATCTTTCATCTCATAGCATCGACCACTAGTATCAACTGCATGAACTAATGTGTTCTCTTGAAAATAGCTTTCTTCATTAAAGAAAGGCTCAGTACTAGAAGTGTGCTTCCATTCACCAGTAAAAGTTTTACAAAAGTTACTTCTATTAACAAGACTTTTTCTTTTGCTTTTCTCTTTCATAAACACCATTCTTGTATCCAATGTTCTCATTCTAATACTAATATAAATCATTTTCGTTTCAATTCAAAAGCAGTATCTACTACACTTTTAATGTGTTTCTTCTTCTTATACGCTGCTGATCTTCTTTTATACTTGTTACAATCTTTTAATACATTTTGAATTACTCTACTTCTAAACATTCTGATACATATCTCTTTAAATAGTTTTTGCCTTCTTATAATATGAGTTGTTTTTCCAAAAAATAATGTTTTTTTACCATTACAATTCTTCTTTTCCTTCTGGTTTGTTGTAAAACTTGTCATTTTTCATTCATTATTATTGACTTTCTTTAATCTCTCCTCAACTATTTTAAGAAAATATTTAGTGATCTTACCAGAATAGATTGTATCCTGAGGAACATTTTGTTGTTTTTCTCTAATGCACTCTTTTTACTTTTCTTTAAGTAGTACTGTTTTCTTTGTTCTCTTCTCTTTTCATGTTTTCTTGCCATCTTCAATTTGTGATCCAAATAAAATACATTTCTAAAAAACAAAGAACAGTTTCAATAGTTTGTTACATCAATTAACAATTTTAAATTAATTACATGTCAATATTCATAATAATCCCTAAGCAATTACTAACAATTACATTGCTATTCTCTTTATAACAAATAACAAAAAGTGCAGAAACAAGCAAGAGAACTGCAGAAAGAGGAAGAAAGGTGCTGAAAGAGAAAGAAAGGGACAGAAAGAAAAAGAAAGTTTCAGAAAGAGGCAAGAGAAATGCACAAAGAAGCAACACAGCTACAGAAAAATGTGAGAAGCTCAGAAAGAGACAACAGAGGTGCAGAAAGAGACAATAGGGGTGCACAAAGAAGCAACAGAGGTGCACAAACATGCAAGAGAAGTACACAAAGAGGCAAGAGAGATGCAGAAAGAGGCAATAGAGTTGCAAAAGAGACAAGACAGGTGCAGAAAAAGGCAAGAGAGGTACAGAAAGAAGCTTGAGAGGTGCAGAAAAATGCAAGACAAGTGTATAAAGAAGCAACTGATGTTCAAAAACAAGCAAGATAACTGCAGAAAGAGGCAAGAGAACTGCAGAAAGAGGAAGATATGTGCAGAAAGAGGCAACAGGGATGCAGAAAGAGGCAAGAGAGGTGCAGAAAGAGGCAGCAGAAGCGCAAAAAGAGGGAACAGGGGAGAAGAAAGAGGCAAGAAGAATGCAGAAAGAAGCAACAGAGATGCACAAAAAGGCACGAGAGGTGCAGAACGAGGCAAAGAGGTACAGAAAAAAGCAAGAGAGGTTCAGAAAGGGAAAAGAGACGTGCAAAAAAAAGCAAGAGAGGTGCAGAAATCGGCAAGAGAGGTGCAGAAACAGGTGAGGGAGGTACAGAAAGAGGGAAGAGGGGTGCAGAAAGGGGCAAGAGAGGTACAGAAACCAGCAACAGAAGTACAGAAACAGGTAAGGGTCCAAAAAGAGGCAAAAGGAATGCACAAAGAAGCAACAAAGGTGCAAAAAAGGCAAGAGATGTGAAAAAAGGGAGAAGAGATGTAAAGAAAGAAGCAAGAGAGGTACAGAAAAGGGCAAGAGAGATACAGAAAGATGTAATGGAGGTGTAGAAAGAAGCAAGAAAAGTGCAGAAAGAAGCAAGTGAGCTTCAGAAACAAGCAAATGAGGTGTAGAAAGAACAAAAAGAGGTGCAGAAAGAGTCAAAAGAGGTAGAGAAAGAAGCAAGACAAGTACAGAAAGAAGCAAGAAAAGTACTGAAAGAGGCAAGAGAAGTGCAGAAAGAGGCAAGAGAAGTGCAGAAAGAGACAAGAGAGGTATAGAAAGATGCCAGACAACAGCAGAAAGTGTCAAGAGAGGTAGAGAAACATGGAAGAGGGATGCAGAAAGAGGCAAGAGGTTTACACAAAGAAGCAAGACATGTATAGAAAGAAGCAAAAAAAGGTGCAGAAAGAACAAACAGGTGCAAAAACAACAACAAAAGTACAGAAACAGGCACGAAAGATGCATAAAGTGGCAAGAGAGGTGCAGAAAGAGGCAAGAGTGGTGCAGAAGGAGCCAATAGAGGTGCACAAGCAGGCAACAGTGGAGCAGATACAGGCAAGAAGAGTGCAGAAAGAGGCAAGAAGAGTGCAGACAGAAGCAACAGAGGTGCAGAAAGAGGCAAGAGAGGTGCACAAAGAGGAAAAGAGCTGCAAAAAAGGCAAGTGAGGTTCAGAAAAAGAAACGACACATACAAAAAGAAGCAAGAGAGGTGCAGAAATTGGCAAAAGAGGTGCAGAAAGAGGTGAGGGAGGTACAGAAAGAGGCAACAAAGATACAGAAAGATGGAAGAAGGGTGGAAAAAGAGGAAAGAATAGTGCAGAAAGAAGTAACAGAGATGCAAAAAGGAAGAGAGGTGGAAAAACGGACCAGAGACGTGCAGAAAGAAGCAAGAGATGTACAGAAATTGGCAAGAGAGATCCAGAAGAGAGGTAAGGGAGGAGCACAAACAGGCAAAAGACTTTTACAAAGAAGCAAGAGAACTACAGAAAGAATCAAGTAAACTGCAGAAACAAGCAAATCAGGTGCTACAAGAACCAAGAAAGGTGCAAAAAGAGGCAAAAGAGGTACAAAAAGAAGTAAGAGAAGTGCAGAAAGAGGCAACGAAAAGGGGAAAAAAAGGCAAGAGAAGTGCAGAAAGTGGCAAAAGAGGTGTAGAAAGAGGCAACAGGGATGCACAAAGAGGAATGAGAGGTGCACAAACAGGGAACAGAGATGCAGAAAGAGCGAAGAAGGGTACTGAAAGAGGCAAGAGGAGTGCAAAAAGAAGCAACAGAAAAGGAGGAGTGCAGAAAAAGGCAAGAGAGGTGCAGAGAGAGGCAAAGAGGTACAAAAAAGGTAAGAGAGGTGCAGAAAGGAACAAGAGAAATTCAGAAAGAAGCAAAGAGGTGCAGAAACTGGCAAGAGAGGTGCCGAAAGAGGTAAGGGAGAATGCAGAAAGAGACAAGAGAGGTGCAGAAAGAGGGAATAGGAGTGCAGAAGGAGGCAAGAGAGGTGCACAAACAGGCAACAGAGGTGGAATAAGAGGAAAGAATGGTGCAGAAAGAAGCAACAGAAATGCAAAAAGAGCCAACAGAACTGCACAAAAAAGCAACGAAGATGCACAGAGGCAAGACAAGTACAGAAAGAACCAAGAGAACTTAAGAAATGTAATGCACCAATCCTTCCCATATCACTGTTGTAAGTCTCACCATAGTCCTGAAATCAGGCATGCATGTGTCTATGCCTTTTGCTAGTGGCATCATACATAAAAGAAACATACAAATAGTTGTATACCTGTGTTTCAGACATCTACATCTTTAGATGCATAACACGTGTGAGAATGTATGTACAAGTAGACACATACCTCAGTCACAAGTCCACATAGACCTTTAAAGCTGGCAGTCTACACTTCCCATTTCAAGCAGATACCTACATTAATATGGCCTACTTCAAGTGTACCTTTCCAGAGATTCATACAAAGAACCCTAAGCACTAATCCCTCTGCCAACATGTCTTAAACCTCACTTTTCTGCTGCACCTTCATTTTTCACAGACTGATCAGAATGTTAGACCTACCAAATTTAAAACAGCAATGCTTCCCATTATTCGGTTTTAAGTCTCACCATGTTCCTGAAAGCATGCATGCATGTGTCTGTGCCTTTTGCTAGTGGCATCATACATACAATAAACATACAAATAATTGTATACCTGTGTTTCAGACATCTAGCGTCTTCGGATGCATAGCACGTGTGACAATACATGTACAAGTAGAGACCTACCTCACTCACAAGACCATGCACACCTTAAAACTTGACAGACTGCACTTCCCATTTCAAGCAGACACCTAAATTTATACGCATACTTGAAGCATACCTTCCCACAGACTCATACAAAATAGCCTACTCCCCAATCCCTCTGCCAACATGTCTTATACCTCACTTTTCTGCTGCACCTTCATTTTTCACTGACTGCTCAGAATGTTAGAGCCACCAAATTTAAAACAGCAATCCTTCACATGTTACTGTTGTAAGTCTCACCATGTTCCTGAAAGCATGCATGCATGTGTCTGTGCCTTTTGCTAGTGGCGTCATACATAAAAGAAACACATAAATAGATGTATACCTCTCTTTCACACGTCTAGCATCTTCAGATGCATAATTCATGTGAGAATACATGTACATGCAGAGACATACCAAGGAGAGGAGTTGGCCTAACGGCTAGGGCGGTCGACCTCATATCTGGGGAACTGGGTTCGAGTCTCGGCAATGACGCTGAACATCCTGTGATTCTGGGCAAATCACTTAATCTCCCGTGCCTAACAAAAAAATGAATGTGTCCTCATGTAATGCAACTGGTGCTATGTAAAGCGCTCTGATACCCGATTCGGGTTAGGTTCGCGCTATACAAAACTCTGTAAAAAAAAATGCCTGTTGCTCAGAATGTTGTGCCTTTCAAAATTTAAATCAGCAACCCTTACAATGTCAGTGTTATAAGCATAACCATATTTCTAAACGTATACATGTGTATGTCTGTGTCTTTCACATTACTATGCACAACTTATTTCAATCTTCATTTCAGTACAATAAAACAAACTACAATACACTTTCGTACATTTGGTAACATATTTCAAACATCACACTTATCTAATACTTTGCAAACTTTATAAAAAATGATTTTCAAAGTTAAAAATATCACTACAAAGACTGAAGAACTACTATGCAATGCATAACTCACCTTACAAATTTGTAACTCACCTCTCAAATAGTATTGCAGAATATGAAATATCAGAAACTCGTAAATGATTTTCTTTTTCACACAATAAATGTGATGCACCACTCTCAACAAGGTAAAACCAGTAATGGCAAACTTTTCCTCTCTTTCTGCACACAATTAAATGTAACTAACAAATCAAAATGCTTCCTTCATTATTTCAAATTCTGAAACCCATTTCTATTGGTTAGACATATTAACCCTTTATTAGACTCTTCTAAAAGTCCCCAAACTGGTTCTGTAATTTACTGGAGTAGCGACTCCTTCACGGTGCAGCAGTGTAGCGTCGCAACGGAGCCGCGAACCCTTACGGGAGTTCAAAAACCTATTTCCGATAATACTAGTATTATTTTTTAACATCACACTACTTCTAAACATACTACTGATTTGGGAAAACTTACTTTAGTAGTATATCACTTATATATAACTTAGCATTTCATATTTTAAAACCACAGTTAAGTTTCACCCCCCATTCTGCTTAATCCTAGTTTCTATAGTAACAGTTTCTGCAACATTCAACTGTACTGGCAGGTCACAAGTTCACCATATTTTCAAGTTCAGCACACTAGCTTACAAATGCAAATAGCATGTGTGATTGAGTAATGCAAATACTTGCTTATCCTGTCTACTGCACCTTTCAAAGTTTTTTCTATAACCAATCAGAAAGATTCTTTTTTTTACAAAGTAAGATGTTTATGTTTACGGTTAGGGATTTATAAAGCGCATAGCTGCCCAAAGGCTTCCCAGCGCTAAGGAGAGATGGTGATGTGAGGGAAAGGAGAGTTATCAAGGGAAGAGCCACATTTTTAATCTTTCCTAAAAATTAGTTCATTTCTTAACAGTCACATTTCTTTGGGCAAGGAGTTCCACAGACTGAGAACCAAGTGTGAAAAAGATCTTCCTCCCCATCTAGATCTCTTTATTCTTGTCGTCTTTATGAGCAGATCTGAGGAGGATCTCAGAGACCTACCAGGAACATATGGAGTGACGAGAGTTCTCAGTAGGGTCGGACCCTTGCAATTCATAGCTTTGTGGGCTATACATAAAGATTTAAATTTGATCCTGGCTTGGATCGAAAGCCAGTGCAGCATTTTCAATGAGGCTTTCGCTGAATCTTGTGTAGGAATGCCTCGGAGTATCCTGGCTGCGGTGTTTTGAACCACCTGTAGTCTGTTCACTACATATTTGGGGGAGCCCAGATAGAGGGAGTTGCTGTAGTCCAGCCGGGACACTACCAAGGCCTGAACGACGGTTCTCCGGGTCTGTTCAGGGATAAGAGTTAAAATCTTCAGAAGCATACAGAGAATCCCAAAGCAGGCAGGTCACAAGTTCACCATATTTTCAAGTTCAGCACACTAGCTTACAAATGCAAATAGCATGTGTGATTGAGTATTGCAAATACTTGCTTATCCTGTCTACTGCACCTTTCAAAGTTTTTTCTATAACCAATCAGAAAGATTTTATTTTTACAAAGTAAGATGTTTATGTTTACGGTTAGGGATTTATAAAGTGCATAGCTGCCCAAAGGCTTCCCAGCGCTAAGGAGAGATGGTGATGTGAGGGAAAGGAGAGTTATCAAGGGAAGAGCCACATTTTTAATCTTTTCCTAAAAATTAGTTCATCTCTTAACAGTCACATTTCTTTGGGCAAGGAGTTCCACAGACTGAGAACCAAGTGTGAAAAAGATCTTCCTGCCCATCTAGATCTCTTGATTCTTGTCGTCTTTATGAGCAGATCTGAGGAGGATCTCAGAGACCTACCAGGAACATATGGAGTGACGAGAGTTCTCAGTTGGGTCGGACCCTTGCAATTCATGGCTTTGTGGGCTATACATAAAGAATTAAATTTGATCCTGGCCTGGATCGAAAACCAGTGCAGCATTTTCAATGAGGCTTTCGCTGAATCTTGTCTAGGAATGCCTCGGAGTATCCTGGCTGCCGTGTTTTGAACCACCTGTAGTCTGTTCACTACATATTTGGGGGAGCCCAGATAGAGGTAGTTGCTGTAGTCCAGCCGAGACACTACCAAGGCCTGAACAACGGTTCTCCGGGTCTGTTCAGGGATAAGAGGTAAAATCTTCAGAAGCATACGGAGAATACCAAAGCAGGTGGCTGCCAGTTTTTTGGCTTGTATTCCCATAGAAAGATTGTGGTCTAGCCACATTCCCAGGATTTTTTATGGAATTTTTCTAAGTAGGGGGACTGCCTAGTTCTGGTGGCCTGCTAATGGTAGCTCTGGGCACAGAATTGTTTCCCAGGAACATCAATTCTGTTTTGTCTCCATTCAACTTTAGCCTACACCTGGTCATCCATCCCGCTACTTTTTTCATGCAAGGGGCCAGTTGGTTGTAATTAGACTGAGGGCCCTCCATCACCGATAATATCATTTGGGTATCATCTGCATATGATACGATGGATAGTCCAAATTTCTGCACTATATTCGCCAAAGGTTGCATGTAGAGGTTGGATAATGTGGGACTAAGTGTGGATCCCTGTGGAACTCCACATGAGACCTGTAAAACTTCTGAAAAGTGCTCGCCTTCCATTATATGGAAGGATCTAGCTTTGAAAAATGAGGACAGCCAATTTAGGGCACTGTCTCTGATACCTGCCTACTTCAGCCTGAGAATCATGGTGTTGTGATCCACAGTGTCAAAAGCCGTACTACGATCAAGTAACAGGATTGCGGCTGCACCCCCCCTGATCGAGGATTCCCTTGAATTCCTCAGTGACCACCAGCAGGGCTGACTCTGTGCTATGCTGTGGTCTGAAGTCCATTTGGGTCTGATGTAACACCTCATTCTCTTTCAGAAACTGGGACAAGGTATGGTTAACATGCTTTTCCACTATTTTTCCCAACAGGGGTAATAGTGAGATGGGGCGGTAATTCCCCGGGTCTGAAGGGTCTAAATGGGGTTTCTTTAGTAATGGCCAGACTATGGCGTGTTTCCATTTTTTGGGATTATCCCTTGTGTAAGAGATAGCGAGAGAAGTTCAGATGTAGTGGCCAGTGTTGTATTAATACCCTGCAGTAGAATGTGTGGGGGAACCGGGTTTTGGGGGGAGCCTGATTTAATATTCTGCAGAATCATGCTCGTGGTTTCCATACTTCACACTGGGAAATGATTTAAAATTAGCCCTGTGGCCTATCCCAGAGGGTCATTGGTTCCTGGAGGGGCATCTGTGCTGTCTGTATAAGTGCTCCCTTGCATGGAGTTATAGAGCTTTTCCACCTTGTTTTAGAAAAAGGTTGCAAGCTCGTCGCATCTCTCCTTTGAGGATTGTTGAGAGGAAGTTTCCTGTTTGGTGGCAATTAGGGATCTAACGACCTTAAAAAGTTCCCTAGAAGATTTAAGGGCTGAGTTAATTTTTTCCTCAAAGTGCTTAGCTTGGGCTTGTTTGATTTCATTGTGGTAGTGTCTGACGGCCTTCATATATTGACTTTTGATAACAGGATCATATGTTTTCCTCCAATTTCTTTCGATTTTTTTACATGTTTTTTTCAATGAGGCTAGGTGTCTGTTGAACCATGCAGTTTTTCTCCTGGGGCGGCTAGCTCTTGGCCTATCTTTCTGAATACACTGTTCTGCCAATAGGTTGAACCAATCAGACCATATCATATCAGCCTCCTCAAGATTTCCTGTCAGGCTCAGGGTCTGGGCTTCCAGGGTGCTAACCATACCATCCGGTATGATTCTTGGACAATTGTCCAATTCCTGCCTGCCTTTATGGTGTTGTGGACTGTGGATTGAGTATGTGTTTTGGCTAGGGTGAGAGGAATAAAAAAGTGGTCAGATGCATCCTATTTTTGAGTACACAATGTTTATGCACAGCTAATCAGTTATCTGCTTTTTCAAAAACAGCATCTTAACCACTATTTTAGATACCTCTCATTGTACCAACTGACTTACTCAGCTACAGACGTTTTTTGATGCCTTCCACTCATCCCTTCAAAATGCTAACAGTATGGATTGTAGGACACAGCTATGTTTTCTGTGGCAAAAGGTATGCTGAACACAGAGGTATTGGCAAAGACCTAGGTTTGCAAAATGTGGATATTAAATGGTTTGCACAGAGAGGATTAAAGGGGAAACAGCGTTTAGATCGAATGCGATACATCGCATGCCATTACAACGCGGTCGTTACAACGACTGGGTTGTTACATTGCGAACCATTACATCGCAAGTCGTTAAAACGACTTGCTGTAGGGGGCAGAGGTGTTGGATTTACAATCCAACACCTTCCCTTGCATAAACTGGATTAGGAATAGTAAATTATACTATTCCTAAGTCCAGCGCGCCCCCTACAGCAAGTCGTTGTAAGGACTTGCGATGTAATGGTTCGTGATGTAACAACGCGGTCGTTGTAACAACTGCATTGTAATGGCATGCGATGTATCGCATTCATAGTATGAGATATATTCCATCAAAGTGGCACCAATTGCTGCCTTTGGTTAAAACCTTTTTCCATCTCCAACCCCCTGACCTCATGATTGTGCACTGTGGTGGCAATGACCTAGGCACATTGACTGGGTAGGATTTGAAATGATAATGAAGGATACCTTTGCACAACTCATGTCGCTTTTCCCTCACACTGTCTTTGTATACTCTAATGTATGCCAATGACAGAAATGGAAGTGGTCAAATCAATTCTGTCCACAGATTGAGAAGGCTAGGAAGAATTTTAATAAAGCTGTTTCTGCTTACCTCAGAGACCATAGGATGGGCTCCTTATATAACAACAATCTACGTTTTGATATGCATGACATCTACAGAAGGGATGGAGTTCACTTCACAGATAAAGGCAACAGAGTGTTTCTCAACAACCTTAAGCTGTGCATACGGACTTACATGTAGCTGCAACAAAGTCATAATGAACACAACACCTCTTGTTAGAGCCACCCATAACCCAACAGTGAAAGTTATATATTTTTTAATATATATACTGTTTTAAAATATTTTCCGGATTTGCAAACCCGTCGCAAATCAGCAAAACAAAAGTTTAACTTTGAATTTTTATTTATTTTATATTATTTCTAACTCTATCAATTTTAATGTGAATATTAACTTCAATCTCACTAGCTCTATAAAAAAGTTCAAAAATGCAACACTAATTTCTGAATTATATACTATTTAATTATTTATTTAAGGTGGATCCGCGAATCCACCACGACGTTACACTGGGGGGGCCGCGCTGAGAGCCGCGATAGGGTCGCGACTCCTATCATGAGAGAAAAAAATATATTATTCTCCCCACTTCCATTGCCCCATATCGGCCCCGGGGCCCAGCCATTTTAAAAAAAAAAGGTAGACCCCGGGGCTTGGTAAATCCTTTATTTTTTTTAAATGGGTAAAGGGGCCTGCGTGGCCCCCCTACCCGGGCCATTTTGAGCCCCGGGAACCCCACCCCCCAGGGCTTGGCCTCACGTTGGGGACTGTGGGGGGAGCCCCTATGCCCCTGTGGTCCCTACCGGCTCCCCGCCTCCTGCGGGAGCTGGCATTGCTTTTGGGCAGAGGTAGCTGCTTACATGCATATATATATATAGCTACACAAAGTGGTCTCCAAAAGGCGCGGTCTGACTTCCGGCGCAGCGTTGCGGATAAAACACCATGAACCCCCTCAATATTTATTTCACGACAAGAGAAGACGCTGCACTCAAAAAGGCTCTAGGCTCTAGGCAACATCCATTTATTAAGCAACATCTTTCTCAAGTGGGTGTGAACTTTGTTGATACTAATTATCATGCTTATAAAAGCATTGTGGTATATGTAGTGCTGTAGTTTAAAATCCAGCATAGTGCTTTCTCTGTTAGTCCCAATTTTTCAATGTTCTCATTACGGTGGAATCCCATAAACATTCCTCCCATAACGTTATACATTTCGTTACTGTTAACATTTAAAAAGATTTTCTGCTAGTCTCTGGGCCCTTCCTCCCAAAATAATAGCGGGCTGCATCGGTGTTCTCAGTTTACAGGACCAATACTCTCCATATTGCTTGAAGAGCCCGTCCCTTTTCAAAATTGAAATCCAGCCTGGCTGTTGGAAGTTTCGGCCACAGGCCTTTCTCCCAAAGTACAGTACTCATGCTGGAGATTAGAATCTCCTCGCCAATTTAACAGACAGTTGCTTAAATATATGGATGTTGCCTAAAACTTCTGGGAGTGCAGCATATTTTCTTGTCGTGAAATAAATGACATATATATGTATATATATATATATTACCTACTGGCGGTCGCCAGTAGGTAGTTATAGTTAGGACCTATTTTCCATAGGAAAAGCATTTTTTGATTTGCCAATATCTTTGGCGCCAGTTGCCGAATCTTCGCGAAATTTTCAAAACTAATGGCCCGCTACGGTCAGCTCCTGTCTTGAAAGTTTCGGGATGATTCATCAAGCGGGGGCCGAGAAAAAAGGGGAGTCCCAAAACGCGTTTTCCCCATGTTAATTTCCATAGGAAAAATTGGAACAGGCTACAGCCCGAACTGCTGAACGGAATTACACCAAATTTCGCAAAAAGGTAGCTCTTGGTTCAGAAAGCTACCTTTTTTTTAAATGGTGTAAATCCGTTTGGTAGTTCCTGAGAAACTAAAAAAAGAAAACTTTCGATATCTGAGCACTGAGGAGGGGTCGCGAACCCTCCCAGGCACGAGCTTCACTCTGATTGGCTGCCAACACTCCCAACCAGGAAGTGTTGGCAGCCATCTTGTGACTCGGTAACCGAGTCACAAGACAAAAGGGTGAAAAAAAGATGAAAAACAAGAAAAGGGGGCAGGGTAGAAACACCCTGACCCCCTAGGCCTGCTCAGGGCCAAAAAACGCATTTTAAAAAAAAAAATCGGTAGAATTCGCGCTTGGTGCGCCAATCCTGCTGAGAAAATAATAAAAAAATGAGGCGCGGGCTCCCGCGCTTCATTTTAATGACCCCCCCGGGTGGGCCAGGTTCCGGGGGCAATGCCAAAATTAAATAGCAGGGGCCCCGGCAGCCCCGGGGACCGCCACCTCCCCGGGGCTTTGCTAATTATATGCAGGGGCACACGGCCCCCCAGCAGCCCCTGGGACCGCCACATCCCCGGGGATTCTTTAATTGGTTGTGTGGGGCTCCCACGCCCCCCCAAGCCCCAGGGACTGCCACCTCCCGGGGGCTTTATTTGATTATGCGTGGGCCACGTGCCCCCCCGCAGCCCTGGGGACCGCCACCTCCCCGGGGCTAAAATAAATGTAAATAGGTGTGGGGGGAGCTCCTGCTCCCCCCACATTGCCCCGGGGACCACCACCTCCCCGGGGCACTAATTATTCAAAAATCGGGGTTCCGTTATGGAACCCCCGGCCCCAGGGGCCACCACCTCCCCGGGGCTTTACATATATATCCTATTACATATATAACCTCTTGTGTCCTGAGGACCTCAGGACACAAGTGGACTTCATCCCCCAAGCAGCAGTGCGCCAGGAGCCGTGTTGGCAGAGTGGTGTAAAAAGGGGGCGTGGCCTCAGACCACTCTCAGCAATCCAGGTGTGTGGCGCTTACTGGAGGTACCTGGTGGGCTAGTTGGCCTCCAGGGACCCTCAGGAATGAAGGGGACTCAATACCCCAACTTAGATTTTGCAGAGTGGTGGGGAAAGGGGGCATGGCCTTTGTCCACCTCTCAGCAATCCCACTGTGTGGGGCTTACTGGATGTATGACATAGGCTAGTTGGCCCCTAAAGGACCCCCAGCAGCGAAGGGGACTTCAATCTCCATCCAAGAGCGCGCCAGGGTGCGCATTTGCAGAGTGGTGGGCAAAGGTGGTGTGGCCGGCTATGAGAACTTAGCAATCCTGCTGTGTGGGACTTACTGGAAGTAATAGTAGGGGTAGTTGGCCCCCAAGGTTGTCGTTGGGGGCCAACTACCCTTCTTGTTAACTGCAGTAAGTCCCACACAGTGGGATTGCTAAGACGTGTAAGGAGGACATGCCCCCCTTTCTCCACCACTCTGCAAACGTGCCTCCTGGCAGACTACGGGATGGGGGATGAAGTCCAATTTACTCCTGAGGGTCTTTGGGGCCAAGAAGCCCTCTTGGTACCTCCTCTAAGTCCTATGCAGCGGAATTCCTGTTCGCTGGTCGGAGGCCCAGCACCCTTTCTCCACCACTCTGCAAACGTGACTACTACTTAAAGAAGCATCTTTCTGCACCTCTGACTTAGAGGTAGTTTTAATCCCCCTGCCCTATTATGTACTAGGGCCTTTCAGAGGAGGTCATGCCAATCACAGGGGTACCCCAACGCATAGTGTTCCCTAGTGTATGTAGGTGTTTTCACTGTATTCTAAGTGTCTTTTAGCATAGCACTGGCTCTAGGCCTGGTTAGTCAGAGTCAGTTACCACCAGTACTCGTCAGCAAAAAGTTGGGGGCAAGGATGACTTTGCAACAAGGCCTCTTTCTGCTCCGCTGTTGGTTCTTTGTGCACATCTCTTGCTTCTTTCTGCACCTTTCTTCGTCTTTCTGGACTTCTATTGCCTCTTTCTGCATTTCTCTTGCTTCTTTCTGCACCTTTCTTCCTCTTTCTGCACATATCCTACCTCTGTAGGTATAGTTAGAAATTAGCATTTAAAAAACCTTTGAAATTCACTGAAAAAACCACAGGTTTCAGGGACTTTCTAGTTAGAAATTAGCATTTAAAAAACCTTTGAAATTCACTGAAAAAAACATAGGTTTCAGGGACGTTATAGTTAGAAATTAGCCTTTAAAAAACCTTTGAAATTCACTGAAAAAACCACAGGATTCAGGGACATTATAGTTAGTTGGACATTTCACTCGTACAGAACCAGAGAAATTCGGCCGTTTATTTATTTATTTATTTATCCATTTGTAGAGCGCCTGGTTACACCACTGGTGTGTCCCCGCGCTAAGACATAGACTCTGAGAGGATGTGACTGCTATCTGCATGTCCTACCGAGTAGTACAGGCTATCCAAGATGTTACCCTTATTCAATTTTAGTGAACAGCCAGGTCTTTAGCTGTTTGCGAAATCTGCTTTCGCATGGCTCTGTTCTTAGGGCAATCGGTAGGGTGTTCCATGTTTTTGCTGCAAGGTACTCGTCAAAATGCATGATCAGCAGGCGATTCGTCAGGACCGGAAGGGGGGAAAAAACTATCTACAACTAAAAAATGGTATTGTGGCTACACACTCACATCAACCATAGGACTAGAGTAGTCGAATACCTGGTAGTACTGGAACTACCCAGAGGAATAAACTAACCAGGCATCACAGTACCCGGTAGGTTATACACACGGGCCCGGTAGGAGTGGGTAGGTCTACAGCTTCGTGTGATCGGCACAAACTACATGAGGAACCACTCGTGTGTATAACCTACCGACGAATCGCCTGCTGATCATGCATTTTGGCGAGAAACATGTTGACCAACGATTCATAAGAGCGCCATAATCTAAGATATTATCTCAGCCTCGCGCCTTATAGTTTTGTTTTTACTTAGGGTAGGAGACCCTTTGTTTAAAGTTGTTTTTTTAGGTACTCCCAACCCTATTTTATATTCACTTTCAATATTTACACACATCTACACTCGAGGCCCTCTAACTCGCACTTCACCTACCGGCTGTTGGAAAAAAGATCTCCGCTAAAGTGCCCCTATTATAGGGAGCCCGTCGGGTATTGCACCGCCGACCCGACGAGGAGCAGCCCTATGATGAAGCATGACACCCGACAGGGTGTGTGAGGGCATTACTATCCAATACAATGGATTCCCAACTTTGAACCCTAGTGGTCAGGTTGGTTCATGATTCCCTGTGTTTCTATCTCTCATTTTAGAGGAACAGCATAATTCTCCTTTTTTGCAATTCCTTGGGCTTTTATGCTGGACCTGTCTAAAAGCCCACTGTCCCTTCTTTTGTTACTGAGCAGCAGGTAAAACACATCTCCTTCTCTTTATACAAATGACAAAAAAGCTCTAAAAAGAATAACATTAAAAATAGTGCATGCAAAGGATGACAATAAAACTATTACATGCAACACAGAGACATCAGAACAAATGTAAGCAAATAATCATTGTAGCAAAGTGCTGATGCGAAAGCATGCAGAAAAAAGATGAAAACATTTCATGCATGTGCACAACAAATGATAAAGAAAAGATAATAAAGGGGATATACACACATCATCTCCCTTTTTAACCAAACCAAGAAAACGCACACACTACCACACCACAAAACACAAACTAAACCCAGATACCAAAAAACAAGCTGACTGGCCAGGCCAACAGGAAAGTGGTACGAAGGTTACCGACTGCGAGGCGCGGTAGGGAACCATGCAAACAAGAGCAATTAAAAAACAACTTAGAAAATGTGGAAAATCATTCCACACAAACTAACGGCATAAACGCTGCCCTCCACCCTTACCCGTAGTAAGGGTGGTACGTGTGGAACAGGACTCCACACGAAACATATGGCATGAAAATTTGCCCTACACCCAACCCCGAAGTTAGGGTGGTATGTGTGGAAAGAAGATCCACACGGAACATGTAAAAGTGTACAACTCTACAACCACTACAGTAGTAAGAGAAAACGGCAATCATTAGCAAAAACACTTACTCTTCAAAAATCTGGCTTCAACTCAGCCCTACACCCAAACTCGAAGTAAGGGCGGAGAGTGTGGAAGGGAGCTCCACACCAAGCATAAAAAAAAAACTCTTAAAGGAAACATCAAGGGATACCACAACCCATCATCCGAAACAAAGTGAGGGAGAAACGAGACCTCACAAACATCATTTGGCTTAAAACCGCCTTACCCGAAGTATGGGTGGTAAGAGTCAGCTTCCAACTTCGATCACCCTAGTGAGGGTGGAAACATAACGTAAGCAGAATGGTATTGCTGCACCATACCATAACCACAAAAGAGTGGGATACAACAAAACAAGCAGAAGAGTGGGTGGTATTACTCCACCACGCCACATACCAGGAGACAAGCTCCCAAAGGAAGAACAAGAGAAACACAGTACAATACAAGTAGGGTAAAAACAATGATAGGCACACAACCCGTCAAAAACAGTACTGAGGTACTCAACTCTACCACTCCATCCTAAAGTACAGAATCCTCACAATATAACTGCCCGCACCCAAAAATACAGATAAGGGTGGCATTCTAATACACAACACAGCAACGAGAATGTACGGTAAACAAACTCCTTAGCAAAACATCATAGATTTCAAGTACAATCCTCAACAAGGAGAGAGAAAAAAAAAAACTGCAATAGAAAAATAATCCAAAAAAAAACAGATAGAAAATCTTTTACTCCGGTGAGCGATCTCTCACCCGAAGCCCTCACCCATACTGTATACATGTCAACAAACTCCATGTTGCTACTTGAAGTATGAAAGTGGCTGGACTGGAACTTTTCCTGAGGTTTCCAAGGTGCACTCCGGCATGCTTGGAAGTCTTCACGCTATAATAGTCTCGCACACAGTGTGTCAATATCCTTTAGTTACAACACCGCCCTATCCATTATGAAGGTGACCTTCCATTTCCACAATGTCAGGTTGCCGTTGAAGTCAACAAACTCTGCAGTGCAGCCTTGATGCAGAACGA
This sequence comes from Calotriton arnoldi, assembly GCA_963921515.1. Taxonomy (NCBI): domain Eukaryota; kingdom Metazoa; phylum Chordata; class Amphibia; order Caudata; family Salamandridae; genus Calotriton; species Calotriton arnoldi. The sequence goes on along the minus strand of CAWUFW010012804.1, from coordinate 102,130 downwards.
ATTCTCTTGAGCTCGTGAAAGCCATAGAGAAACAGCATTTAGAATCCATGAACGGAAGTCACATTTCAGATGGGGGGTGACATCAAGTAGGCTCCAACCCCAAGATGGCAGCACGTAGTTGACGTCGTGACGGATGGCTCACGGCGCGTCAACTCAGCAGAGCGTCCCTCAGCAGCCCTAAGCTGCTTAGAAACAACTACGTTAGAAAAGATCCCACGACGGGACAGAAGGACTCGAGGAAGACGGTGAGATCGCGCGCGGCGTAAGCAGCACGCGCCTCATTTTCAAATAGCACTAGTGCGGTTGAACTGAAACAGGGGTTGCCAATGACAAAAACAAGTGAAGGAAGGATTGACTCACCCCAAGAGGTCCAAACAAGTGATAGCCAAAATCTTGAAATCTTGGAAGTGGGCTCGAGTAGAGATACACGCAGCACCTGACAGTTCAAACTGACCAGCCTTCCCCAATGCGGTTACTTGTGGACTGCGAGCATGCAATGAAGGCTAACAAACTGCAGGTTGCAATCTTACCAGGTAGAGCCCCACCAGGAGCAGCCATCCTGCTGCTCAGCCCCTACTCCAACTGACACTCCACATCCAGGCATCCTCACATTCCATTAGATCACCATGCACACCAACATTCCACAGCACATTTACACTGGCTGAGCAGCAGGTATAACACATACATTCCCTCAACATTCAAGTTCTCTGCAATGCATACAACTTCATCTCGGACATTGTGGCCGAGTATCCAGGGAGCACCCATGATTCCTACATCTTTAGGCACAGTGACATATACCACCGACTAGAAAGAGGGGAATTTAATGAAGGATGCCCACTAGGAACTGGAATGTCATGTCCACAGTAAAATGTATTGACATTCATGACTCTCTGTATGTTGTCTCACCCTTATATGTGTCTCACCCGGTGACAGTGCGTATGCCCTGCGGCCATGGTTCCTCCCACCATACCTGTCTCCCTACAACCCACATGAAAGGTGTTACAACATGGCACATAGGTGCACCTGGTCTGTGACTGACTGCAGATTTGGCCTGCTCAAATCACGCTTCTGGTGCTTTCGCAAGAGTGGCAGAGCCTTGCAGTATGCACCTGAGACTGAGTGCAAAATTGTTGCAACCTGTGCCATACTCCACAATGCCTGCAGGAGAGGCTTACCCATAGAGGTGTCTGGATCAGACTCGAAGGATGATGACCCTGGCCCAAATTCCCAGCAGTAAATTGAGGTAAGCACAGCAGCAGAGGGGAGAAGGAGCAGGGACCACATAGCCAGACATTATTTTGCAAGGTAAGATCTCTCCAATGACACTAGCCTCTACAAATGACATTACAAAATGTAGATCTCACAAAAAATGAGCTGAAAATATACGGAGCCCCCCATTCCCTTCGCTTCACTTCCCAGTATGGCGCCTTGACTATGCCTTTCTGAGCAAATATACCAGCACATCTCCCAGCTAACTAATTATTCATACAGATTTTATATCACATTAAACGAGTAGGACTCATTCACAAGGCTAGAAACCCTTCACTCGCCCCCCTCGCAATGTGGTGCCCAGACTGCACTGTCCCGATTAGACTGACTAGCACATCGCAACTTTCCGTGTATGCGTACATCCAGTCCACTACTCTTAACCAATATGAGCAGTGTAGCCATCCTCTCCTTCTGACTGCAAGTGAACTGTCCTTGGACCGGCTTACAGACCACAGACTCGACGTGCCCAACGCAGCTCTCTGGCAAAATATAGCCATCATTTTACAGGTACAGTGAATACACGATCATATACTTGAAGCAGGACGGAGACATGGAATCAGTCAATCCCTGATGAATATATTATAATTTCCCTTACAGCAGCCTAAACACATTATTCTGATTCTGTGACACATGCATGACTGGTTTATCATGGTAAGGTTCTACCCGAACAGCTTTAGGTACCATAGGTACCTCAGACCATTTGCCCCCTCACAAGGTTGAATCACTTGGGTGTATACATACTATTTAGGTCTTACTGATTCCCACCCATCTTGCGTACAGTAAAACATCGTCTAAGACTACCCGAACAGCTTTAGGTACCATAGGTACCTCAGACTATTTGCCCCCTCACGAGGTTGACGCACCTGGGTGTATGAATACTATTTAGGTCTTACCGATTCCCAACCATCTTACGCATGGTAAAACACCATCTAAGACTTCTCCGCACAAGCAGAATGAATCATAGCTAACGGATTAGAGCTATAATATAGCATGGTATACAATAATACTGAATGCACAAACTGTATTTCAATATGATACATCATTCCTTTTTTTAAAATTATTCTTTGTTTATCTTCCCCAACAGGAATCCTAACTTTACTACTTCTAAATGCCTTTTGTGAATACCGAAAGTCATAAAGTTAGGATTTTGTCTCAGTTTAGGAGTAGTAAAGTTAGGAATCCTAACTTTACTACTCCTAAATGCCTTTTGTGAATACCGAAAGTCGTAAAGTTAGGATTATGTCTCAGATTACTTTTGTGAATCGGGCCAATAGGCTTTTATATAGTTCATTGAATGTAATAATATGTTTCTGCCCGTTCTCTTTACGTTAGGAACGTGTACCTCTGTCTTTGGAGCTATAAATTAAGGTATTGTATGAGGAATCCAGGTGGGCCTCGACCTTGCATGGACACACTGCGGCCAGTAGGTAACATGCCCAGATGTCTGACATGGGGAGCGTGAGATCACTGCGTGTTCTGTATTTGCTTGATTGGCTAAGTGTTCCTAACTTCATGGGAATGCACACACCCCTCCGGCCATGTGTGCTTTATTGGGGCCAATCTCCCTGGACCATTATTATGTCGCTGCACCTATCTGTGTGATCAATCTGGGATTTAATGATCACGTATTTGTCTGCCGGCTACGTGCTACCCCACCTGTGATCTGTCACTCAGTGACCTCGGACCTGGGTCTCAAGGCCTACCTACCTATGTATTTCTGAATCGAGGTTGACGTTGAGTTCACAACGGGCGAATCTGTCAATAAAGATGTGATTTCATTTTTATATATGAATGTATCATTATTCATATTGACATCAACTTTTTTAATATTAACAGGTGGTAAGGGTACTGTCAGAAACAGAAGTTAAATAAGGCTCTAGTGAGCCCGGTTTACTTTCTATGCTCTTCAGCCATATTGTATGTGGACCCCAGTAAAAACATGCCTGGGTATCTCCTGCTGCCACCAACCATGAGAAGGAAGTAAGAAATACAAGAGAGAGAGTGAATGAGAGGTGTGGGAGAAGGGAAAAAGGGGGACTATCAAAAGGAAGACCAGGAAGAGGACACCGCAGAGATATGGGTGAGAGATAGATACAAAGACAGGTTTGTGTGTGTGTGAGTGTAAGAGAGAGAGAGAAAGGGATTAAAGAGGCATTAGAGAGAGGTGATAGGAGTGAGAGCGATATAGATAGGTGTGAAAAAGAGTGCGACAGGTGAGAGGAATAGATGATAGACATACAGACAGGTGACAAAGAGACAGCCAAGAGTCAGACATAGGGGAAGAGCCTTGAGAGGGAATGCCAGTATGAGAGGTATGATACAGATAGAAAGAGATGACAAAGAGACAAGACAGGTGTGAGAAAAATGATAAAGTGATAAAGTGATATACAACTGAGAGGCAGAGGAAGGTAGATGAGCCTTGTTAGAAAGATTCAGCTCAAAGAAGGACAGGGAAGAGACAAGTAATAAAGAGGCATCTGAGAGAGAGTTGGGAGGCAGGTGAAAGAGGTAAGAGACTAGTGAGAAAGAGTCTGCTCAGCGAGAAGGAGAGGCAGACTGTGGGGGAGAGAGTTGAGAGAGGAGCTAGAGACAATGATGAGACGCAGCTCAGACAGAAGGGGAGGCAAGTGTGAAAGATAATCACAATAAGTAGAGAGGAAAGAAATACAGCAGTGAGAGGTGTGGAGGTGGGCAGGTGAGAAAATGACAGCTGAAAGAAGGGACACAATTGAGAGAATGGTGATAGAGTGATAGAGCTGAATTGGAGACAAAGCGTGCATACATTTTAAAGCAAGAGAGTAAAATGGTGATAAGAGAGAGAGGGAAAGGACGTGGCGTAATGTCCAGCACCGCCAACTCTGGTACTGGGGAACCATGTTTGAATCTTGGTGTCAGCTCAACATTCTGTGATTCTCTGTAAAATGACTTAATCTCCCCATGCCCAAAACACAAAAATGAATGTATTTTTGTGTAATGTATCTGGTGCTCATGTAAAACGACCTTTGAGTCAAGCCTTCGGGTTGAGTTTGCGCTAAATAAAACTACAAAAATAAACAAAGAGACAGGTGCCAAAAAAACAGTTGAGGGAGAGGTTGGAGAATGAAAGGTGAGAGATATGGAAGTGATAGCGAGACAGAGAAAGGTGAGAAAGAGACTAGGGAGCAAGAAAGGTGGAAGATAAGGAAAAGAGATGAAAAAGACAGATCAGGTGACAAGTCAGGGGAGAGAGGGGAAGATATGTGAGAGTTTACGAGACGATCAGTGAGAAAGTCAGTTGGGATAGAGAAGGAAGCAAGAGGGGTGAGACAGAGATAGCAATAGGAGAGAAAGACATGAGAAAGAGATAATGAAAACGAATGACAGATGAGGAGAGGGTGACAATGGGTCAAAGGTCATTTGACGTCACTTCCTGTGATGTCATTGGGTTAAAATGAAATGCGTCACTCCAATTTCTCCTGCCATTTTGGTGAATTGATGTCTATGGATACATCCTTCAGGAGCTTCCACGATTACCCACAAAGTGTATATTTGCGAAAGCTAAATTGAAGTAGTTGCAGTGAACCTTTTGAATGCATATATCAAACTTTCCACATGGATATGAAATATTTATCTACAATCACTCAAATCCAAGAATTGCTTCTATTCTGTTCCAAGTAAAATCATACTCATAAAAACAACATTCTAGTCTTTTAGGAATCGTTTTACAATTACATATCAAAATAGGACCCAGGGTGACATTTATGTTTTATTTATTGTTGTACAGTAAAACCACTTCCAAAACAAAGAAATAAGCACAACCGTGTTAGAACAGGAGAGATAAGCAAAAACGTGTGGCAATAATAAAACACGAGTAGGTTTATAACAAAATATTCTCACGCAGATTAATATTTATTGATTTCCCCACGCAATGCACCAATAAAAATATATTGATTTACAAATGTATATGAAGCTATAATTGAAATAGCAGCACCTAAATTAGGCTAAATTCAGAGAAATCAAGGTTCCGGGTACTGCTTCATTGAAAACGCGAGGCAGGTTCGTACAAATGTCTACCTTAAGAAATATATTGCAATTGTAATAAATATTTTCTCATAGCAGGATGTTCCAAAGACTATTGATTTTACACACTTTTGACTTCTTTTTCTTATGCTAGATTTATGTCCTGATGTGTGTTGACATTTTTCCAAAAATAAATGCATTCCGCTAATGAAACCCGAACTCTCACTAGCATAGACATTTTAGACCTCATACTCCCTTTTGTTGTGATTTAAAAAAAAAATGTTTTTATATGTATTTGGAATCATTGCAAAGAAGTCTGCGGTCAAAGGATACACACTGAGCAATCAGTTCTCAAGCAATTCAGGATATATTTCCAGCTGAGTCTGGAATCCCCTTTCTGCTTTATATCCTGCCGGAGCTTACATGTGCAATCACATGAATGTGCAACCTTTAAAGAACTTGTACTCGCGGCACCAATAGTCAGAATCGGGCCCTTAAGGTGTGACATTTACTATTCCCATTCCAATCTAACCATACTGGGGAAAGGTGTTGGACACTAAAGGGATAACATTAACTATTCCCACTCCAATTTAACCATATTGGAGAAGGTGTTGGAAACTTTAGGGGCGACATTTACTATACCCACTCCAATCTAACCATATTGGGGGGAGGTGTTGCACACTAAAGGGGTGACATTTACTATTCCCACTCTAATCAAACCATATTGGGGATAATTGTTGGACACTAGAGTGTTGACACTTAGTATTCCCACTCCAATGTTTATCAATTCGGGGAAGGCATTGGACATAAAAGGGCTGACATTTACTGTTCCCATTCCAATCTAACCATATTGGGAGAAAGTGTTGGGCACTAAAGGGGTGACATTTACTATTCCCACTCCAATATACCCATATTGGGGGAAGATGTTGGACCATAAAGGGATTATATTTACTATTAACACTTCAATCTAACCATATTGGGGGAAGGCGTTAGACAGTAAAGAGGTGGCATTTACTATTCCTACTCAAATCGAACCATACTGAGGGACGATGTTGGACACTAAAGGGGTTACATTTACTATTTCCACTCCAATCTAAACCAATTTGCGGAAGGCGTTGGACATTAAAAGAGTCACATTTACTGTTCCCACTCCAATGTAACCATATTGGGAGAAGATGTTGGATGCTAAATGGTTGGCATTTACTATTCCAACTCCAATCTAACTATATTAATAAGGTGTTGGACACTAAGGAGAAAATTTTACTATTCCCAATTCAATATAAACCAATTTGTGGAATGCATTGGACACTAAAGGGAGGACAATTACTATCCCCACTCTAATCTAACTATACTGGGGGAAAGTGTTGGACACTAAGGGCCTAATTTCGAGTCTGGTGGTCCTCGGACTGCCAGACTTGTGGTGGGCCGGCGGTGGTGCTCTTACATCTGCCACATTACAACCCCAGTGGTCGTGTCACCCTGGGACCGCCGACACCGCCAGGGAACCGCCGTTTCCTGGCAGTGACACAGCAGTCCAGAGACATCCATATGCTTGGCGGGACTGCTGTGGTCCCGCCAAGCAAATTACGAGTTTCCTCTCTGCTAGGGTTTTCATGGCGGTTCTTCCTCCATGAAAACCCTGGTGGAGAGGAAACAGAGGGCGCACTACAGGGCCCACTTGTGCCTCACGCCCTGTGGATGCACACAGGAGGGCAGAACGTGTGCCCCCCTGTGTGCATACACAGAGGTTCCAGCACGGCATGGAATTTTTAGTCCATGCCGTGCTGAAACTGCTTTTGACGTTCCCATGGCGGTGCCTATTTCATAGGCACTGCCATGGGATCGCCAAAGGACTAAAAAAGTAATTATACGGCGGGCGGTTCTCATGCAGGTTTGGTGGTGGAGCAGCGGCGCTGTACCGTCGCCGCAGCATCAAACCTGTAATCGGCCTCTAAATTGGTGACATTTATTATTCCTACTCCAATCTAAACATATTAGGTTAAGGTGTTGGACATTTAGGGTGCACAATTTACTATTCCCACTACAATATAAACCACTTTGGGGAAGGTGTTGGACACTACAGGGGTGACATTTACTATTCCTACTCCAGTCTAACCATATGTGGTTTAGGTGTTGGACACATAAGGGGCAACATTTACTATTCCCACTCCAATATAAACCAACTTGGGGAAGGTGTTGGGCACTAAACGGTGACAGTAACTATTCCCACTCCAATCTAACCAAATTGGGAGAAGGTTTTGGACACTAAAGGGGAAACATTTATTATTTCCCCCTCCAATCTAAGGCTGTTCGAAGAAGGTGTTGAACTCTAAAGAGGTGAAATTAACAATACCCACTTCAATCTAAAACATTAACAGAAATCAAACATTTTAAATATACAATCAATCAATCAATCAATCAATCAGGTCACTTATAAAGCGCACTACATACCCGCGAGGGTCTCAAGGCGCTGGGGGAAGCGGGGGGGGTGCTGCTACTGATCGAAGAGCCAGGTCTTGAGGAGTCTTCTGAAGGCCAGTAGGTCTTGGGTCTGCCGAAGGTTGGTGGGGAGGGTGTTCCAGGTCTTGGCGGCGAGGTGGGAGAAGGATCTGCCGCCGGCGGTCGTTTTCCGGATGCGGGGGACTGTGGTGAGGGCGAGGCTGGTGGAGCGGAGCTGGCGGGTGGGGGTGTAGAAGCTGAGTCGTCTGTTGAGGTAGGCTAGTCCGGAGTTGTGGAGTTCTTTGTGGGTGAGGAGCTTGAAGGTTATCCTCTTGTTGACAGGGAGCCAGTGCAGGTCTCTCAGGTGATGTGTGATGTGGCTGCGGCGGGGGATGTCAAGGATAAGACGTGCAGAGGCGTTCTGGATGCGTTGCAGACGTCTCAGGAGCTTAGCCGTCGTTCCTGCGTAGAGGGCGTTTCCGTAGTCCAGCCTGCTGGTGACGAGGGCCTGGGTGACTGTTTTTCTTGTTTCGGTGGGGATCCACTTGAAGATCCTGCAGAGCATTCGGAGGGTGTTGAAGCAGGATGAGGAAACGGCGTTGACCTGCTTAGTCATGGAGAGGGTGGGGTCGAGGATGACCCATAGGTTGCGTGCGTGGTCGGTGGGTGTCGGGGCTGTTCCCAGTGATGTCGGCCACCAGGAGTCGTCCCAGGCTGAAGGGTTGGAACCAAGGATGAGGACCTCCGTCTTGTCCGAGTTCAGCTTCAGGCGGCTGGTCCTCATCCATTCGGCGACGGCCTTCATTCCTTCGTGGAGGTGGCCTTTGGCGGTGTGAGGGTCTTTGGTGAGGGAGAGGATCAGCTGGGTGTCGTCGGCGTAGGAGATGATGTTGAGGTTGTGCCGTCGGGCGACATGGGGGAGGGGTGCCATGTAGATGTTGAACAGTGTCGGGCTGAGGGAGGAGCCTTGGGGTACGCCGCAGATGATATTGGTGGCCTTGGATCGGAAGGGGGCGAGGCAGACGCTTTGAGTTCTGCCGGAAAGGAAGGATGTGGTCCAGTCCAGGGCCTTCTCTTGGATCCCGGCGTCGTGAAGGCGTGTTCGTAGTGTGTGGTGGCAGACCGTGTCGAAGGCGGCTGATAGGTCCAGGAGGATGAGGGCTGCTGTTTCTCCGTTGTCTAGCAGGGTCCTGATGTCATCGGTGGCGGCGATGAGGGCGGTTTCCGGTGCTGTGGTTGCTGCGGAAGCCGGACTGGGAAGGGTCCAGGATGTTGTTCTCCTCGAGGTAGCGGGTCAGTTGTTTGTTGACGATTTTCTCGGTGACCTTCGCGGGGAACGGGAGCAGAGAGATGGGTCGGAAGTTCTTGAGGTCCTTGGGGTCTGCCTTGGGTTTCTTGAGTAAGGCGGTGATCTCGGCATGCTTCCAGCTTTCCGGGAAGGTTGCTGTCTCGAAGGAGATGTTGATTATTTTCCGGAGATGGGGCGCGATGGCTGTACTGGCTTTGTTGAAGACGTGGTGAGGGCACGGGTCTAGCGGTGAACCGGAGTGGATGGTGTTCATGATCTCGCTGGTGTCCTCGTCGTTGATGTTGGTCCAGGAGAGCAGGCGGTTGGTGGTCGTGGGGGCAGTGGTCTTGGTGGTTGCCGGGGCGGTCGTGGTGTTGAAGCTGTCATGGATGTCGGCGATTTTGCGGTGGAAGAAGGTGGCCAGTGAGTCGCACAGGTCTCGCGACGGCGGGATGTCGTTGGTGTTGGAGCTGGGGTTGGAGAGTTCCTTCACGATGTTGAAGAGCTCTTTGCTGTTGTGTGCGTTGTTGTCTAGGCGGTCTTTGAGTGAGGCCCTTTTGGCGGATCTGATGAGGTGATGGTGACTGCGGGTGGCGCTCTTGTGGGCGGCGTAGCTGTCCGCTGTCCGTTCGTGGAGCCAGATTTTCTCCAGTTTTCGGCATGTTCGCTTGGAGGCCTGGAGGTCTTCGGTGAACCAGGTGGCTTTCTTGCTGGTGTGGCTGTTGGGCGGATTCTTGAGCGGGGCGAGGGTGTTGGCACAGTCGTCGATCCACTGTCTGAGGTTGTGGGCGGCGGTGTTGGGGTCGGAGGGTTCGGTGGGTGGGCTCAGGGCGAGGGTGGTGGTTAGCTGGTCTTCGGTGACTCTGCTCCAGCAGCGGCGAGGCATTTGTTGGGTGCGGTGGTGCGTGGTGGGCTTCCTGTAGGTGAAGTGGATGCAGTGGTGGTCGGTCCAGTGGGGTTCGGAGGTGTGGTTGAAGGAGACGTGTGGGCTTGCGGAAAAGATGGAGTCTAGCGTGTGGCCGGCGGCGTGGGTGGGTGTTGTCACGAGCTGTCTGAGTCCAAGGGTGGCGAGGTTGTAGATCAGGGTGGTGGAGTTGGTGTCCTTGTTGTTCTCGAGGTGGAAGTTCAGGTCCCCGAGGAGGATGTAGTCCGTGGAGGCGATGGCGTGTGTGCTGACGAAGTCAATACTTCATACTCACACACATTTTTTTACTATAAAATACAATACAATTTTTCTAAAACACTACTAGGGCCTGATTCACAGAACTAACTTACGTCAAAAACGTAAACGTAAACGTAAGTTAGTACTTTTAGGTATTCACAGAATACACTTACTCATTTTGGTATTCACAGAATGAACTTACTCATTTCGGTATTCACAGAAGTTAGTAGTCCTAAAGTTAGGACTACTAACTTCTGTGAATATCGAAATGAGTAAATTCATTCTGTGAATACTAAAATGAGTAAGTGTATTCTGTGAATACCTAAAAAGTACTAACTTTACGTTTACGTTTACGTTTACGTTTTTGACGTAAGTTAGTTCTGTGAATCAGGCCCTAACAAACTAAAAATCCTTATCATCTATAAACATTAAAAATAAAATATACAAAAATATTAGTATTAATAATTTATATAATTTTCAAAATATTTGCTACTATTCCAAAACTTTAACACATAAAATAAATAAATATAAACCAAAATTAACAATAATGAAATAAAAAATTCGATACAAAAATGTAAATACAAAATTACAATTTGTCAACAAAATACATTTAAAATATTACTATTAATGAATTTTTTCACAAAAATGTCAACATTTTAAATTTTAATATAACAAATTACTAATTATTTTACTTTACTAAAACAGGTATATAGTTTTAATTTACATTAAAACAATATTTTAAAAATATATTTTTAAATGTAATACCATTAATATTGATTATAATTAATATGACATTATAATTAGGTATAAATATTAATGTAACAAATAAATTACACATTTGTAAATTATGAATTTGCTTATCATTAAAATTATTAACATAAAATTAAGTTTAAAATATGCACTTTTTAAAAATCTCTTCCACCCTTATCCCCTATTAATTCAATATGCTGCTACTTAAAAAAGTGTAAAACAATTGTTTATATAAACTAATACAACTAAAAATACAAATTTCAACAATTGAATGAATAATAAATTATCTTACTAAAACACAAATAATTTTTTTTATTAACCATATGCAGTAAAACACACTACAATGAATTAAATACTAATTAACTCTTACAAACGATACTACATATAATGATATTTTCTACATTAATCTTTTTACAACAATATTAAAAATAACACTAAAAGCGATATTTTTACCTTTGATATTCCTGTCAACAACATTTTTAATATCCCGATAATCTTGACATAATGTTTTTGTGTCACAATATTTTTTTTCCTATATTTTGTACAGACACTCTTTCCTGGCCCACTCAAAATAAGAACCTTAATGGAATGCCCCAAACCTTGTTCATTTGTGGAGGAAATCCAACAATGTAACTGGGAGGAGAAATTGGCTGTAATTGAGCTCTGTTGCAGAGGTTAGACTGTTAGCCCATCTCTTGGTAGAGGGGAGACACTTACCAGGCTGCAGTGAAAATCCTGGAGTCAGCCAGGCAAGAGTCTCCATAAAGTCACCCATTTGCATTTTTGATTGTGTAAGGCCCCACCCTTCTCTGAGTCACTCTCCGTGAAGTCCAAGTAATAGTATCTGGTTGTAACGTTTCTTTGTTTAGAGGTAAAAATGCCACAATTTATGACTAAAGACAAGGGAGAGTGAAAAAACACTATCCGTATGCTCATGAGAAGCTTAGTAGTTGTATTGGGAATTTGCTTTGGAATTTATTGCCTGATTATAGTTTGATCAATGTATGTGCTCGTCACAGTGCTTTATTCCATGGGCCTTGTGTTGTAAAACTGGCAAGGTTGAAACCTGCTGTTTCATTGTGGAAATTCTGAGACATTGTTGTAAAATAAGCAACAGGATCTGAATATCCACCAATCCAAATCCGTCACATGTTGCTTAACTGAGCTAGCATTAGTTACGAATTTGCTCATGTATGGAGAAAGATATAATCACAGACAGTGAGAATAATATTTCCACTTCAATATTGAAAAGTTAACACTGATGAAATGAAAACAACCACTTATCTCACGCAGTTATGGGAATTAAGTACTGTAAAATGCTTATGGCAACACATATGCCAACTCAAAGACTATATTAAGTGGAAGACAGGAAAGCATTGTGGAGATGCTGCTTCTGGGGATGTTGATGATGATCATGAAGGGGAGGAATACTATATTATTTTCTATTGTTTTCTTTAGAAATGTTTACAGTATTTCTTCAAACTGTTTTTCCTTTCATAGTGCAGTAATGGTATAAACATGTTTTTTTTTTATTACAAACGTGATAATGGGGGTAACAAATGTGAATGTTATGTCAAAAACAAGGAGACGTCCTAATATGGCATATCCCTCTTTTTATTGCTGCTCCCAGCAAGATAACTGCTCTCCTACTATTTGCTATCATATCACTCTTTTTATCTAAACTGTTCCATTTTACATTCTTTATCTTCTTACCATATTGTGCCATTATCTTCCAACACCTCTTCACCCACCTTAGGTGCCTTCTGCAGCATTCTTATTTATTTCTCACTTTAGGCACTTTAAGCTCCATTTGCTTATCACTGTTCCCCTTATTTACTTTTCTTCCCTAAACCTGAGCCCAGCACGAACTTTCTTTGCTTTGTGCTTTCATATTTAGCTCTATTTTCTCATTTCTTTCACTTTATTCAACATTACTCTTTAACGCAACCCCAGTACGATCTATGTTACCTTGTGCACCCATACCTCCTTTAAAAAAATGCTTTGCATCTCCTGGAGCGACTTTATATCCCTGAGCACCTAGGAAGGACGCACTACAATGCCCCGAGGTTGCCATGTCACGTTCTGCTCGGTAGCCATCACAGGAGAACAAAAAGGTCCAATTGCAGCCCCTCTTCTCTCCTTCGATTTGCCTTCAAGCCCGCTTTTTCATTGAGCACTCTAGTCCTTTTCATTTCCAAGCATTAACCAAAACTAATACTGACCAGCTGTTAGGAGCAAAACTACGCACTATCTCACACTTGCCTGGCAAAACCAGAAGGATAGCTGAAAGACAGGAATAAATAGCCAAGGGCCAGATGTACTATTTACTGCTCGCAAAGCACTGGTCACAGTTTAAATGCAAGAAGGGGTCCAAAAGGGATCCTTCCCTTTTCTGCATGGGTTACCACTCTAACTTAGTGGTTGGTAAAATTTCAATGTTTTGCAACAGAATTTTGGTCACAAAACACTGAAACATTTAATACTGATTTGGTATTTAGAAGCGATGTCTATATTTGCATCCATTGGGAATCCCATTTTATGAGTTGAAAAACCTTTTCCAGCTCCTAAAATGGGATTGGTAAAATTGGAGTATTTGCAACTATTAAAATGCTTCGCATAGCTAGCCGTAGACTCTAAGCACCTGAACATTATACCCTTAAGACCTATTCACCCTTTAAAAATAATCCATACCAGTTGAGGATTACACCTTTCCTCTCAGGCCCATTTTTATTGCATTATGGATGAAACTGGCAACTTTGTGAGTTTTCCTTCTCCACACTTCTAAGAGACAAGTTATGAAGCTCTTGGCAGACTTCTAGGACAATGGAGGCTTCATTAGACTTCGCATTAGAGCATTCCTCATCAGCCTCAGAGACCTTTCTTCAAGATGTTCTTGCCCTTAACCAAACCTCCACTAAACCTACTATCATTGCTCACTGTTACATATTGGGGATGAGAAGTCTGCCAGTACATCAAACACTGGTAATATTATTGAGATAAGGCCTCCACCAGTAGGTCAACTACTGAAAACACTAGAGGTGCAATTAGGAATGCTACCCAAAGGTGTATCCATTAAAATCCAGAGTTCCTACCTAAACTGTCTGACAAAGGCTCTACCAGTTCAGGCATTTTCTCAATTCTTTCCTCAATTCCTGCGCTCTTCGCGACTAGTGGTTGGACTAGAGAAAATATAACTGATGATGAGGACCTAAGTTCTTCTCCTCTGGTGACCATATTGAAGACAGATATGGACATTGACCTCACCTCTGATTGAGAATTCCTTGATGCTTTGCCTCTACAGTGGGCACTAACTACTATATGCATTACTTCACTTTGAAGAATTCATCCTTTCTTCATTTAAATGGTGATGCTATATTTAAGCCAGGTGAACTTTACCACCTTAAATTTCACGAATGGTCCCCCATTGATCACGAGGCCCAGTTTTCCAGACACTGGTTCTGAAAACACCTGGATAAGCATCCAATTTTACACGCAAAGCAAAATGCCAATGGCCTTAGTTGACAAGTCTTGCTCTGAGATAGACCCTTATATGGACTCCTTCTTTCTCCTTTCGGGTCACAATCCTAGGAAGGGCGTCGACTCTTCCTTGAAATGCTGCCAGAATCACATACTTTATATTCCCAGTCCCTTAATTTGACTGCTAGTCATGCTAGGGTGTGGCACATCTTCTCCTGACTTGATTGATCCCCTTTTACTCCAAGGTTCAGCACAAGAGCATCGACCCTTTCGACAATGCCAATATAACTATTACAGATGAGCACAGAAAGTCTATTCTCAAGCACCTTGACACAAAAGATTGCCGACATGGGTGCCAACAAACACTAAAATGCCTTAGGAAAACTTCTCCTTGGTGATATTTCTAAATTTGTCACTATATTTCCTTCCTTGGATCAAACCCTGACTACTATCAAAAAGTGTTTTTGTCCAGCCTGTGATAGATGGGGACACCCCACCAGCCGTTGAGACTAGGCTTCCAATTACTTCTTCAGTTGTGGCTATGCAGATCAAATTACTATTTCTTGAGAGGTATCTCTGATTCTAGAACAGGAGGTTTCCTCTCTGGATGCCACCGAAGAGACTCCTTCCAACCTCTCCAGACTCCATCTGGTTCTACTGTAGGTAAGGCTTTTGTCTTTATTCTCTCCTCTTCTTTTCCTTCTCTCCCTGTAGGTGGTTGCATTAGTTCTTTTCCTTTGAATGACAAATAGTACAGCAGACCCCTGGGTCATCTAAACCATTCAGGGCTTCTGCATCAATTTTGGAGAACCACCCTTTCAAAACTGACACTTTCTCCTCCACTCCTTCTCGCCAGAGAAAATACCCCCTATGTAGTAAATGCTCTGCAAAAGAGCCATCACCCCTGCCTCTGCTCAGTGAGGCTTTGTAAGTTTCAATTTCCTAGCCTGCAAAGGGCTAAAAGGTGTCAGTTCAGTGATAAACCTAACATACTTAAACTCATTCTTTGTCTATCACCATGTAATGATGAAATGTATCCACCTCCTTCAGGACGCTCTATTACCCAGTATCTGGTTGGTCCACGTAGAAATTAAGGATGCCTACTTCTCCATCCCAATCTATTCTCTACACCAGCAATGCCTGAAGTTCCAGTGACAAAGTTGCTTCTATAATTCCCAGTGCCTTCTCTCCCTTGTCCCTTGATGGTTCACCAAGCTTCTCAGACCGATGTCACCTTTCTGAGGATGCAATGCATCCATCTAATCTTCTAATTAAAAAACTTTCCTGATGGCCCATGATGGAGACTTTTGCCTTCAACTCATTCTCATCAATCTTACCCAGTCACTGAATTTCATTGTGAACTTTGAGAGTCAGCCACTTAATTGATTCAGTCGATGGACTTCTTGAGTTTCCAAACAGACATACAATCGTACCTCCTGAGCCTCCAGAAGGACAAGCTTCATTACGCTAAGAGAGAACTTCACCAAGCCCTATCTTTCCCCTCATTGTCCCCCAGACAGCTGGTCAATCTTGTGATTCTCCTCCCTTCTTCCATTCAAGCAACATTTCAGGTCAGCCCTTACATTACAAGGCTCTTTCTATCAATGGAAAGCCCTCCAACATTGCTGAGCGTTTTCTAGACTAGGACTGTAGCATAGAACTACTGTGGTGTTTGACAAACATTGAGTACTAGAAAAGCAAGGCCATCTTCAGCCCGAAACAGACCTCACTATGAAATCTGACATGAGCAACTTAGGCCCAGGACTAATATTAAGGGCCTCTAGAGCAGTGGCCTTCCACTTCAACTCTTTGGAGCTGCTAATCAGCACCTCACCATCAAGATTCTTCACCACAGATTCAATTAGGTCAGTCTTTCGATGGGCAGTATTCCAGTGGTTTGTTACGTGAACAAAATGGGGAGAGACCAGATCAACAACTCGACCCTCTCTGTCTCTCTGGACCTTTTGAACTCCTGCCTGAAAAGGAACCTCTCATTTAAAATGAAGTACCTTTCAGGCAACTCTAATTCTAGCGGACTGATTTTCTCAGCGCCTTCTCGACTTCAGCAACTAGATGCTGGATTGACAAATCTGCTCAAGAATCTCTTCTCATGCTGAATTTTTAGAGATGGATTGGTTTACCTTACAGGGCAATAGGCAGCTTCAGAAATTTGTGAACTATTGCTTGGATCCAGATGCCTGGTTGGTAGATGCTTTCCTCAAAGACTGTAACCCTCTTCTGGGTTATGCATTTTCCCCTTTCCGTGTATTTTCCTGCATTCTCCTTCACTGTTGTGAAGCACAGTTGGTCTTTATAAGTCTATTCTGGCTCAACAAAGCCTAGTTCACTCCTCTTCTACAGTACCCCACAGATCTTCCTTGATTCCTTCCATCCTTCTCGGACCTCCTAACGGATATGGAGCAGAACCCTCACCAGCTGGTTGTCAGCAACCATCTTTACCTGCTAGATTGGCTAGTCTCAGGGATAACGGAGGAGAGATCTGCCTTTTGGGTGCAGCTTCTAGCATCCTGGAAGACTCTTGGACAACACTAATCAAACATGTTTCATCAAAAGAACAGGTATATCTGTATTTGTTGGATGTGAACGTGGATCACCTTCATACAATTGCATTTGCATTAGCTAACTTCCCTCTTCCGGAGGGGCCTTTCCTACTGGAACATCAAAGTCTTTTGTTCTGCAGTTTCTGCAGGTCATCATCCTAGGGAAGACCTCCTTGTTTTTATATTGAGAAGCATTCGCTATTCATGCCCTCCTCACCACCACTGCTCCTTTCTGTGGAACATTAACTCTTTTCTTCAGGGCCTCTCAGCCTGACATACTAATCCAGACTTGACTTTCGAATACTTTCAGTCAAGCTAACTGTTCTTTTCTCTCTGATCACCCTTAAAGGCATATCCAATGTCAGACCTCTATTTGTACTCCAACTCTCCTTCACTCCAGAAAGAGTTGTCTTCTCTATCTCCAGGATGCCTAGGACCAGCTCCACTTTCATCATTTATGTCTGTTGCCCAACACACCCACAGCCCTGTGTCACTAGCTGCCTAAAACAGTACCAAAGACGCACTAGTTACCTTTGACCATAATCCAATGATAAATCCTCATTTGCATCAGCAAACCCCACCATGCCTTTAGCTCCCTTACCCTAGACTGGTGGTTCTGCTGGCTACTCTTCGAAATGGGCATCAATGTTTCGAAATTCATTGTTCATTCTACTGGTGAAGCATGGCTTCCAGGGCCTCTCTTTCTGGCAGTCACCTAGACGATATCCTTAAAGCTGCTGAGCAGTCTAGTGTTTCCACTTCCTGGACCTTTGTCTTCAAACCAGTCGCAAACTCTGTACAAGCCGGGCTTTGAAAGAGCAGTATAAGGACGCCTCCCTGTCTTTGAAATAAAATAGCGATATTCCTAGTTTGTGACAAAGAAATCTCGATGTTATGAAGGGCAAGGAGGTGGAAATATATGTCTGACTGTTCTCTGCCCTTGGATTCATCCTCGCATGTGGCTTTTTGTGTTACATTTACATTGCTGTAATCCTGGTATCATGTTAGCATGGACTTGCCATTAAAAGAGACACTCAAGATTACCACCACCAGTCTTTTGATACTTAATATGGCTTGGCTTGTCCTAATGCAGAAATGGTTTATGCGATGACATGTTTAATTTTGTTTTCACGAAAGATATTTGACCAAAACAAAGATTCAATGGGGGACATTGTGCCATTAAGTAAAATCACATTGGGGAGTTTCCTGACTATTATGAAAGCTGTTTCTATGAGTAATTTAATTGCTATGCGCAATCTGCGAGGCAGTAACCGTGTTTTTCTAATGTCAATTTTGCTACACTGAGGTACCAATGTCGAATTCAACCTTTCCAATGTAGTACTAAATGGGTACTTATAAGTACAAATGCTCTAAATAACATTGTATTGGGCCTGTAGGAGTTAAAAATTGTACTTCCCTCATTATAGGATTCAAAAATACATATTACAATAACATAACACTTTGCTAGATCTTTGTCTTAAGATGTCAAGGGCTAGCAATTTTCACTTCTTAACATAAATAAATAAAATATGCATAACTAGTAAAGCATGCCATGTCTGTTTTACTCCACAGATTTCTATTTTCCTGTAGACTGCACAGTGCTTCTTTCTTTCGTATGCTTGCCCAAAATGGTCCATTTATATCTTTGTCTTCATAATAATCAAGGTATTCTTGACGATATGTCTAACTTTTTTTTAGGATTGAGTCCAGCGGGAACTATACTTTCCCCACGACCGGTTACAAACGTACCGAGTGCAATAACATACATTTTCCGATCTCATTTTCTTAAATAGTCAAGGGGCATTAAAAATGTAATTAATTGTTTTTATATTATTTTTGAAAGTAGAGGCCAAGTCATGGGCCCTTTGTAGATTGTTAATTATGTACAAACAAATAAAACATGATTTAAATCTTTAATAGCAGTATTGCAGTATTACACTTTCTGTTCCAAATGTTCAATCCTTTCAAAGACAATTAAACTGCAAAAAGTTTAGAACAATTCATTTGAAATTTCAAAAGTGTATGCAAGCCTCAGATTATGATAGGCTGATGACAGGATGGTGCCATGCTCCTTGTTTCTGTTTACCTAATTACCAACGGTGAGAAAATCTATTTTTTAAACAGTAGCCTCATTTTTTGTATCTCTCGCAATAGCTCCGTAGTTATACAGCAAAAGAGAGGATCACTCAATCCTATCAGCAGCATTTATCCCCTGAGACTGAGGTAGCTGACTGCATGACTTCATTGGCCAACTCAAACATAAGATCCAGAAAAAAGAGGAAAATTGGCCACGGCATTCCGTTCGCTTATCCTTGTAAAAGGATACCCACTACAGCAAACCTTTTTGTGGAGGGAGATGCAATTCAAACAGTGGCGGCTCCTCGAGGGAGTGCTACGGGGCGGTGGGCGGGGTGGGGGAGGGGCTGGGTGGGGGTAGTAAACTCCGGCATACGGCCGAACAGAGTTAAGTACATAAATAAATAAAGAAAACGAATTACATTGCGCGCGCCGCATCACCGATTTGGCGTTGCAGCGCGCAATGTAATTTGTTTTATTTATTTATTTATGTACTTAACTCCGTTCGGCCGTATGCCGGAGTTTACTACCCCCCACCCTACCCCTCCCCCGCCCCGCCACCCCACAGCACTCCCTCGAGGAGCCGCCACTGAATTCAAAACACTGGTGCCACAAAGTGCAGGGATGGAGACGGGGCGTGAGTTAGGATTTTTTTTTATCCTTGCAGTGAGCAAGTGGATCAGACTTGGAGAGAGGCCTAGCGAGAGAGTGAGGGGAGTCGAAGGGTTCAGCCTTCTGTCTAAGTGCTTTTTGTTAGTGAAAGTTACTCTTGGATAAGATTAGCCAAAAACCATTTCCCTTAACTGGGACCCTTTGCCAAAAACTGAGATGGGAAAAGTGAGTGAATTTAAGTCTGATTCTCTCAGGAGCCTTCTCCAATGACAAATGTATTTTTGTCTTTACAAAGCTCCGACTTAACGCACTCTGTCTCTGTGGAGAGCTGCCTGGAACAGCTGAAGATAATATGGTTTCCCTGCAGTATTCCCGCCTGCCTGTTAGAGAGATGTTTATCTAGCTTTAGTATTAATCTTTTCGATTCAAAAGTGTTATCCAGGTCAAGCTGCAGCAGACTCCTGCTGATCTCTAAGGACACAGGGGCTCAAGGTCTTGCCAATGCATTAGAACTGCTACATGCATGGAAAAAGATCAAGGGTGAAAAGATTAAAGGTGAAACATGTTTTATTCCTTTTTAAGTTTTAATTTTCTTGTTTATCGTGCTTTTGCACATTGGTATCTGTGTCTATATCCATGTGCAACGAGAAAACAACGACCAGTCGTGATTCTGAGATTCTCCCAAATGCCCATGTACAGTGTATATTTCAATGATTAGCCGTGCAGGGCGGCTTGCTTTACTCTAAAGATTGTTTTCCCAGTTAGTGGAATCAAATTAATTTCTCCTCACTCATAAATATGTTCCACAACATAATGCCTATATACTGTCTGTTAGAAATGGGGGTAGGTACCTTTGTCCAAATAGGGACACTTGCTTCTAGTCAGGGTAAGGGGGATACACACTTTAGATAACGCCTGCTCACCCCCTTGGTAGCTTGGCACGAGCAGACAGGCTTATCCCAAAGGCAATGTGTAAAGTATTTGTACCAACACTCACAGTAACACAGTTATAACACCACAAATGGACACCACACCAGTTTAGAAAAATAAAATATCTTTATCTAAACTAAACAAGACCAAAACGACAAAAATCCAACATACCCAGTTAAAAATATGACTTTAAAAAGGTTTCAAGAACTTGTACCATAGAAAACTATGGATGCGTGACTTTTTACCAAAGTACCTGTAGATGCGTCAAAGTTCCAAAAGCCAAACAGCCGCAGAGTCAGAAAACAAAGAGATGCGACACTCCTGAGACCTTGGGGAGGCAATGCGACAGTTCTGCGACACGCAGAGGACGAGTTGCGTCGAATCCGGTCTGTATGGGGAGTGATGCGTCAATTCTTCGTGACGGTTCCGGTTAGCAGGTGATGCGTCGGGAAAGCATGCCGCACAGGTACGATGCGTGGAAATCCAGGATGCGTCGGCGATCGATGCAGCGGTGTTGAGCAGCGCTGCGTAGGTCCTCTTCAGCCGCGATCCCTCGATGTGTCGATTTTAGCAGTTCTTCACGTTTCTTCTTTCTTCCAGCTCCCAAACAGCAGCAACAACCTCCAGAGGCCCAAAACTGGCCCAGGCACCTCTTGGCAGGCTAGAACCCACAGCAGTAGAGTTCAGGGGAGCTGGGGGTGAAGTCTTTGTGTCCCTGAGACTTCCGAACAGGAGGCCAGCACACTTCAGGCCCTTGGAGATCTCCTTCAAGAAGGGGACACAGCACACAGCAAAGTCCTTCTCCTTTCCTTGGCAGAAACTGCAACTGCAGGCCAACCCCAGACACACAGCAAGGGCAGTACTTCTCCTCACTCTCTCCAGCTCTTTTCCTTGGAAAAGGTTCCTCTTGAATTCCAGGAATGATCTAAAGTCTGGGGTTTTGGGTCTGATACTTATACCTCAAAATGTCTTTGTTCTCTTTGTGCAGGGGGCTCTGAGCCCAGTTCAAACCAGTTCTGGGGGGCACTCTGTAGGTGCACTACAACATCCATTGTCAGTGTGTGCCTTGGCTCCAGACACACCACAGGTGGGCGGAGCCAGCATTGTGGAAGGCAGGCACAGCCCTATTCAGGTACAGGTGCTACTCCTCCCACCACTCCAAATGCAGATCAGGCCTATTCAGTCTAGTGCTGATTCATCCAGACTCCTGGAGCCACTGCACCTCCCCAGCCCCTGTCACTCCAAAGCCAGACAGTCAATCCACAAACAGGCAGAGGCACAAAGGATGGTTGAACAAAAAAATAGCCACTTTCTAAAAGTGGTATTTTCAAACACACAATTTAAAAACCATCTTTACTAAAAGATGTGTTAATAAATTCTGAGTTCAGGGATACCAAACTCCATTTTTCCATCTTATTCCTATGAGAAGACGTGCTTGTAAAATGTTACAAAGTATTCCCCATTCTGTCCTATGGGGCAAGATAGCCTTTCATTAGTGAAAAACGAAATTGGCAGTATTTCACTATCAGGACATGTTACACATTCCAGTACATGTCCTACCTTTCCCATACACTGCACCCTGCCCAGGGGGGTACCTTGAGCCTACCATAGGGGTGCCCTATATGTAAGAAAAGGGAAGGTTAGGGCCTGGCAAGTGGGTGCACTTGCTAAGTCGACATGGTAGTTAACAAACTGCGCACAGGCACCGCGGTGGCAGGCCTGAGACATCTTTTCAGGGCTACTCATGTGGGTGGCACAATCAGAGCTGCAGGCCGACTAGTAGCATTTGATTTACCAGCCCTGGCACACTCAGTGCACTTTACTAGGGACCTACTGGTAAATCAAATATGCCAATCAGGGAGAACCAATCATAATAACGATTTACACAGAGAGCATATGCACTTTAGCACTGATCAGCACTGGTAAAGTGCCCAGAGTCCTAAAACCAACAAACACAGGCCAGGCAAAAATAGGAGGAAGAAGCAAAAGGTTTGGGGATAACCCTGCAAAAAGGCCCATTTCCAACACAACCCCCTTCCAGCCTAAAGCCAGGGTAGACCAATCAATACCTCGATGAGCTTCCCTGCTAGGGGCGATAGAACCTGGAACTTGGCCCGAACAGCAGGGTCTTATCCTGTTCTACGCCTTCCTGAACCCAGTTGGATCCCTCTATCCATACTCTCAGTGCCCACTAAGCTAAACCACGGGGGACCCTCCTCCTCACCTGGGGACACCATCAGTGCAGCACCTAAACTTACCTTGCTCACAGATGTGTCCGAGCAACCAGACAGCACACACAAGGCCAACACAGTAGTGTGGCCCAGTCCACCCACGGGGCAACTCTGTCCACCAGGACACCCAGCCACAGTGGCCACTGACATCTGCCAGTGATGAGAGCCAGGCCTCATGCCTTTCAGGCCTCTCTAACCTCTGTGGCGTCAGAAAGTGGGGGGCAGTAGCCCCAGGTGCCTTGCACCTTTTCTCCACTCTCCCTCCTGCCAAGTCAGGTATGGCATCCTGACACTGGCCCACCAGCCCAGGATCTGTACCCTGCGGCTGGACAAGAGACTGGGGTGGGCTCTCCCACACCCTGTCTTCCTCCCTAGGGCTCTGCACCCTCCCACCTGGAGTGATGCCCCAGAAGACAACTTGGTAGGGGCACTGTTAGCAGTCGCCCCTTCCTCCAGGTCAGAGGGGACACCCTGAACCTGGTCCTCCAACCCAGGGTCTGTACCCTTAGGATGGACCTATGCCTGGCAACCCAGGACTTCCGGGGGAGTACACCAACCCCCCCAAGGGAAACACACTCCTCATGAGTGGTACAAGAGTCTGCCTAGCGCAGGTCTCCAGCCTCCTGTCCACTTCACAGAGCATGAAGTCCCCCCAGGCCAGAAGTGACCTTACCAGGGTCAGTCCTGGGGTGCTCTGACCTCAGAGCTGGCAACCCCTGACCCACTGGTCCTTCCACTGGGGACTGCATCCCCCCCTCACCCTTTTCTCTGGAATCATGCACCCTCCCCACTGGAACGGTGCTTCCAGACACCAGAACTGGTGGGATGCTGGTTATAGCCGACCTCCCCAGTTCACCTGGGACTTTGGGATCCCCCTCAGGAAATGTCCTCCCGGTACAGACTAGGCCCCCCTCCTGGTGTTCCCTTATGGAACCAACCAGGTCCTGAGACTGGGTTTTGGGCACCTTGGGGCACAGCCCACTCCCACTCCTTCTCCTCAGAGACAGGACGTGGGACCCTACACCCCGCCCACTACACTGGGACCTATCTGGGCTACCACACACCTCCCCTACCTCACTTGGTTGGGGAAAACCTGAGTCACCCCTTTCAGGATCACTCCCAAAAGCTTCTTCGGACCCTCTGGAATCCACCAAAAGGTCTGCCTCCAGCGCAAGCTCTCTGGAATCAGAGAACTCACACTCCACCAGGTGTTGGCGTAGCTCTGGAAAACAGGGACTTAAAATATGCTCTCCAGTCATTGAATCACACAGCCCCCCACAGTTGTTAACCAAGCTACCCTTTGCCTCACCATCCAGTGCCTCACAAAAGTACCCCACGCCACTCTCCTGAGATTGGCAAGAAAGTGTCTGACTATCTCTGTCACTCAACCCACACTCTTCTGGGCGGTCTCCACACTCACACACCAGGACTCCTACCATGGGGGAACCCCTCTCCATGCACCTCTCATCTAGAGTCAGAAGAGTGTCCCTCCTACCACCAGGAATATGATCCCGTGTCAGTTCCCCAATCCACCTCACGGACACTGCACACCACTGGAGCTACCTCATAACCCTGAACCCTTGGTGTAAGTAAATCCCCTCCTTCAAGTCAGGCACCACATCTCTGTGTGTCTGTACTTCTCCCTCAGCACTACATTTTTGCTGCCACCATCTGAGCTGGACTCCACCTCCAACCCAGCCAAGCTCACTTCATGAGCTGCACACATTTCTTTTTGCTTGGTTGAGACACTCAGGGCCTCAAGCCTCGCAAACTCCTCATCGAGCTCTCTCATTCTCAGCTCATATGCCAAGATCAACTTCTTTTCTTCAAAGGCATAAGCCTTCTTGCTCTCCTCTGCCATCTTTTCTCTCTCTATGGCAGCTCTTTGGTTCTCCATTTCCAATATTTTCGTCTCGAGCCTCATGACTTCTAACTCATGATCTCTAACCCTTTGGTTTTCCTCCAGCTCTTCTGGGGAAAAGCTCCTAGCGGAATGGTGGCTGCCAGCCCTGGAGACTGCTCTTGACACAGGTAGATCCTGTGACCTGAAACCATTCCCTTGTGCATCCTCATCCACCTCTGCATCACCTATCTCCCCAGCTTCTTTGGTCTCACACCAGGCCTTTAAGGCCTTCTGTAGCTCCTCCTTCCAGGAGCTGCTCTTCATGGGACATCCAAATCTTTGCAAAATTGCTTGAGCTGATCTACTCTGTAGGTATGCAAAACCTCAATATCAAACTCCAATTCTGCCATCTCACGTGCTGGTTTACCCTTCTGAGACATGATGCGTGGATACTTTAAGGGTCACTCAAAAATAGAACTGTTAGACTTGGCATCTTTTGGCGTGTTTCCCCTGAGTTTGCTTTTTGACCTCCCGGTTTTGACTCTGTTGGTGCTGGCTTAGTGTTTCTGCGCACTTTTCTCACTGCTGATCAGTGGCAAAGTGCAAGTGCTCCTGTGGTAAAATGTGTTATGGATTGGTGTTTCCATGATTGGCCTATTTGATTTATGTGTCAGTCCCTAGTAAAGTGCACTGAGTGTGTCAGGGCCTGTAAATCAAATGCTGCTAGTGGGCAGCAGCACTGGATTGTGCCACCCACACAAACAGCCCGTAAATGTAACTCTGGCCTGCCATTTCAGAGCCTGAGTGCAGTCTGGGACTGCCATGTCGACT
The DNA here is from genome assembly GCA_963921515.1 of Calotriton arnoldi. Lineage (NCBI taxonomy): Eukaryota > Metazoa > Chordata > Amphibia > Caudata > Salamandridae > Calotriton > Calotriton arnoldi. The sequence goes on along the minus strand of CAWUFW010012804.1, from coordinate 76,662 downwards.
TGGCAAGTGCACACACTTGCCAGGCCCTAAACTTTCCCTTTCCTACATATTAGTCACCACTAAGGTAGGCCCAAGGTACCCCTATGGGCAGGGTGCATTGTATGTGAAAGGTAGGACATGCCCTGGTGTGTGTGGCATGTCCTGATAGTGAAATACTGCCAATTTCGTTTTTCACTATTGCAAGGCTATATGTTCCCATAGGCCAGAAAGGGGAGTTAGTTTATAACATCTTATAAACATAACTGACCCCAGGAACAAGATAGGAAAATAAAGTTTAGTATGCCTGAACTCAGAATCTAAAGATGCATCTTTTAGTAAAGGTGATTTTTACATTCTATGTTTGAAAATACCACTTTTAGAAAGTAGGTATTTTCTTGCCTATCCATCCAGTGTGCCTCTGCTGGGTTTGTGGATTGACTGTCTGGGTTTGGATGACAGGGGCTGGGGAGCAGGAGTGGCTCCGGATAGTCTAGGTGGGTCAGGAAAGGGCTGAATAGACCTGGGTTGCATTTAGAGTAGGGGGAGGAGATTTCCTTTCACCTGAATGGGCCTGGTCTGCCTCTGACAATGCCGTCTCCACCTCCTGCCAGGAAGCCACACCAGAGAAGGCAGAACTGGTTTTGGCTGGGCACAGACACTCTCTGCCTAAGAGATCAAAGGATTTTGGGATATAAATGTTGGGGCCCAGACCCCTGAACTTAAGAACTCTTTTGGACCAAGAAGACTGCCAAGAAGAAGAGCTGGAGAAGCTGTGAGGAGGAACTACCACATTGCTGTGTGCTTTGCTGTGTTGGCCTACAGTGGCTGCTTCTGTCTTGGGCAGTGAAAGGACTGGACTGAACTTTCTGCAATCTACTTTTGTGAGTCTCTCCAAGGGCTTGAGGTAGAGCTTGCCCCTGTTCAAGAAGACTCAGGAACAGCAAAAACTTCAAGCTCTACTGCCCTCAGCACTGGGAACTGTGTGTTTTGTGCTGCAACAGAAGAAAAAGCAACCCGACGCCGTCTACGACGCTGCTGCCGACTCCGTGTCCTGAAGGCACCGCAGAGGGTACCGCCGCAATGCCACACCGCGACCCTGGTCTCACCGACGCCGTCTGCAGATGCCGCCACCGAGACGCTGCTTGCACCGCGACCTGTAGGCACCGCACTCCGCACCTCCTCGCTTCACGACGAAGCCTTGGTATCCCTGACGACGCCGCTCCACGCCGAAATTGACGCCGCTGCCTACACCGTGGTTCGAGGGCACCGCTCGTAAAGTTACACGACGCACCGCCCTTATCCCGCACCGCAGCCTTGGCCTACCGACGCCGGCGCCATCGACTCCAGTTCGTCAGCCGATGACAGCGCTTCAGCAACGACGCCGCCGCTGCTTGCACCGCGACCTGCCAGTACCGCCACGAGCACCGCATTCACTTCGCACCGCGACCCTGGTCTCACCGACGACGCCATCTGATGCCGCCCCCAAGCCGCTGCTCGCACCGCGACCTGAGGGCACCACACGCCGCACTGCTGCACTTCGCAACGCAGCACCCGACGCCTGCCGACGCCAGCGCTCTTGACTTCAACAGAGAGGAGTTCGATCTGCAACGCTTGTAACTTCGAGGGCCCCGACGACTCCTGCACCGACCTCCGGAACCGACGCCTGCGGACGCCATGCCTTCGGAAGCTCAACGAGAGGTCGCCGACGCCCTGCATCTCTAAAAGGTACTGTTTGCGGGTCTTCCCGACACAGTAGCTGGCACACGACGCCGCGGTTAGCCAGAACTGTTTGGATTTGTTTGCTCACGACGCCGTGATAGACCCGGACGGAGCTATCGACATCAAGGAACTGTTTTTCAAGCATATTTTGATAACTGAAGATTTTTAAGTACTGTATTGTGGATTTTTATCGTTTTTGGTCTTGTCTTAAGTATATAAAAATATTGGATATTTTTCTAAACTGGTGTGGTGTCCTTTTGTAGTGCTTACACTGTATTACTGTTGGTTATGTGCAAATGCTTTACACACTGCCTCTAAGATAAGCCTGACTCCTCGTACCAAGCTACCAAGGGGGTGAGCAGGGGTTATTTTAGGAGTGTAACTCCCTTATCCTGACTAGGAAGAAGTGTCCCTATTTGGACAAAGGTGCAAACCCTTGCCAACTAGAGACCCCAATTTCTAACATTGGTTGTCAGCGGTGAGGATAGAACTTGCGTTTGCACTTGACTTACAGTGATTGGTGTGCACTACTACCATATCACAGACAATTACGTACCACATACTGGTTCTTTTTCTTTTTGGCCTATTTTTGATCTAGCCAGTGTTGAACTTGCTACTTCATCATGCCAGAATCAAGAGCATCATCTGTTGCATCCCTGGAAGTTGCCTTTGAGGAGGATAGGTTGGAATCCTACAGTGTTAGGGAATTGAAAGCAATTTGCAAAAACCTAAAAGTCCAAGTCAGAGGCCTCACTAGGAAGGAGGAGCTACAAAAGGCGCTGAGGGCTGGGAGCAGCCAGACAAGCCAGAGAGCAGTCTGGTGATCTCAGTTGAGAGGCGGAGGAGCCTGCTCCTAGGGTGGATGTGCTTTTGGGAGGGGGGGAACCCTCAAGGCCAGGCAGCATTGGCCTGTCCCCAGAGGAGTTGGAGGACAGGCGGGAAGCAAGGAGAGTTGCCGTAGAACTGGACAAGCTTAAGTTAGCCATGGAGGAGAAAAGGATGATGTTAGATCATGAGATCAGGATAAAGGAGCTGGATCAGAGGAGTAGAGCCAGCTCAGATGGTGGCAGCAACCCGTCAGGACAGGCAGACAGGATTGTGCACATCCCTAAGAATGTAGGCAAGGAATTCAAGAAGGGGGATGACATACAAAGGTGGTTTCAGGGTTACGAGGCAGCGATACACATGAATGGTGTCCCTGAGAGGAATTGGGGAGCAGGATTGTGGCCTCTGTTTCCAGAAGAAGCAAGGGATACTTTAATAGCTTTGGTTAAGGGGTATAACCTCACCTATGCTGACATGAAGGACGCCCTTCTCACTAAGTTTGGTCTTACTCCTGAAAAGTACAGGGATCAGTTCAGGTCCAGTAAGAAGTCTGATGCCAACACTTGGTTGGAGTGTGTAGATTCGTTTTGCAGGTCACTGGATGGCTGGGTGAAGGGCAGTAATGTGACAGATTTTCAGGGGCTCTACAATTTGATTGCACGGGAGCACTTGTCTAGTCTATGTTTTGCAGATCTGCGCCAGCACCTAGTTGATAGTAAGCTGACTGACCCCAGGAAGCTTGCTATGGAGGCAGACTGCTGGGTGAGTACCAGGATCCACAAGAAAGCGTTTGGGGGAGACTCAGCCAAAGGTGGGCAGGGTTCCCAGCAGAAAAGTGGGGGGACAAGGGCAACGCACAGGAGTTCTCTAAAGGGCCCCAAACTAACACCTAGGGGAAAGGTTTTCATCCCCCTGGAGATAAGAAACAAGGGGTCTCTTCAGGAAAGTCTGCTGAGACCGGCCCGCAAGTGTTTTGCATGTGACCAGGTGGGTCACATGAAGGGGGACCCCAAGTGCCCTAAGGGGGCACAGCCACCCACCAGTGGGCAGTCCAAGGTGTTGGCTAGTATAGCGCTTGGGGAGGAGGAGTACCCACAGGAGGGTGGGGATCCCGCAGAAATGACCCTTGTCTCACTAGGGGAAAGTGAGATGGTCCCAGGAAACCAGGTGCCCCCTAAAACAAAGAAATAAAGCACCTGGGTGACCATCAATGGGAAAAGGGTAGAGGCTCTCAGAGATACTGGAGCCAGTGTGACCTCAGTCTGGTGTCACCTGGTCTCTGAGAATCAGGTAGTCCCAGGGGCATTCCACCAATTAATTGCTGTGGACAATTCCGAGCGCCAGTGTATGGTGGTGCAGGCTCCCTATGAGTGGGGGGGGTCTCAGGTCCCTTGAGGGTGGTTGTGAGCCCTTCCATGCCTGTAGATTGTCTGCTAGGTAACGACCTGGAGCAGTCCTTATGGAAGGATATTGAGCTCAGGTCTCACTTGGAGATGCTTGGGTTGCCAGAGTGGGCATGCATGTCCACTCGGTCAATGGCGGCCAGAAAGGGTGATCATGAGGACTTGGAGCCTGAATCAGTGGCCCAAGTCACTGCCAAGAGAAAGGGCAAGGGGTGCGGGAAACCGGCCCCTGAAGTTCCCACGGACCGGGAGGAGGCGGACCTCGAGCGGGATGCCCCGGTGCCTACAGGGGAGCAGGTAGCTGAACTGGGGGACATCTCTGAGCTGACCCATTGGCAGCAAGAAGGGGGTCCCACCAGGGAGGAATTCTGCAAGGAGCAGACAGACTGCCCTTCTCTAGAGGGTCTGCGGCGGCAGGCTGCAGACCAGACAGCTGGTGATCAGTCCGGATCACATTGGATCTACTGGGAGAATGGTCTCCTGTATAGTGAGCCTAAGGTCGCTGAGCCTGGGTCAGCCCATGTGCTGGTGGTACCCCAGCGCTTCAGGACCTTCCAATCAATCAATCAATCAATCAGGTGTTTGTTAAGCGCGACTACTCACCCGTAAGAGTCTCAAGGCGCTGGGGGGGAGTTAGCAGGTTCCAGTCCATCAAGGGGGGGGGTCTGTCGAAGAGCCAGGTTTTGAGTTTTCTTGCGAAGATGGGGAGCGATGTTGTCTGTCTGAGGTGTAGCGGAAGGGCGTTCCAGGCTCTGGCCGTGAGGAAGGAGAAGGAGCGGCCTCCTGATCTAGTCTTTCTGGTGCGGGGGACCACAGTGTAGGAGAGCTGGGCTGATCGTAGGGTCCTCTGGGGTGTGTGGAATTTGAGTCGGCTGTTCAGGTATGCTGGTCCGGTGTCGTGGAGGGCCTTGTGGGCGTGGGTGAGCATCTTGAAGGTGACTCTAGCTTCAATGGGGAGCCAGTGGAGTGTGCGCAGGTGCTGGGAGATGTGGCAGTGTCTTGGCAGGTCGAGGACCAGTCTTGCGGCGGCGTACCTGGATGTTCGGTAGCTTGCTGGTGAGGTTTTTGTTTATTCCGGCGTAGAGTGCGTTGCCGTAGTCGAGTCTGCTGGTGACCAGGGCGTGAGTGACGGTCTTTCTGTGTTCGAGGGGGATCCATTTGAAGATCTTACGTAGGAGGCGGAGGGTGTGGAAGCAGGAGGACGAGACGGAGTTGATCTGGCGGTCCATTTTGAGCTCGGAGTCCAGGATGATTCACAGGTTGCGTGCGTGGTCCGTGGGGGTGGGCGGGCTTCCGAGGGCGGGGGGCCATCAGGTGTCATTCCAGGCATCAGGGTTTGGGCCCATGGTGAGCACTTCTGTTTTGTTGGTGTTTAGTTGTAGGCAGCTGTTTTTCATCCATTTGGCGACGGCTTCCATGCCTTCTCGAAAGTTGTGTCTGGCGGTATTGGGTTCATTGGATAGGGAGAGAATGAGTTGGGTGTCGTCTGCGTATGACACAATGTTGAGTCCGTAGGTTCTGACGATGGGGGCGAGCGGAGCCATGTAGATGTTGAAGAGCGTAGGGCTGAGGGAGGAACCCTGGGGGACTCCGCAGGTGGTTGGTGTAGGGTCCGAGAGGAAAGGGGGGAGTCTGACCCACTGCGTTCTGCCGGAGAGGAAGGAGTGGATCCAGTTGAGGGCCTTGTCTTGGATCCCTGCGTCTTGGAGTCTGCGTATTAGGGTGCAGTGAGAGACTGTGTCGAACGCCGCTGAGAGGTCGAGGAGGATGAGGGCTGCTGTTTCTCCTTTGTCCAGTAGGGTGCGGATGTCGTCTGTTGCGGCGAGGAGGGCGGTTTCCGTACTGTTGTTTTTTCTGAAACCGCATTGGGAGGAGTCGAGGATGTTGTGCTCTTCGATGAATGTGGCGAGTTGGCTGTTGATGGCTTTCTCGATGACTTTCGCTGGGAACGGGAGCAGGGAGATGAGTCTGTAGTTTTTGAGGTCGGTGGGGTCCGCCGAGTGTTTCTTCAGGAGGGGGTTGACCTCGGCGTGTTTCCAGTCGTCGGAATACCAGGCAGTTGCCAGGGAGCGGTTGATGGTGTGGCAGAGCATGGGTGCAATGGTGTCGGCGGCTCTGTTGAAAATGTGGTGGGGGCAGGGGTCCGTGGGGGCCCCGGAGTGGATTGACTTCATCGTCTTCAGTGTGTCTTCAGTGGTGAGGGCTGTCCAGTTGTCGATCGCTGGCTTCAGGGTGTCGGGGGTGGTTGGTGAGGGTTCAGTGTGTTGGTTGTCTTCGTCGAAGTTGTCATAGATGCTCTTGATTTTGTGGTGGAAAAAGGTGCTGAGTTTGTCGCAGAGGTCTTGTGAGGGAGGGATGTCGGTGGACTCGCTGGTGGGTTGGGCGAACTCCTTGATGATGTTGAAGAGTTCTTTGCTGTTGTGTGCGTGAGTGAAGATTCTGTCTTCAATCGCTTTTTTCCTCGTTTTTCTGATGAGTTGGTGGTGGGCGTTGGTGGAGGCTCTGAAGTTGTTGTGGGCTTCTGTGGATTTGGTGTTCCTCCAGGCCTTTTCGAGGCGGCGGCAAGTGCGTCTGGACTCTCGAGTTCGGTGGTAAACCATCTGGCTTTCTTGGCGTGGGTGTTGTTGTTTTTCTTGAGGGGGGCTATGGTGTTGGCGCTGTCGGAGATCCATCTGTGCAGGGTTCGGGCTGCAGTGTTGGGGTCATCGTTTTCCGCGATGGTTGGGGTGGAGTTGCTGAGTGATGAGGTTAGCTGGTCGTCGGTGATTCTGGTCCAGTTTCTTCGTGGGAGCAGGTGCTGGTGTCTGTGGATGGTGGGTGTTCTGAAGGTGAAGTGGACGCATTGATGGTCAGACCATGGGAGTTCGGTGGTGTGGCTGAAGGTGATCGAGTTTCCTGTTGTGAAGAGGGGGTCGAGGGTGTGTCCTGCTGAGTGCGTGGGTCGGGCACGATCTGGCGGAGTCCAATGTTGTGGAGGTTGTCCAGGAGGGATGTGGTACTGGGGTCCAGTTGGTTGTCAAGGTGGAAGTTGAGGTCTCCCAATAGGGTGTAGTTGGTGGACGCGAAGGCAAGCGGGGAGATGATGTCTGTGATGGAGTTAGCGAAATGTCCGCGGGGTCCAGGGGGTCGGTAGATGAGGGTTCCTCGGAGGGTGGTGGTAGGGCTGGCCAGTATCTTAAAGTGAAGGTGTTCCATCAGGTCTGTGGGCTCGTCGGGGAGTGTGCTAAGGTGGAGGGTGGATTTGTAGACGATGGCGATTCCTCCTCCCAGGCGGGTGGGGCGGTCCTTCCTGGAGATCTTGTATCCTTGCGAATGGCGATGGCGATGTCCGGTCCCGAGGTGGTGTTGGTCCATGTTTCGGTGAAGAACGATACGTCCGGGGAGGTGCTGTCGAGGAGGTCCCAGATTTCGGTGGCGTGTTTGTGGAGGGATCGGACGTTGAGGAGGATGCAATGCAGGGTCTTCGGTTCGGTTGTGGTCTTGCGGGAAGGTTGCGGTGATAGCTTAAGGGTCTGTGGGTGTCGGCTGGTGATGCTAGCTTGCAGTTGTTTTTGCGTCCTGGGTTGAGAGCGTGAAGTGCCGCTGGGTCGTAGCGTTGGCGTTGCGGAGGTCCAGGGTTCCTGGCGCTAGTCGCGGTTGGGTCGCGGACTGGCGCAGACGGGCCCGCCATTAAGTAGGGGTCGGGGAGGGCTGGACAGCTGGGAGGCGGGAGCGGGGTGGAGAGCTGTATTGGGCCGGTCACATTGGTTGTGCTGGGGGGGAGGGGCCACGGGGGCAGCAGCGGCAGGGAAAAACGGGCAGAAAAAGGCAAAAAGAGAGGAAAGAGTGGAAATCAGGCAGTGAAAAGTGCAAGAAAAGTAGAGGAAAGACACAGAAGGAGAGTGAGAGGGGAGATTAAATCAGTGAAAAACGAGTGAAAACAGAGGAAAGACACAGAAGGAGAGTGAGAGGGGGAGATTAAATCAGTGAAAAAACGAGTGAAAATGGAGGAAAGACACAGAAGGAGAGTGAAAGGGGGAGATTGAAATCAGTCAAAAATGAGTGAAAACGGAGGAAATACCCAGAAGGAGAGTAAAAGGGCTAGATTGAAATCAGTGAAAAACGAGTGAAAACGGAGAGAAAGAGCAGAGCGAGAGAAAGGAGACAGAGGTCCACTGGACCACCAGGAATGAGGCGCAGGTAAAACCTGCGGGTGGAGGAGGGCCTCGAACACCAACACTCGAGAGTGCAGGGGCTCAGGGGAAGGCCTCACTTGATGGTGGAGCTGCGAGGGAGGGAGAGAAATTTCCTACTGGGTCTGGCTCATGACGTGCCTTTGGCAGGACATTTGGGGCAGGACAAGACCTTTGACAGGCTTGTCACCCACTTCTTCTGGCCCCAAATGCGAAGGCAGTCAGATGGACATTGCAGGTCTTGCCAAACTTGCCAGGCAAGTGGTAAGAGTGGGAGGAAGGTCAAAGCTCCTCTCCAACCTTTACCAGTTGTTGGAACACCCTTTGAAAGGGTAGGGATGGACATTGTGGGGCCACTGGATCCCAAGACAGCCATGGGCAACAGGTACATCCTGGTCTTGGTGGACCATGCCACCCGGTACCCAGAGGCAATCCCTCTCAGGACAATGACGGTGCCAGTGGTGGGCCGGGCGTTAATGGGGATCTTTTCCCGCGTGGGGTTCCCCAGAGAGGTGGTTTCTGACAGGGGGACCAATTTCATATCCAAGTATATGACATCCCTGTGGAAGGAGTGTGGTGTAACCTACAAGTTCACCACCCCTTACCACCCACAAGGTAACGGTCTGGTGGAGAGATTCAACCAGACCTTGAAGGGCATGATTAACGGTCTAACAGAACCCATGAAGCATAAGTGGGACGTCCTCTTGCCATGCCTTCTCTTTGCGTACAGGGAGGTGCCACAGAAGTCTCTTGGGTTCAGTCCCTTTGAGCTTCTGTATGGTCACCCTGTGAGAGGACCGCTGAGTTTGGTAAAGGAAGGCTGGGAGGCAGCTCCCAGGAAAACTCCCCAGGATGTGTTTAGTTACATGCTGGCCTTCAGAAAACAAACTGCCCGCTTCAGGAAACTCGCTCAGGCGAACCTAGAAGCAAGCCAGGAAGAAATGAAGAAGTGGTATGACCAGAATGCCACTCTGGTCGAATTTCAACCTGGGCAGAAAGTGTGGGTCATGGCCCCAGTGGAACCTTGTGCCTTGCAGGACAAGTGGACTGGGCCGTTTGAGGTGGTGGAGCGCAAAAGTGATGTCACCTACCTGGTGGATTTGCGGACTCCAAGGAACCCTTTGAGGGTCCTCCACGTGAACCACCTCAAGCCCCACTTCGAGAGGTCCGAAGTGAGCATGCTCTTGGCGACAGATGATGGGGTGGAAGAGGAGAGTGAACCTCTCCCTGACCTCCTGTCTAGCAAGGAGCATGATGGGTCAGTGGAAGGTGTGATCTCTCCCCTACACTGACCCCAGATCAGCAGAGCGACTGTCACCAGTTGTTGGGACAGTTTGCCCCACTGTTCTCCCTGACCCCAGGTGTTACTCACTGGTGTACCCATGACGTGGACACTGGTGACAGCCCTCCTGTGAAGCACAAGATTTACAGGTTGACTGACCGGGTCAAGGCCAGCATTAAAGAGGAGGTCTCTAAGATGTTGGCGTTAGGGGTGATCGAGCCTTCCAACAGTCCTTGGGCCAGCCCAGTGGTCTTGGTCCCAAAGGCTGCTGCACCCGGTGCCACTCCAGACTGTGGTTTTGTGTGGACTACCGTGGGCTCAATGCTGTCACCAGGACTGACGCGCACCCCATCCCCAGAGCTGATGAGCTCATTGATCGGTTGGGAGCTGCCAAGTTCCTCAGCACATTTGATTTAACATCTGGGTACTGGCAGATTGCATTAACCGATGGGGCCAAGGAGAGGTCAGCATTCTCAACCCCAGAAGGACATTACCAGTTCCGGGGGATGCCCTTTGGGTGTAAGAATGCCCCTGCCACCTTTTGAGGTTGGTCAACCAGGTGTTGGCTGGGCTGGAGGATTTCAGTGCCGCCTACCTGGATGACATCGCAGTGTTCAGTTCCAGCTGGGAAGAACATTTGCAGCCCCTCGGTGAAGTGTTGAGTGCTCTGCAGAGGGCAGGCCTCACGATCAAGGCCAGTAAGTGCCAGATCGGGCAGGGTTCCGTGGTGTACTTGGGACACCAGGTAGGAAGCGGCCAGGTGGCACCAGTACAACCCAAGATTAACACCATTCTGGCTTGGGAGCCCCCCAAGACCCAGACAGAGGTGAGAGCCTTCTTAGGTCTCATCGGGTACTACAGGAGGTTTGTTAAGGGCTATGGCACCATTGTTGCCCCCTTGACAGAGCTGACTTCCAGGAAGCAGCCCAAGAAGGTGATCTGGACTGAGTCCTGCCAGAAGGCTTTTAATGCCCTGAAGGCCGCCATTTGCATGGCACCCGTGCTCAAGCCACCCGACTTCTCCAAGGAATTCGTTGTGCAGACTGACGCTTCAGAGTATGGTGTGGGAGCGGTGCGCTCACAACTGAACAAAGAGGGCCTAGACCAGCCTGTAGTCTTCCTTAGCAGGAGACTACTCCCCAGGGAACAGAGGTGGAGTGCCATAGAAAGGGAATCTTTTGCTGTGGTCTGGGCACTGAAGAAGCTGAGGCCCTACCTGTTTGGGACTCACTGCTGGGTTCAGACAGACCACAGGCCCCTCAGATGGTTAATGCAAATAAGGGTTGAGAATCCAAAACTGCTGAGGTGGTCCATCTCCCTACAGGGAATGGACTTTACGGTGGAACACCGTCCTGGCACAGACACGCCAATGCAGATGGTCTGTCCAGGTTCTTCCGCCTTAGTGAAGAGAACTCCCAGGAGGGTGCGTAGTTCTCCCTACTTTCAGCTGGAGGGGACATGTGTTAGACTTGGAATCTTTTGGTGTGTTTCCCCTGAGTTTTTGCTTTCTGGCTTTCCGGTTTTGACTCTGTTGGTGCTGGCTTAGTGTTTCTGCGCACTTTTCTCACTGCTGATCAGTGGCAAAGTACAAGTGCTCCTGTGGTAAAATGTGTTATGGATTGGTGTTTCCATGATTGGCCTATTTGATTTATGTGTCAGTCCCTAGTAAAGTGCACTGAGTGTGCCAGGGCCTGTAAATCAAATGCTGTTAGTGGGCTGCAGCACTGGATTGTGCCACCCACACAAACAGCCCGTAAATGTAACTCTGGCCTGCCATTGCAGAGCCTGAGTACAGTCTGGGACTGCCATGTCGACTTGGTAAGTGCACACACTTGCCAGGCCCTAAACCTTCCCTTTCCTACATAATAGTCGCCCCTAAGGTAGGCCCAAGGTACCCCTATGGGCAGGGTGCATTGTATGTGAAAGGTAGGACATGCATGCCCTGGTGTGTGTGGCATGTCCTGATAGTGAAATACTGCCAATTTCGTTTTTCACTATTGCAAGGCTATCTGTTCCCATAGGCCAGAATGGGGAGTTAGTTTATAGCATCTTATAAACATAACTGACCCCAGGAACAAGATAGGAAAATAAAGTTTAGTATGCCTGAACTCAGAATCTAAAGATGCATCTTTTAGTAAAGGTAATTTTACATTCTATGTTTGAAAATACCACTTTTAGAAAGTAGGTATTTTCTTGCCTAACCATCCAGTGTGCCTCTGCTGGGTTTGTGGATTGACTGTCTGGGTTTTGGATGACAGGGGCTTGGGAGCAGGAGTAGCTCCGGATAGTCTAGGTGGGTCAGGAAAGGGCTGAATAGACCTGGGCTGCATTTAATGTAGGGGGAGGAGATTTCCTTGCACCTGACTGGGCCTGGTCTGCCTCTGACAATGCCGTCTCCACCTCCTGCCAGGAAGCCACACCAGAGAAGGCAGAACTGGTTTTGGCTGGGCACAGACACTCTCTGCCTAAGAGATCAAAGGATTTTGGGATATAAATATTGGGGACCAGACCCCTGAACTTTAGAACTCTTTTTGACCAAGTAGACTGCCAAGAAGAAGAGCTGGAGAAGCTGTGAGGAGGAACTACCACATTGCTGTGTGCTTTGCTGTGTTGGCCTACAGTAGCTGCTTCTGTCTTGGGCAGTGAAAGGACTGGACTGAACTTTCTGCAATCTACTTTTGTGAGTCTCTCCAAGGGCTTGAGGTAGACCTTGCCCCCTGTTCGAGAAGACTCAGGAACAGCAAAAACTTCAAGCTCTACTGCCCTCAGCACTGGGAACTGTGTGTTTTGTGCTGCAACAGAAGAAAAGGCAACCCGACGCCGTCTACTACGCCGCTGCCGACTCCGTGTCCTGAAGGCACCGCAGAGGGTACCGCCGCAATGCCGCACGGCGACCCTGGTCTCACCGATGCCGCCTGCTGATGCTGCCACCGAGACGCTGCTCGCACCGTGACCTGTGGGCACCACACTCCGCACAGCCTCGCTTCACGACGACACCTTGGTATCCCTGACAACGCCGCTCCACGCCGAAATCGACTCTGCTGCCTGCACCGTGGTTCGAGGGCACCACTTGTAAAGTTACACAACGCACCGCCCTCATCCCACACCGCAGCCTTGGCCTACCGATGCTGGTGCCATTGACTCCAGTTCATCAGCCGACGACAGCGCTTCAGCTACGACGAAGCCGCTGCTCGCACCGTGACCTGCCAGCACCGCGACGAGCACCGCATTCACTTCGCACCACTGCCCTGGTCTCACCGACGACGCCATCTGACGCCGCCACCGAGCCGCTGCTCGCACCGCGACCTGAGGGCACCGCACCGCTGCACTTCGCACCGCAGCACCCGACGCCTGCCGACGCCAGCGCTCCTGACTTCAACAGAGAGGAGTTCGATCTGCAACGCGTGTGACTTCGTGGGCCCGAACGACTACTGCACCGACCTCCGGAACCGACGCCTGCAGACGCCGGGCTTTCGGAAGCTCAACGAGAGGTTGCCGATGCCCTGCATCTCTAAAAGGTACTGTTTGCGTGTCTTCCCGACACCGTAGCTGGCCCGCGACGCTGCGGTCAGCCAGAACTGTTTGGATTTGTTTGCTCACAACGCCGTGATAGCCCCGGACGGAGCTATTGACATCAAGGAATTTTTTTCAAGCATATTTTGATAACTGAAGATTTTTAAGTACTGTATTGTGGATTTTTATCGTTTTTGGTCTTGTCTTAAGTATATAAAAATATTGGATATTTTTCTAAACTGGTGTGGTGTCCTTTTGTAGTGCTTACACTGTATTACTGTTGGTTATGTGCAAATGCTTTACACACTGCCTCTAAGATAAGCCTGACTGCTCGTGCCAAGCTACCAAGGGGGTGAGCAGGGGTTATTTTAGGAGTGTAACTCCCTTATCCTGACTAGGAAGAAGGGTCCTTATTTGGACAAAGGTGCAAACCCTTGCCAACTAGAGACCCCCATTTCTAACAAGAACCAAAAACAAAACACAGTATGTGGTTGCGTAGTGGTCTGCTCTAAACTAGTGATGTACACCAATCACTGAGGGTCAAGTACAAATACAGGTTAAAATCCTCACCGCTGACCACCAATGTTAGAAATGGGGGTCTTTAGTTGGCAGAGGTAGCTACCTTTGTCCAAATAGGGACCCTTGCTTCTAGTCAGGGTAAGGGGGATACACACTTTAGATAACCCCTGCTCACCCCCTTAGTAGCTTGGCATGAGCGGACAGGCTTATCCTAAAGGTAATGTGTAAAGTATTTGTACCAACACTCACAGTAACACAGTATTAACACCACAAATGGACACCACACCAGTTTAGAAAAATAAAATATCTTTATCTAAACTAAACAAGACCAAAACGACAAAAATCCAACATACCCAGTTAAAAATATGACTTTAAAAAGGTTTCAAGTACTTGTACCATAGAAATCTATGGATGCGTGACTTTTCACCAAAGTACCTGTAGAAGCGTCAAAGTTCCAAAAGCCAAACAGCCACAGAGTCGGAAAACAAAGAGATGCGACACTCCTGAGACCTTGGGGAGACGATGCGACAGTTCTGCGACACGCAGAGGACGAGTTGCGTAGAATCCTGTCTGTATGGGGAGTGATGCGTCGATTCTTCGTGACGGTTCCGGTTAGCAGGTGATGCGTCGGGAAAGGCTGCCGCACAGGTACGATGCGTGGAAATCCAGGATGCGTCGGCGTTCGATGCAGCGGCGTCGAGCGGCGCTGCGCCGGTCCTCGTCAGCCGCGATCCCTAGATGCGTCGATTTTAGCGGTTCTTCACATTTCTTCTTTCTTCCAGCTCCCAAACAGCAGCAACAACCTCCAGAGGCCCAAAACTGGCACAGGCACCTCTTGGGAGGCAAGAACTCACAGCAGCAGAGTTCAGGGGAGCTGGGGTGAAGTCTTTGTGTCCCTGAGACTTCAGAACAGGAGGCCAGCACACTTCAGGCCCTTGGAGATCTCCTTCAAGCAGGGGACACAGCACGCAGTAAAGTCCTTCTCCTTTCCTTGGCAGAAATAGTAACTGCAGGCCAACCCCAGACACACAGCAAGGGCAGTACTTCTCCTCAGTCTCTCCAGCTCTACTCCTTGGCAAAGGTTCCTCTTGAATTCCAGGAATGATCTAAAGTCTGGGGTTTTGGGTCTGATACTTATACCCCGAAATGTCTTTGTTCTCTTTGTGACGGGGGCTCTGAGCCTAGTTGAAACCTCTGGGGGGCACTCTGTGAGCGCACAATAACATCCATTGTCAGTGTGAGCCTTGGCTCCAGACACACCAAAGAGGGACGGAACCAGCATTGTGGAAGGCAGGCACAGCCCTATTCAGGTACAGGTACTACTCCTCCCACCACTCCAAATGCAGATCAGGCCTATTCAGCCTAGTGCTGACTCATCCAGACTCCTGGAGCCACTGCACCTCCCAGCCCCTGTCACTCCAAGGCCAAACAGTCAATCCACAAAGAGGCAGAGGCACACAGGATGGTTGAACAAAAAAATAGCCACTTTCTAAGAGTGGTATTTTCAAACACACAATTTAAAAACCATCTTTACTAAAAGATGTGTTATTAAATCCTGAGTTCAGGGATACCAAACTCCATTTTTCATCGTATCCCTATGGGAAGATATGCTTGTAAAATGTTACAAAGCATTCCCCATTCTGTCCTATGGGGCAAGATAACCTTTCAATAGTGAAAAACGAAATTGGCAGTATTTCACTATCAGGACATATTACACACTCCATTACATGTCCTACCTTTCACATACACTGCACCCTGCCCAGGGGGGTACCTTGGGCCTACCATAGGGGTGCCCTATATGTAAGAAAAGGGAAGGTTAGGGCATGGCAAGTGGGTGCACTTGCCAAGTCGACATGGCAGTTAACAAACTGCGCACAGGCACCGCGGTGGCAGGCCTGTGACATCTTTTCAGGGCTACTCATGTGGGTGGCACAATCAGTGCTGCAGGCCGACTAGTAGCATTTGATTTACCAGCCCTGGCACACTCAGTGCACTTTACTAGGGACCTACTGGTAAATCAAATATGGCAACCAGGGAGAACCAATCATAATAACAATTTACACAGATAGCATATGCACTTTAGCACTGATCAGTGTCGTGTGGTCTGTGGCCTCATGGTCTGCCTTGCTAAGTTGTCTTGGGCCTAGCTGCCATGATGCCTTTTTGCGCACGTTACTTTGTGCCTTTGTTTTTCCAGCCTCTGCTTGTGCCCGGCTATTTTAGAACTGTCTGCATTTGTGCCTTTCACCTTTCCTCCTGTTCCCTTTGGGTTTCGTCTGCACATCATAAACAAGGTCGAAAAACAATGTCCCTTGTTCTTGCTGATCTGGTCAGCCCCTCGCACTTAGACATAACACTGAATGCAGCTGCACTGGAGAAATTCGTGTGCTTTTAATATTGTGGTTTTCACGGTAAGAGACACTTGGAGAAAAACTTTTCCAGAGAGAAGAGCTGTGCTTGTCTGATGATGTAAACCTTGCATCTAGATATTGAGGTATGAGGGTCTGCCCGACAAAGCCCAGAGGTCTTCTATTTTTATAATAAACTAGCTAATAGCACGGGGAGGTTGGTATGGTCATTTAGCCCTATATCCACTGCTTTATGAAATGCTTTCCCCGTTTGTATTCTATGGAATTGTAACTATGCTTATTATTTTATCGTTATGCATTATGCTGATAGTACTGGCACGTGTACTGAATCTTAGAGCACGATAGTTGAAATAAACATTTTAAACTATACTGTGTCGCTGATTACGCACGTTGTGGACAGGTATGAGTGAGTTATGAAAGGGTGATCTTGCTCCCGCGAGTCCTGAGAGAGAGAGACCGTGTTCTGGGTTGTCTAATCATTGGTAGCATCGTTGCTAATGAGACGCTAAAGCTAGTCAGATTGGGATTGTGGGTACTAAGGTGTATGGTTGGTTACTCCGAGGTCCTATTTTCCTGTGCATAGCTCTGTGTATGTGCAGAATCCCTACAGCATGGCGCCACCAACGAAGTGGGCTGCTTATCTGCGAGACGCTTGAGTAGTACTTGTGCTTGTGCACAACACCCTTCGCAGACGCTTCCGGAGGCGTGTGTGAGGGCGATACCTCCTATATTGACGTTTTTATAGGTTCTTTCAAGCTTGAAGTTGTTAAAAGGTGTTTAAATAAAACCCTATATTGTGCTGTCTCATACTAGGTTGTCGGATATTTTTAGCCTTAAATGGCTGTCCAAATTGCGGCACATAGCCGTGCATCGCTCCGGGCTCATTTGACAGCGTATGGAGTGCCTGACGTGGGTGTCGATCTGATCTTTGTGGTACAAGCGGATCCTGCTTACCACTTTGAGGTGTTTTACTCTTGGGTCACTTTCCCGGCGGTGGATGGGAATGATAATTTGTTCCATGAATATACAGCCACCGCTCTTCCTAATCTCTATAGGCCTTATCGGAATCTTGAAGTACCGCTCACGGCATGGCAACACCGTGTTTGGTTTAATGGTGCCCTACCCCAACCGGTTACCCCAATTCGTTTAGGCCCCTTATCGATTGAAGGGGCCACTTGGCCAGTTTTGGCCGGGTATACCCCACATCCGCGTTATATGACGCTAGCAGTTGCTGAACTGCGTGACTTGCATACGTCTTTGATACGTGTGCATAGAGCTTTAGTACAGTATGTTACAGGCAACATCCAGGGAGCCCCGCCTGGAGTTGCGGCACATCCAGCTGGACCAGGTGGCGTAACCATAAGTCCCGTCATGGTTAATTCGGTGATGGGCAAGCGCCCACAAAATAAGGACGATTTGCCTTATTGGCTTGCAGAGAAATTTGACCAGCTGGAGGCAGTTTTTCCAAATACTTCTCCTGTGGAAAAACACAAGATTTTAACGATTAGTTTACCAAAAGACTTGATCCCTGAGTTGGCAGAATGCAACAACTGGGGTAAGGTATTCGCAGCAGTATATGCGAAGTGTTTCGGCACTCCTTCCATGACAGTTCTCCCCTCTGTAATTAAACGAGTGCAGGATGAGCATGGCCCTGAAGCGGCTGTGGAATTAGGGATGAGACTGGTGGGAGTGTTCGATGTAGTAGCTGATTTAATCCTTGCGAATGTCAAGGGCGATGCAGTTAACTTTCAAGTAGCTAATGCTTTGGCTTTGGTCCCAGAACCGGACA
The DNA here is from genome assembly GCA_963921515.1 of Calotriton arnoldi. Taxonomy (NCBI): domain Eukaryota; kingdom Metazoa; phylum Chordata; class Amphibia; order Caudata; family Salamandridae; genus Calotriton; species Calotriton arnoldi. Next base: position 59,092 of record CAWUFW010012804.1, on the reverse strand, counting down.
AGCCGCGCAAATTACCGAAAATTATTGCACAGGCTTACAAAACCAATAGCCTGGGAGTCAAGCCTTTTGCTAAAACGCAAACACAATCGCAACCACAACCAAAAACTCAATCTGAGAAAGATGAGAAACCGTTCTTTGCTAAAAAGAGCTGGAGGTTGAAAAAACAGGGTAAGCAACAGAAGAAGCCAGGGTCGCGAGGCGCTTCCCCGGTTTCCGTCTCTTCTGAACGCACTTATGATTTGCGTGATAGAGCGAGAATTAAATCTCCAGAGAGATTTCAAGTCCCTGATCCGCGTTCTCCTCGTTCTTCACAGGCACCGTCGACCTCACAGACAGCTGGAGATCGTCAGGATAGAGGCAGGGGTCGAGAGGCTCCACAGGGACGAGACCAACCTCGACAACAAGTCTGAGGGAAACCAGAAGAATTTCCACGGTCTTGCCCACAGTTACAGAAGAAGAAAGTTGCAGCTGTAACAGCGAGGTATGCCACAAACGGTGAGATCGAGACTCCTGAATTGGACGTGGGCAGTGACGTTCCTAGACAGCGCCGCGGAAGTTACCATAGCGCGGGAGGCACTACGTCCTCATGTGGAGGCGACAGCAACTGATACATTCATTACTGTCGAGACAGCAGACACCAGAGTGGCACCCCCTGACAGACTATTTAATATTGTCCTTCAAATTGAAGGTGACATTGAGCGTGTTATAAAAGGGATTTTTGGGAGAATCTGACCTCTTCTTACGACATTCTGTTGGCAGAGGCGGATTGGCCGCCTCCATTCGTACTTGCTGCGCGTAGAGGGAGGAGGTAATCCTTCCTAGCTTTTCTCGTCATGTCCCCAAGGACAAAGCGGAAGCTCCTTGCAGCTGAGTGGGCTGTGTCCCTGGCTCCAGCGTTATACCGCAACCATGTGGGTTGGGATGAAGATTCTCCCCCCCATGATATTCCTTTGCGGTCGCTGCCACAGCCACAACCCCAAAATCCCATCAAGCGGGAAGCTAAAGGTCCCGTTTCCGAAATTCTGACACAGTTAGAATATCAAGGAGTAATTGAAACATGCGTGTCACCCATGAATAATCCCCTTTTCGCGGTTTCTAAACCCGATGGATCGTACCGCCTAGTTTTGGATTACCGACATTTGAACTCTCATTGTCGGACCTTTGCGGTGCAAAACACACACAGTTCTGCGCTTGTAGACAGTCTTGTTCGTAAAAAATATAAAACGACGCTTGACCTATCCAATGGATTTTATACGCACAACTTAGCCCCGGAGTGTAGCCAATGGAGCGCTTTCACTTCCGGTGGTGAACAATTCAAATTCCGGCGTTTACCCATGGGCTACAAGAACAGTCCGGGTGTATTCGCCGCCCGTGTTGTCTCTTTGTTGGACAACATAGACCCAGATGCGTGTTCGTACGTCGACGATATCTATCTGACAGACGACGAATTATGGCTGCATCTTTCCCGAGTGGACCGCATTATTCTTGAGTTTGCGGATTTAGGTTACAAATTTAACTTCGCCAAATCTCACATTGCTGAATTTACCATTTTGTTTTTGGGCTATGAGCTCAATAATGAAGGTAAGGGCTTAGCTCCCCATTTCCTGGAGAAATGTGCACTTTTGTGCCCTCCAACCACTCTGAAGAAGCTTCAGTCTTTGCTGGGTTTTCTGAACTTCGGGCGTACTTACATTCCTGAATATTCCCAGCGTATCAAGCCTCTGTATGCCTTGATACAACCTAAGTTTTCGAAGTCATGCTGGCTTCCCGAGCATTCCTCTATTCTGCAGTCTTTGCAGTCCGATCTACTTGAATCTAAATTCTTGTTGACTTGTGATAACCACACAAACCTGGTGATTAGAATCGTTCCAGGGGCAGTGGGTTTCACGTACTTCACCTTTAATGAAGGTGACACAGTACCGATTGCATACAAGTCACATCTATAAACTTCTGCAGAAATGCGCTTTTCCTCTGTGGAGAAAGTTTTGACTGCAGTGCAAATGGCGATTCTAAAGGAACGCGCACTGGCACAGGGAAAACGCATTTTGGTGGTAACACCATATCCTGCCCTTGAGGCAGTGACGAAAGCAAGTGTACCGAACTCTAAGGCTTTGCACCCCCGTTGGATACAATGGGCAACATCTTTGACGTCCCCGGATGTCACTTTTATCTTTGATTCCTCTCTTCAGACACAGGAGTTCTTACAGTATGAATTTGTTCATCCTCCTCCTCTGTCTATGCTACCGCTTGAGGAGTACGAATATATTATCTATACCGATGGTTCGGCACAACCGGCCACGGGATCCAAGCATGCTTATTCAGCAGCATGCGCTATTGTTGCAGGTACCATAGTGAACGGCGAGTTCAAATCGACTGTAGTGCACACTCAGGCACTAGGAGACAGTACTGCACAATTGGCCAAGCTGTGCGCTTTGGTGCTCGCACTTGAGTTCGCTAATCCTGATGTGACAACTCTTATTGTGTGCGATTCTTACTACTGTGTCCAGTCTTTCAATGACAATCTATTCTTTTGGTCGCAAAACGACTATAGAGATGCAAAAGGCAGCACAATTAAGCATAAAATGCTTTGGGTTCGAGTGGCGGATCTGAAACAACGTCTGCCTCTCACACAGGTGATTCACACTCTTGGCCACCAGCGTGTGGGCGCACACGCTGTCGGTAACGGTTTGGCAGACGAAGCTGCCAAATCAGCAGTAGCCACGTGCTCAGTAGCGGCAGTTACAAGATCCATGACTAAAATAGATAATGATATTTTGGCAGCAATTGCTGTGACAAAGGAAGGTGCTACTTACCAACGGGGTTTCCCTACCAAATACTCTTATCAATTAGGTCCCGAACAGGCTCCTTACGTAAGAATTCCGAACGTTGGTGATCGGCTGATTCCCAACATGGACCGCAGACTTTCCTTGATAACAGCCGCACACGAAGGCATGGCTTCGGCCCATGCTGGCGTGTCTGCGACGGTTTCCATCTTGCAGCAGCGTTACTGGTGGCGTGGTTTATATAAACAGACCCGTACTTATGTGCTTTCTTGTGACGTTTGTCAGCAAATTAAGCCTTCCACGGTTACACGACCACCACAGACACCGCTCTGCATTTCTAACAGACCCTTTGGGTGTGTTTACCTGGATCACTGCGGTCCCTTCTCTTCAGACACTGCATATAAGTACATCTTGGTTGCAGTGGATTCGTGCACACGTTTCATCTGGGTTTGGCCACAACGGAGTGCTGACGCTCGAAATGTCATAAGGGATTTGCGTGTCTTTGTGGGAATTTTTGCCTGTGGCACCTTCCATTCTGACCAAGGTCCAGCGTTCGCCTCTAAGGCGTACAAGGACGCGATGGGGTCACTGGGGGTGCGGGTGAAATTTTCGTCTCCATATCGGCCTGAGGGCAATTCGATTGTTGAACGAATGAACCGTGACTTAAAGCAATCCTTGACAGCTAGAGTCTTAGGTACTGGCAGGAACTGGCTGGCCCACTTGAATACCGTACAACGTGCACTTAATAATCTCCCTAGAAGACCTCTGGGTGGGCGGACCCCATACAAAATGCTCTTTGGCATACGAATGTTTGTGCCCGACCTTGATGGTCTAGACATGGCGGCGCAATCCGCAATCTTTGATGTAGATAACCATTCTACTATGTTAAAGGACTTACAAGAAGCCCGAGACAAACTTGCAATCAAACATTTACCTTCAGCCACAGACGCTGCGCTGCAGATTCCGGTTGCCGGCTGGCTTCCGAAGGTTGGAGACCTGGTCCGAGAGAAGGTGGAGAACAAAAAGAATTTGGCCCCTCTTATCGTGCAACCGGTTCCAGTCCTTGGCTTGAAGGGTACTCGTACAGTCATCTTACCACCACTTCCTGGTCGCAAGGAGAACAGATACATCTCAGTGGAGAATGTCAAGTTACAACATCTGGCCGATCCTGAATAGTGTAACACCAGCAGTCTCTTGTCCAGTCATTTCCCGGACAAATGTTTGTGGCCTTCCAGCCCGAACGGTCACTGATGTTGCCATTGAGATGGTAGATTTGCCTGATCGCTTACTCGACTACCCGGATTTCCCCTGCAACGAGGAGACCGAGTATACCTACCCCTCAACCGAGTCCGTGGCTCACTTACCAACAACGCCACTGAGCCCAACACGTTATTCCTTTGACTCGGATTCCACCTCAGCACTTATCCCGTCCAGATTCAGTATTTTTATATCCTGGTTCAGAGACAATTTTTTGATCCCACCATGGACATACATCTGGCTGGTACTATTCCTGATTTTTCTGTTCATGTCCATAGGCTTTGTGACAGTTTTTTTTCTACTCATCAATGGTCACTATTTACCAGAACGATCTGCTGTGAACTGTGTCGCTGGAACTTTGGCTCCGCATTCTTCTTCTCACATCATGAAGCGTGACCACACATTAGTGAACATTTCAGCTTTCCCAGTCGCTGATGGCATCGTATAGGATGCGGTAAATTTCCAAATTCATGGACCAACCGAGATTATTAATGTACCAAATGTCCTCCGTGTTTCAATGGGTGATGTCGTTAAAAGTAATATTCATTCTGACGATTGGGATGTACATGCAGTCGAATCGTTATTTGCTGATTTGAAATATTATGCTGCTTTTAATGCTGAAGATTTGTACATGAATTCTGCAAGTTATGCCGATTTGTATTGTTACCAGCATTGGGGCAACCACTTTCTCCATAAACCCAGTACCCTTCGGGGTCCTTTTAATTACACCCAATGGGAACATTGTCCGACCCCTTTGCCAGGTAGCTCCCAGACTCTTAGAAGTAAGTTTACTTATTCTACAGACTTTGATAGATCGAACCCTGGGTCCTATTATTTTAAGTTAAACACTTCATCCACTCAGAAAATCATGTTGACCCACACCAAATTGCTATATTCGGGTTCCTTTTTGAACGCCTTAGCGGTGGGTGGTTATGAACACTGGCAGGACACCATTGACCTAAAATCTATTTGGGGCACCAAATCATGGCAGGTGCAGGGCATGGAAGCCTTGCACCGTGCTTGCCTAATCTCGGCCCAAATTTTATTTTTAAATCATACTGTCTATCAAACGACCTGTTGGGGTTTGGCTACTTCCAAGCAATTAAAGGCACCTTCCATTCCCGTATTGTCCTCCTCTCCCAACGCAAGTTTGCGCTTAAATATGTCCCTTACAACGTTGCAAGCTTTGTTTCAGAACAATTCGTTTAATGTCTCTACGTTTGTTCAGTCGCCCTGGTTGGCCTGGCCCATAGCATCTAATGCCTGCCAACTGCGTTTTCATGACACGGATCATGGTTACAAACGGGATAAACCAGATCCAAGGTTTTCTGACTCTCGTACTGTTACGACATATTCTGTTGGTAAATTGTGTAAACAGTGGTTGCAGCACTCTTCCTTAGATTCTGTTAAACAACATTTATCCCTCCTTTCAGGCACGATTGATCTGTCCGACTTTGTTCTGGGGCCTTGTGGTCCTCGACCAAAGAGGTTCATTTATGAAACTTACAATGAACTCTGGAAGCTTTCGCAAATTGAAGCTGCTTCCCGTCTTAGGGAAATCGATCAAGCAAATTTAGAAAAGGTGCTTGCTGTTGTTGACAATAGTATTAATACCCTGTCTTCCCGCATTTACACATTAGAGAATATTGTTTCCTCTGTTGTTGATATTGTACAAGATGATGTTTCTGTGTTGTATCATGGTCAAAATCAATTGCGTTCTGTAATGCAGTTTGCATGGACTTTACACACTTAAACTGGGTAAAGTTCCTTGGACTTTTTAAACACCTCTGCATTGTTCTTGCCTTTTAACTTGACTGAAAAACAGCAATTCATGTCCATGAAGGATGCAACATACACTCTGTTACATATCGAGAAAATAGAGCCCTTACCATTCTCTGTGGCGGAATTGGATTCTGCGGTGTGGCTAGTTCACAGGGTTATCGCCTTGCCTTTTTCTTCATTTGAATTCAGTTCGTGCATGCAACACTTTCCTGTGGGCCTTTTTCAGCCCTTGGGCAGTGCTTTCCTGCATGAACTTTGGTCCCTGCCTTTCATGTATAAATGCCTTAGGGATGGTAAGGAGGTTTTTCTCACAGGGGAGTCATGCGATTCTACTGTGGTTCATTCCCTTATTTGCAAAAACATTAAATTGCACGGAGCTTGTAATGTTTCGGCTCCGAATCTTGCTTGTGTTTTGAAGGGCATTCCTGCTCCTGCTATTTCTCCTACTTTCACTGTGCTTGCAAATGGTAGCTATCTCCTTCTGAATAATCAGGACTGTTGTGGCATGCTAGCCGGCATACCCTATAATGTAACGGTTTCCCACAGGGTTGTCTGTTGCAAAAATGTGCTTTTTCCTCCCCCCCCCGCACGACATCATAGATAGTTCTATTTGGACTTCCATTCCGACTTGAAGGCAGATTTCAATAAATTGAGCAGAATAAAGGCGCTATTATTGAACCAGGAGGTTATGCTCACGTCCGCCTGGGAGACGTTCATTCTCCAGGTGGCGAGTACCCACAGTGAAATACAGGCCCTTTTGAACACAAACCTCCCACAGCATTTCGGTGAACTGATTCACCGTGTTTTTAATGCCTCGCGCACCGAAGGTCTTGTGCACTTTTTTAAAGTTGGGGGCTCTGGCCTTGTTACCTCCTTTCAAACTATCTTTGGTGTAATATCAGCTTTTATTCATTCCATTTTTTCCAGCGTCTTTGGCGACTTTCCGTTGATCCTCGCCTTAGCGGCTGGTATATTACTTTTGGTCTGTGTGCTACGCAATGGCTGCACTTCCTGGGGCCCTCCTCGACCACGGTCGTCTCCGGATGCTCCGTGAGCGCCTCCTCGCCGGCTTCGGCGTCCTGCCATTGGCGACACTCAGTGTGTCCTATAGACTTTCTTCTCGCTTTGCGTATTACACTTGCGTGCAACCTGTGATGTCTTGCATCCGATGTCCTTTCTCATGGTCCTTGGATTATTGCCTCTCCAATACGTCTCTGTCTCTCCCGGATTTTGTCCAGTTGGTGGGTCCCTTAGAGGCCCATGAACGAGACTGTTCCGGTACTGGCTACATGGTGCGTGCGGCTGCACTTGGGATTTTGGCACAATGGGATGTCTGGGCGGCTGCTCAGACTCTCCTACAGCAAAGTTATATTGAGTATCACGCAAGTTGTCCCGCAATGCTGTTCGCTGCTCCCTCTTGCGAGGAACATGAATGCAGTTTTGATTTATTGGACTGGATGGCGTCTCTTTTTTCTGACGATTCCAACGATGTCCTCTTGGAGAGTGTGGCGTTTTTCTGCACTTACACTCTATTGGATTAGGGGGCCTCCGCTTTCAGCGTCCTGCCTCCCTGGCCTTTTTTATTATGCATTTTTTCTTTTTTTTCCTCTCCCATTCATTGTCCTTCATTGAGGACTATTCCATCACAGACTCTACCGTTCTGCTCCATCCATTTGAACTCTGTCTTCGTCCTATGTCTTCGCCAATGGACTGACCAGGGGAGGGTGGTGTCAGAAGTGGGATTGTTGTAGGGATTCTGCACATACACAGAGCTATGCACAGGATAATAGGACCTCGGAGTATAGTGGTGAACCAACCATACACCTTAGTACCCACAATCCCAATCCGACTAGCTTTAGCGTCTCATTAGCAACGATGCTACCAATGATTAGACAACCCAGAACACGGTCTCTCTCTCTCAGGACTCGCGGGAGCAAGATCACCCTTTCATAACTCACTCATACCTGTCCCCAACGTGCGTAATAAGAGACACAGTATAGTTTAAAAATTTTATTTCAACTATCGTGCTCTAAGATACAGTACACGTGCCAGTACTATCAGCATAATGCATAACGATAAAATAATAAGCATAGTTACAATTCCATAGAATACAAACGGGGAAAACATTTCATAAAGCAGTGGATATAGGGCTAAATGACCATACCACCCTCCCCGTGCTATTAGCTAGTTTATTATAAAAATAGAAGACCTCTGGGCTTTGTCGGGCAGACCCTCATACCTCAATATCTAGATGCAAGGTTTACATCATCAGACAAGCACAGCTCTTCTCTCTGGAAAGGTTTTTCTCCAAGTGTCTCTTACCGTGAAAACCACAATATTAAAAGCACACGAATTTCTCCAGTGCAGCTGCATTCAGTGTTATGTCTATGTGCGAGGGCTGACCAGATCAGGAAGAACAAGGGACATTGTTTTTCGACCTTGTACTTGATGTGCAGACGAAACCCAAAGGGAACAGGAGGAAAGGTGAAAGGCAAAAAGGCAGACAGTTCTAAAATAGCCGGGCACAAGCAGAGGCTGGAAAAACAAAGGCACAAAGTAACGTGCGCAAAAAGGCATCATGGCAGCTAGGCCCAAGACAACTTAGCAAGGCAGACCATGAGGCCACAGACCACACGACATCAGCAGTGGTAAAGTGCCCAGAGTCTTAAAACCAACAAACACAGGTCAGGAAAAAATAGGAGGGAGAAGCAAAAGGTTTGGGGATAACCCTGCAAAAAGGGCCATTTCCAACACTGTCTTATCCATAAGGCAAACATCGTGCAATTTCATGTCTTGTGTTTAGTGTTTTTTCTGCACCTGCATATTGCTTCCTCCCTTCTACGATCCATACAAAATCTAGTTTATAAAACACACACAAAGGCTGTCTCAGGGATTCAAAAAAGGCTCATGGTTTGTAGTTGGTTTGAACATAGTGGTACAACTCTCATTGATATATTAATCTTACTAAGGATTCGCCAATGGTATGAAGGAATCTTTTTTCTCAATGGTCCTGTGAATGAGTCTCCTGATCAATGCTGTTTATATATGTTATAAATTGGCTGTCAACAAACGCAATCAATGTAACTGGGGAATTTCATCAAAAGACTATAGTGATTTAATTAAGAAAAGCCTCCTCAATAACCTTTCCATTCGTTATGTTTTCCTTCGTAAACGGTAATCCCGAGAACAGTCACAAAATTGTGAACATCAAGTACAATTAGCATGCACAAAAGCAAACAGGTTACACAATGGGAACCACTAAACTGTGAAAAAATCCCTCTCTTTCTCTCTTGTTGAGTGAGTCATATTAAAGCTTATTTAATTGTTTCCTCTAAGAGCAGCGCATTCATATAATAAAACCTTGTGCTTGAAAATCATAGCAGTTTCCGGGACCCAAACAGATGTTCTTTTTTTTTTCTTTTTCTAAATTGAAATCCATATAAAAAGAAACATTTTTATCCATACATACATCCGTATAATTCATTAAACGTATCGAATAGTACAAAATCATTGAATAACACCAGTAGGCCTAAAAACAGTAACTCCTAAGATCAGTAAAAAAAAGAACAATATATGCATTTAAGCCAGGATTCAACAGATGAAACACATAATGTTTGAGACATCCCCCACTACCAATAGTCACCCAGACTACACAATTAATTGCACCTTAGATTCCTTAAAACGTATGCAGAAGAATCAGCAAGTCTATCCAGAATTATTTTTCATCCTATATCAATTAATACAGCTATATATCAATACAATCTTCAATTGCTAATATTGCTATAAATAGGGATCAAGCATGCTGAAAATACCTCCTGAAATATAGGCACAATTTTAAGATCTTAATCGAAGTAGACTGCCCAAACCATCTCAAACTTCTTAATCATCCCACTTCGCAGTGCATAGACTCGTTCGTTTTTTTTAACTTGCTTCATTTTCCGGACCCACTCATTTTTGGTTGGTATAAGATCTGATCGCCATCTCTGCAGCAGAAGTGATCTAGCAACAGCCATTGTGATATATAATAATTTGATCACCTTGTCAGAAAGATGGAGATCTGGGTCATAACCAAGCACCTTCAACCGGATATTCGAATCTATTGTAATTAAACATTCGGCTTCAAGGTAGCAAAAAATGTAATTTCAGAACCTCTGGATCAGGGGGCATTGTGATATACTATGGGGCCGATTCCGATTCGGGCCGGAAAACGTACCGACCGACTTGGTACGGGACTTCAATCCAACCGACACGTACCGGCGTCGCCCGACCTGGGTAGTACGATGAAATGCATGTGAATCACGACCGACTCGTACGGAACACAAGCCGAACGACCGAACCGGACGGAAAGAAGCCATCCGGCCGGAAAACCACGCGAATCGAACCGACCGACACGCACCAGGAATTAACCCGAACGAAACGTACCCGCAAACTCTGACCCGTGCAGTACGATGCAATGCGTGGAAAACCAGACCGAGTCCCACGGAGCTCAAGCCGTACGACCGACACGCATACAAAAGCCAACACTCGGAGACCGACGCGTACGCCGCACATGAAACCTAGCAGAAACACAGCGTGAACGACTCGGAGAAGCTCGCACGAGACAACTGCAGCGTCCCACTCGGTCAGAAGAACGTCTCCTACATGCACAAAAAATACAAAGGGAAAAAAAAAAAAAAAAGGGCCAAACAAGCAATGACAAAGTCAATAAATACAGGGGAAAAAAACATGGAACAAGGACACACCCCCAACTCCACCCATATAAAGGCCACAAATCCCTACCATGATCCTTTGCAAATTCAAATGACCTGCCAGCACAGAACACCATCAGACAGCAACCACAGACACACTCACAGCTCATCCATCACACAAGCCACACACCATTAGCACCTCAACAAATAGCACCCTCACATACACCCAGCAAAACCTACACCCACACACCCTCACTTGCACACCCACACACACATCAATCACCACCACCACCCATCACCATGCCCCCAAAGAAGAATCCAAAGTTCCTAGACAGTGAATTGGAAGTCATGGTAGATGAGATCCTCAGGGTAGAGCCCCAGTTGTTCGGTACATTGGTCCAACAGACCCCCATGTCGCAGAAAACCAAGATGTGGGAGAGGATTGTCGACAGGGTCAACGCACAATCACCATGTTTGCGCACAAAGGAAGACATCCAGAACAGGTGGTATGATGTGCGCAGGAGGGTCAGGGACCTACTAAAGAAGGATTACATCATGAGTCAGCGCACCGGCAGTGGCCCTCCTGCCAAACCACTATACCTCAGGCCCTGGGAGGAGAAGGTGCGGGCCATCCTACCACCAGTGAGCTTATATGGACTATCAAACATCCCAGAGCCTGGTGAGTACACAACTAATATAACCAATATTGTGTGACAATACACACACATCACTGTCAAGTGGATAGTCAAACCATGCACCCTTAGCAAATCCACAGCAACCAAAAGATAATCACCCCAAGATTTGTCTATCAGTCAGATAAACACAATACATGCCATCTCATAGTGATATGTAACTGTGTCATGATATGTACAAACCTAACTACAAATACAGCAAGGCAGTGGCACAAATATAACCAACAAACACAGTTAGACATTTTGCCACCACTAGAACACCACCTCACAGGGAAGCTCACTGAAAGGAAGGAATTATGTGTATGCTGGTGAAGTCAGTGTAGCCAATAGCATGATGGGAGTTGTAGTCACAGATATTGCTCACCCTCACAATTGTCCCATCAACACCACTCTGAACAATGCACACATCACAGGGAGTGGAAAACAACTGACAAGATGGCTGACACTGGGTACTGCTGTGGGGAGCACAAGGCCCTGCTGGGAACTGTGCACCAACCAACAGCAGGACACCACTGACTGACATCCTGAAAGACAACTTGCACTCCCTGCAATGGAAGCACGTTCCATGGTGGGATATCTGGCTGGGTGGGAAGGAGGACTGACAGCTCTGACCATAGTTATAAGCAGCTTTCCTTACACACCCCTTAACACAAACTCCACACAACTCACCTGGGAGAATGCAATGCCTCACACTCCAATTAAATATCCCACAAAGAACCACCACCCTGGGTTATGCTGTGTGAAGCACAGGGACACTCTTGGGACTTGTAGCCAAACAAACGCCAGGACAACACTGTCAGCCATCCTGTCAGCACAGGCACACTACCCCACAGGGAAGCAGAGTCAAAAGGAAGGAAGTATGGGCATGCTGGGAAGGGGGGTGTAGGCAATAGCATGATGGGAGTTGTAGTCACAGATATTGCTCACCCTCACAATTGGCCCATCAACACCACTCTGAACCATGCTCACATCATAGGGAGTGGAAAACAACTGACAAGATGGCTGACACTGGGTACTGCTGTGGGGAGCACAAGCCCCTGCTGGGAACTGGGCACCAACCAACAGCAGGACACCACTGACTGACATCCAGAAAGACAACTTGCACTCCCTGCAATGGAAGCACGTTCCATGGTGGGATGTCTGGCTGGGTGGGAAGGAGGACTGACAGCTCTGACCATAGTTACAAGCAGCTTACCTTACACACCCCCTTAACACAAACTCCACACAACTCACCTGGGAGAATGCAATGCCTCACACTCCAATTAAATATCCCACAAAGAACCACCACCCTGGGTTATGCTGTGTGAAGCACGGGGACACTCTTGGGACTTGTAGCCAAACAAACGCCAGGACAACACTGTTAGCCATCCTGTCAGCACAGGCACACTACCCCACAGGGAAGCACAGTCAAAAGGAAGGAAGTATGGGCATGCTGGGAAGGGGGTGTAGGTAATAGCATGATGGGAGTGGTAGTCACAGCTCAACATCGCCCACCCACATGGCCCAGCAAGCATCACACTGAAGCATGCACACCTCACAGGGAGTGAAAAGCCACTTCAAAGATGTCTGACAATGGTGATCTGTTGTGGGGAGCACAAGGCCCTGATGGGAACTGGGCACCAACAAACAACAGGACACCACTGACAGCCATCTTGCCATTGCTGTCACACTCACACACAGTGAAGTCGACTCCAAAGGAAGGAAGTATGGGCATGCTGGGAAGGGGGGTGTAGGCAATAGCATGATGGGAGTCGTAGTCACAGATATTGCTCACCCTCACAATTGGCCCATCAACACCACTATGAACCATGCACACCTCACAGGGAGTGGAAAGCCACTTCAAAGATGTCTGACAATGGTGCTCTGTTGTGGGGAGCACAAGGCCCTGCTGGGAACTGGGCACCAACAAACAACAGGACACCACTGACTGACATCCTGAGAGTCAACCTGCACACACTGCAAGGGTGGCATGCTTCATGGTGGGATAACTGGGCTGGGGGGAGAAGGAGGGCCGGATGTCCACCAAATACCACCAATGCTGGCCATGCACACACCTCAACATTCACATTGAAAAGCTTCAGGTTGGCAGGACAATGTGCTACCCCAATATCAACCTCTGACTGTGACAACTGAGGACAATGCAATGTACAGGGCTGCATCCAGAGGTACAGTCACAACTGTCAGGTGTGTGAACCATTGATGCCTGTAGAAACATAACATACATTGTGTGTCTCTTTCAGAAACAGGTGATGATGGGGACACAGCAGCAGACGATGAGGAGTCCTTGTCCCAGGCTCCGGGGGACACTGAGCTCAGTGGTGTGGAACAGCCTCTGCCCTCCTCAGATGGCGAAGACCTACCTGGCACCTCCGGTGTGAGTCATCATGCAGCACCAGCAGGACCAACATCTGCACCCCCTGCACCCACCCCTCCAACAACTGCCAACACACAGACCACCCCTGCCAACACGGACAGACCAAGGACCGCCGATGACAACAGCACAGGGACCCCGGCCCAACGTGGAGCAACGGACTACTACCCCAGTAACAACCCCCAAGTGGGCCTACGGTCACCTGTGCGTGCCAACGCAGATCCGGCACGTGTCGCCAGGGGTGGTGGGAGGGGTGGGAGACATAGGTCGCTGTTTGCAGAGGGGTCTGGACTGCATGATGACCCACAACTGGCACGCATTGCTGATGCGTACCAGAATAGCACCGGAGAGGTCAGCCAGGTAGTGGGGATCCTCAAGGACATTCAACAGCAGCAGGCTGCCCATCATGCCCGCTTGGACTCACACATGTCCTGTGTGGAGACACACATGTCCCGTGTGGAGACACACATGTCTGGCATGGAGTCCAAGTGGGACACATTGCAAGAACTGACAGCGGTGCATAGGGACATATTGATTAGCACCAACATGGCCACACCTCCCTGTGTGCCCACAACATCTGGTGCTGCAACAACTGCAACTGCCACAGGGAGGGAGGATGACTCTGGCGGAGAGTCCTCTGCACCACAGCAGCCTGCACGTGAGGGTCCCCCCCCCAAAGAAGAGGGGTCGTCCGAGGAAGGAAAACTGAGAGGTTGATGGCCATGTACATCCCCCAGGAACCCAACACCTGTTCTGGAAAATCTCCTTTGTGTGCAAACTGTTCACCTTGTCGAATGCAACCCAACTCTCCCACATGACATGGGGAGCTTAAGTTGGCCCAATGTGTCAGATGACCGTGGACTTTACTCAGGACATTTCTGCTACCAAGACTTCCAACTCATCTGGGAACTTTGGATTACAATCCCAATGTACAGCACCCACCATCCTGTGCACTATCCTCACACATGTATGGAAATAAACTCACCAATACACCATACTTGCCTCTGTTGTGATTCCAACGTGGTTTCTGTCATGGAGATGGTGATCTGCTAAATGACACTGTGCATGCTAACTGCCACAGCAAGTTCAACACCGTCATGTGAGTCATGGAGACGTGACACATATGAGGGAGACACACCACTAGGGCTACACAACACATACACACCAGGGCCATCTGACTCATCGCCTACACTGATGTTGCCAGGAAATGCAGTGCAATGCACAGACACCACACCTATTCACAGTCTGTGTTAACTAGCCCACAGGTGCTGTAAGCACATGTCAGTCAGATGTGTGACCACAGACAACGCACATCCCAAAGTGAAGCACAAGTTTATTACACATTTGCAACATGTTGTTTCCACTACAGATGCAAGGTAATCCTACGTGGCAGGGGACACACAGTCAACAAGTGTAGAAGAAAGAAAGTCCAGGGGTGTGTGGCACATCACCTATAGGGAAACGACTGCTTCCACCCTGGAAGTTGAATCATGGTGTCAGGGGATCACAGTTCACCAAACAACTCTGAAAGTACCCTGTGAAGGACAGACATGACACACAGTCAAAAGCTCCGAAGAACAGGACAGAACTGCAATACTCATGGCCAATACATGTCACAAGATACTCACAGAAAACCAAGTTAGCATGTCAACACTGTTGGGGAGAACAGACTACCTGTAAGGACACATGGCTGCACGCTTCCAGTCAAGTAGCACATGGCCACACTCAAACAGCACCAGAGCACCACCAACACATATCACGCTAACTCAGATCATTGGCATGACAGCTCTCTGGATACTCACATTCAGCTGAAGAAGTTGGTGATGAGCTGTGTGCGGACATCACCATCATCATCATCATCACTGGCATCGTCGGCCAGGATCCTCCACAGGTGGCGGATGTTGGTCATCGTCATCCAGGATGAGAGGCAACTCCTTCCGCACTGCCAGGTTGTGTAGCATGCAGCAGACGATGACAATCTTGCACACCTTTGCTGGGGCATATGGGAGGGCCCCTCCTGTCTTGTCCAGGCAGCGGAAGCGGCTCTTCAGGAGACCAAATGTCCGCTCGATCACTCTCCTGGTCCGACCATGTGCCTCATTGTAGCGCATCTGGGCTGGTGTCACAGGGTTCCTGAGGGGTGTCAGCAACCACGGCATGTTGGGGTATCCGGAGTCACCTACAGACAGACAATTCCACATTAGCTGAGTTGGAAAAGAGGGCGGAATACAACATAGCAGAACACACACAATGGTACAAAGTCAGTACACACCTACAAGCCAGGCAAGCTGGTTCTGCATCTGCAACATCATCCTCGGGATGCGACTACACCTCATCACGTAGGCATCGTGTGCCGAACCAGGGAAACGGGCACACACATGTGAGATGCACATATCTGCAAGACATACCACCAGAGCATTGATCGAATGATAATGTTTCCTGTTCCTGTATGCCTGCTCATGTGCCTGTGGTGGCACCAAAGCCACATGTGTCCCATCAATGGAGCCAATGACATGTGGCATCCTCCCCAGGGCATAGAAGTCACTCTTGACGTCAGTGAGTTGTTGACGTTTAGGGAAATAGATGTACTGGTTCAGGCATCTCAACATTGCCTCCAAAACATCGCATAGCACACGGCTGAACATAGTCTGTGACATCTCACCAGCAGACGCCACAGTGTGTTGAAAGGTACCGGTGGCAAAGAAGTGTAGGGCTGCCATCACCTTCACCTTGGGGGTCAGTGCTGTAGGGTACGGCCGGCCAGGTTGCAAATGTGGGGCCAAGCGCACGGCCAAATCATCAATCAGCTGCCTGGTGAAGCGGTACCGTCGGATGCTGTCACGTTCCACCATCGTTGCAAGGTCAGGGAATGGTCTATGGACAGCTGGTGCCCTGCAGTGCATAGGTGAAGAAAGAAAGATTGTCAGTCACCCCACATATGTGGCATTGACCATACTCAATATCACATGATACATCATTACGAGACACAAGTACTTGATGTGTGTGCCGTTCTGTATGGACATATGTGGCACCTACATGGCCATCATCTGACATCTCAGTTCAACATGTGTTGACAACAGGTTCCAGGTTGTGCTGTGGGAAACCATTAGGCTGTGTCACAGTACCCATTTACTGCTGTCACGTTCCAAACCCACACCACAGTGGCATGTCTGGACAAATGCGCCACAGGCATCACAGCTCATTGACAGGTTGATTCCCAGGGACTCTGTCTTGCCACATGGACACTGGCATGACATGGCGTATCATGTACACGTCAGCAAAACAAACATGACTCCCACAGGTAGTGGCCCCTGTTGCCTCCGCAGGACAGACATGGACGTCTGTGACACACACACGCACAACATCAAAGTCCATGCACAAACAACATGGATGTGGAGACTGTCTCCCATTGTGCACATGGAATCAGAGACATCGGAAACACAACATGCACACAGACTGTGGAGGGCCATCACTATTGTGGCAATGGGTCACCCTGTGATGTACATACCTTCCCACATGGGACTCTGGGGGTATGTGACATGACATACACATACACAACCTGGAAATGTGACCATGCCACATGCTCAGAAATGAACAGTTGAAAACACAGTGGTCATGTGCACAACACACAAAGGATCCTGTCCCCATGAACACGTGCACAGCCTGGGAGTGGCTGCCCCCAAGTGCCACCACAAAAACCACATGTTGACCCCCATACACAGATAAGGTAATGGAGCCTTACATGCCTTAGGATACAGTGTGGACAGGCTGTGGTGTTGTAGGTGTGCCCCTGAGTCCCTGGCAAGTATATGTCACTGGCATATGTTCACCAGCGACAAGCATGGTGACATATGCGAGTGACCTGTACAGGGACGCGTCGTACAGCAATGGACCGATCGGTGTGCACGCACTGGCCATTGAATCTGTTATGTGCGGGTACGCGTTGTACAGCAATGGACCGATCGGTGTGCACGCACTGGCCATTGAATCTGTTATGTGCGGGTACGCGTTGTTTCCCGGAATACGTGTTGTACAGCAATAGACCGATCGGTGTGCACGCTCTGGCCATTGAATCTGTTATGTGCGGGTACGCGTTGTACGGCAATGGACCGATCGGTGTGCACGCACTGGCCATTGAATCTGTTGTGTGCGGGTACGCGTTGTACGGCAATGGACCGATCGGTGTGCACGCACTGGCCATTGAATCTGTTGTGTGCGGGTACGCGTTGTACAGCAATGGACCGATCGGTGTGCACGCACTGGCCATTGAATCTGTTGTGTGCGGGTACGCGTTGTACAGCAATGGACCGATCGGTGTGCACGCACTGGCCATTGAATCTGTTATGTGCGGGTACGCATTGTTTCCCAGAATACGCGTTGTACAGCAATGGACCGATCGGTGTGCACGCACTGGCCATTGAATCTGTTGTGTGCGGGTACACGTTGTATCCCGGAATGCGTGTTGTACGGCAATGGACTGATCGGTGTGCACACACTGGCCATTGAATCTGTTATGTGCGGGTACGCGTTGTACAGCAATGGACCGATCGGTGTGCACGCACTGGCCATTGAATCTGTTGTGTGCGGGTACGCGTTGTACACCAATGGACCGATCGGTGTGCACGCACTGGCCATTGAATCTGTTGTGTGCGGGTATGCGTTGTACAGCAATGGACCGATCGGTGTGCACGCACTGGCCATTGAATCTCTTATGTGCGGGTACGCGTTGTTTCCCGGAATACGCGTTGTACAGCAATGGACCGATCGGTGTGCACGCACTGGCACTTGAATCTGTTATGTGCGGGTACGCGTTGTACAGCAATGGACCGATCGGTGTGCACGCACTGGCCATTGAATCTGTTATGTGCGGGTACGCGTTGTTTCCCGGAACACGCGTTGTACAGCAATGGACCGATCGGTGTGCACGCACTGGCCATTGAATCTGTTATGTGCGGGTACGCATTGTACGGCAATGGACCGATCGGTGTGCATGCACTGGCCATTGAATCTGTTATGTGCGGGTACGCGTTGTACAGCAATGGACCGATCGGTGTGCACGCACTGGCCATTGAATCTGTTGTGTGCGGGTACACGTTGTATCCCGGAATGTGTGTTGTACGGCAATGGACTGATCGGTGTGCACACACTGGCCATTGAATCTGTTATGTGCGGGCACGCGTTGTACAGCAATGGACCGATCGGTGTGCACGCACTGGCCATTGAATCTGTTGTGTGCGGGTACGCGTTGTACACCAATGGACCGATCGGTGTGCACGCACTGGCCATTGAATCTGTTGTGTGCGGGTATGCGTTGTACAGCAATGGACCGATCGGTGTGCACGCACTGGCCATTGAATCTCTTATGTGCGGGTACGCGTTGTTTCCCGGAATACGCGTTGTACAGCAATGGACCGATCGGTGTGCACGCACTGGCACTTGAATCTGTTATGTGCGGGTACGCGTTGTACAGCAATGGACCGATCGGTGTGCACGCACTGGCCATTGAATCTGTTATGTGCGGGTACGCATTGTACGGCAATGGACCGATCGGTGTGCATGCACTGGCCATTGAATCTGTTATGTGCGGGTACACGTTGTACAGCAATGGACCGATCGGTGTGCACGCACTGGCCATTGAATCTGTTGTGTGCGGGTACGCGTTGTATCCCGGAATACGCGTTGTACAGCAATGGTCAGATCGTTGCGCATGCATTGACTAGGGCCTGGCATGGCAACGGACGCGTTTTCAAAGTTTCAACCAGTCTGATGCAGTGAATTCAGTTGGCCAGCCACAACAATGTTGCAAATTCATGGGTGTCATGAAGTTTAACTTTTGAAGGATGCTGTGGGCGTGTATAAGTGGTGCAATTCCATGGATTGGCCAGAATCAGAAGATGCAAACGACTTGGACCTATCACTTTGGACACATGGGACAGTATCTGCCTCTGCAGCACACATATAATGCTGGCTGTTCCCCTGAGAGCTCACTTGCCTGCACTACATGCTCCAGGACGACATCTGCCACCAACACTGCTGCTGTCCCTGCATCCTCTGGCTACTGCAATGGCACGTACTGTGGAGAGAGCCCCAGCCTTCAGCCTTGAGGAGAACCAGGCCCTGCTGGACAGCCTCCTTCCACAGTACAGCAAGCTGTATGGGAAACCAGGGGAGCAGGTGAGTGTGCTGTCCACTGCCTTACTAATTGTGCATGTTGTCTGACTAGCAAGACTTACAGTGTGCACACCACTGGCTAGCATGCTCACTGAGTAGTTCTCAGCCCCCAAAGTGTGTAGTCACATGCACTGAACAGGTACAGTGCAGTAACAGTGCATTCCAAAAAGCTTTTACTTCCCAGACAATGATACCATGTAGTGACTGCTGGCAAACTGTCCATAGCCATAGTTGCACTGCCTGTGTACATCATATGACCCTGTGATTGAGACATGTATATCCAACTGTGCGATGCACGTATATGTTGCATGTGTAGTAATGGCATTTTCACTTTGTCATCCTCACAGGTTGATGCCCACAAGAAGCAGGAAATTTGGCTGACCATCGCCCGGGCAGTAAGATCCGTGGGGGTCTACAAGCGCCAGATCCGCAACTGCCAGAAGAGGTGGCAGGACCTTCGAGGCTGGACCCGGAGGATCGCAAGGGTCCAGCTGAAGCTGTCGCCTCCTCGCAGGAGGGGCGGACACCGGACCATGACCCCCCACATGCACCGGATCCTGGCGGTGGTCTTCCCTGACCTGGATGGGCAGCTGAAGGACAGACAGCAGCAAGGAGGGGGTGAGTCCATGACTGCACTGTGAACTTTGTCTGACATGCTATGTGCCCTCCTCTGGCCTGGTTAAACTTCCACAGTACATCAGTCTTGTGGTCCAGGACCCATGTCCCTCAATTGTGACATGCACACTCCTCATCTGATATGCAGGTGTGGCCCTTACAGTCAGGAAATTGTGTCACTTGGGTACTGTGTCCTTGCATTTTGCTTCGCTCAAGGTGGGGGACAGCATTTGTTCCTGTGACTTTGTGGTGGGAATCATGGGTGGGTCAATTGCCTACACAATGCCTAAGTTCTGACATGTAATCTGGGTGTAACTTTGATATGTGGTCCACTTGCTGATCTGAATCACCACATGTCCCTGGGGTATTTGGCACACCCCCATGCTGCGGGTGGGAACAATGTTTGGGCCTCAGGAGTATGTATATGAAGTGTGTCACACATGCTTAGCCACCTGCCTACTGTCCAGGGCTCATCACTCTTTCAGGTGGAGCAGGACAGTCATGCCTACTCCAGGGCATACAATACACTCTGTACTCCCACTCCCGTGTATCAGCTGACATGTTGTGATCAGTGAAATGTTCCCCAGGTGTCTGCCTCTGTGTCGTTGTGCTGTGGCTTCGTTGTCAGGACTACTGGGATGTTTATCGTTTAGGGCTCAGCATGCCATCTGAGATGTGACCATGAGAGATGATACTTCTGTGACTTATAGGTGTTTGACCACTTGCTGTGCACACAGGTGTATGCGACTGTGAATTCCAGGCAGCTGTTTTTCATTCACAGCAGACTGTGAGGTGCTCAGGTTCATAGAGTTGTGTTTCATGTCTCCCATATGTCCAATTGGCATGACGTGGACAAATAAGAGTTCAGATGATGTGGTTTGTGGGGGATGGACATGTGCTCTTGTCAGCTACAGAACTTGCATTCCCCATTACCTAGGATTGTGACACAGTGCAGACTGTTGTTGGCTGGCTGCCATGGCCATGTGACTGGAGACAGTGATGTATGACTTTGGAGGCATGCCTGTGCCATGGCATTAAACTTCCTAAGAGTGATCCTGCAGGGGAGTGACATGTGCAACATGCACCCCATTGTGGCATTGACTATCCGGACATGGGTGCATCATGGTGTCTGGTGCTGGTATGCATCACATGCATCTCTAATTGGACTCTGGCCATCCCTTTATCCGGACACCTGTACTGACTCAGTGGCAAGAGATGTGATGTGTGCATGTTCACATACTTCACCGTGTTCTATGCAATGTCCAACAACTGTGTACGTGGTGCATGTGTCCACCCTGGGGTCTTACCATCCAACAGGCCCAAGACAGATGGGTGCAAGGGCAGGAGGGGTGTGAGTGCCATGGTTGACCATCAGACTGACAATTGGCTTCTCCTAATCTGTGTGAGCACTTTTGGCACTGTTCAACTAAGGATGCCAGGGCTTGATCTGTAATGTGCTGTACTTACTGTGGTGTGTGCGGTCAGTGCAGGTGACTGATGTTTGTCTGTTTCCCTAATTGTTTGCAGATACATCCACGGCCACAGGAGGGGACAGCTCCACGGACCAGGAGGAGCAGCAGAGCCAGACTGGGTCAGGAGCCGAGGAGTGGTCGGAGGGACCCAGTGGCACGGAGGGCGAGGGGAGCCACACCAAGGAGTCCTCAGCACCATCCACCTCAGCTGAGGACCACAGCAGCTCGGAGGATGACTCCCTTGTGGAGGCGGTGTCAGCAGCCACCACACCCTGGCGAGTATGTCTGGCCCCGCCTCCACCACCACCACCACCGCCCTCCCATTGGCTCCCATTCCCATTCCAGAGGTCTGTGGAGGCTCCTGTGTTCGGGAGCGTGTCTCCTTCGTGCCAGGCACCGCAGCCCCTGCCCCTGTGTCCCCTGCTGCCCTGAGTGAGGAGTCTGTGTACCTCCTTTGCCAGCTCCATGTAGGGCAAACAGCAATGCTGAGTGTCCTCCATGCACACACCACTCTGTTGACACAGCTGGTGTCGTTCATGGAGGGCATCTCAACGGGCATGTCTGCCCTACAGAGGAGCAATAGGTCCATGGACTCCTCACTGACGGCAGCAGTGCCCCTCCTCCAACAGTCCATCACCCCTCCTACCGCTGCCCCATCCACACTTCCTGGCACCCTACCTGTCCATCAATTGTTGTTTTTGCACCCTACCTGTCCCAAGCACATGCACACCTGCACAATCACCCAAACACACAGACATGAGCAGCACCGAAACACACAAAACAAGAGCAAAACGTGCACACAAGCATCCTCAGGGGACTGATACCACACCCACAGGGGATGGGGAACAGACACACACACAGGCATCCACAGTCACTCCGCAGTCCTCAATATCCTCTCCCTCCAAGACCCCTTCCCTTGCCTCACCTGCAACCCCACCTACAAAGCAGCTCTTCCTCTGTGACCTCGGCCTCTTCCCCTCCGATCCCGTTGATCCAGCATACAGGGGGAAGAGGAAGTCCACCCACACAGAGGGGAGTGCCCCTTGCCCCCGGGCACCCTCCCCCAGGCGCAGACAGACTGAGGCCCCCACCCGCAAGTCCCCCCGGGCCCAGAAGAGCAAGACCCCGCCGCCGCCCTGCAGCTCAAACACCAAGTCTCCTTCCTCCATCCCTCAGGCCCCCACTCCACAGGTTCCCCCACCACACCCTGCCCCAGGTTCCCCCACCCACAGATACACCATCCCCAAAATGATGCGGCCTTTTCCACCTACCACTTGCTCTTCCAGCCCCCCCGCTGCACATGTTTGTGCCACTGGTGTGGAGACCGTGTCCTCCCCCTCTGTCCTGCCCACCTTACCTGAACCCCATTCTACTCCCCTGGAGATGGGCACTGCAGTGGAGTCCACTACCACCCCGTCTGACTTGGGCACTGCAGTGGGGAACCTGTCCACTCCATCTGGCCAGCCCACTGGAGTTGTGCCCGCACCCACACCATCTGACTCATGCCCCCCAGTTGTGCCGGCACACACCATGTCAGACACCTCCACTGCAGTTGTCAGTGACTCTCCAGCACCCACCACCCCTTCCCTGCCTCCTTCTGGTGAGCCCTGATCCTGTCCCTGCGGTGCCTGGCCTGCCCCCCGTAAGCCCCTCCGAGGGGAATGTCCCTGCTCCATATCAGTGCAGGCAAGCAGAGGGTGACATCTGCCACTGTCACCCTGTTTGGACTGAACTGTTGGACTGGCATTGGCCTTTTTATTTTTGCTGGACTTTCATTTTTCAGACACATATGCTGAATAAAGCTCCTTTCTGTTCTATGGTGGTTTTGCTTCAGATGTACATGATGTTGATGATGCTAACCATGCCCTTGCTGCAGTGATGGTGATTTTTGATATCAGGAAAATGAAGTGTTACTGTACAGGACCCCATGTGGTCCAGGGGGAATGTGTCCTATCCTGGTGTGTATCCATGTCATCCTTTGCAGCAATGTGAGGGTGTCATGTTTTCAATATTTGGCAATGGGATTTCCTACTTTTATTTGCAATATCACATCTGTGGCTTACACCCCTGCACATCTGTTGTGCTTGCCATTGTTCAATTTGTCTATTTCCCTGACCGTGTGACCATCTCCACTGGACATGCAAGTTTGGGCATCAATGGGGAAGGACTCATCTGTGTTATCAGTGCAACTTGCTATACATGTGTGTTGGATCTGTGCAGATGATTTCGGTGACACTCCCATGACCAGGCTGATGTGACGAGAGCCTTCATTTTGTGCTAATTGTTGACTGAGTGACCAATTGTTCTGCTGACATGATAGAGCCCTGCAGAGACAACGTATGGCACAGCTTTCCTTACACAGGAGTGGAGTCCCCTCATGGCAGTGTGTAATTCCGTGACATTGCCTGAGCCCAAGGTGTGTGTTGTGTGAGCATGTCTGTGTGTGTTCACTTACATTTTGCTACGCAGGCTGGGATCCCTAGTGATGTTCCTGTTTGTGATGCTTGCTGAGTTGACCTATGTTCCCCCAAAATCTTCGCCCTGCGTTCTCTGGGATGTGGGTGCATGGCACATTACTGGTCATCAGGGTGTCATCCATAGGTGTGTTTGCTGTCAGGGCTGAGTTTGTGGGCAAACGCAGATGAGACACAGTCAGGATTCCCCTTGGCACTTGTTGGTTACACAAGTCATGTAATTTACAGTTTGTGGTAGCTTTCAGTGATTGTGACACGTTGTGTGTGTGAGACTGCTGC
Source organism: Calotriton arnoldi (assembly GCA_963921515.1). NCBI lineage: Eukaryota > Metazoa > Chordata > Amphibia > Caudata > Salamandridae > Calotriton > Calotriton arnoldi. The sequence continues at coordinate 34,508 of CAWUFW010012804.1, read as the reverse complement.
CACTCCTCAGTGTCAGAGCTGCAATGTTGGAAGTTGTCTATGTGTGTTCTTTGTGGGTGAGCTTGGCTTCTTCATTGGTGTGTGACTGTGGCCGGGATCCCATTGGTTGTTGTGGATTTGACGTCATGCCCATGTACAGCGTACTGTGCAGTGTGTCAGACATTCACGAGTCTGGTTGACTGGCCATGTGTGATGGGTTTCTGCACCTTAGTTCCCACCACCACCCCTGGGATTGTCATGGGTGTATGTGCAATGTCACCAGTCCATATGAGCTTCACTGCTGCACATTGGTGGAGATCAAGGTGTGTGGTGTTGAGTGTGTGCAAATGAGAGTTGTTGCACGGCTAGACCCCTACCTCCATATTGGCCTTGGCTGAAAGGCCGTGCTGATTGATTTGTGCTTGTGTAGGTGTGATGGTAGTTTGTTGCTCAGGACACATGACTGTGGTTCACAGTGTGAACGACATCTAGCTTTGTCATCACAGTGGGATTGTCATGCATGCCAGTGTCACCACAATGTGGTGTCCCTGGGGGTAGTGCTGTGGTGGGTCTGTCTCTTGCTGTGTTAGTTGCTGTTCCTACAAGCTTGTGTGACATGTGTAATTTGGGCTCCCTGTCATCTAACAATGCCTGATTCGCCACATAGGGGAATCCGATCCATGAGTTACTTTTGTGTGGCACTGTATACACATCTGTGTAATTGGGATTCAGGCCTCCTCATGTGTTGTGTGGTTGCCTGGGGACACTGGCACACCGCCCCATCACCTGTTGTGTTTGATATGAAAACCTGGCTCTTCCCCAAATAACCGATAGTGACTTCATCCGCCTACTTAGCGCTGGGATGCCTTCGGGTAGCCATGCGCTCTACAAATGTCAATTCATTCATATGCAGTGTGAGGCTGCCTGTTTGTGTTTGTGCATCTGCACCACTGCATTGGCATATCTTTAGTGTGCCATTGGCTGTATGTTGTTTGGTGGGTTTCCCCTGCTGTCCCTGGGACTCCTAGGTCATCAGTCAGCACAATAATCATGGTTTGTATGTCCCATTGCTGCCATGGTATGGTATTTGTTCACCTCACATCTACAGTCTCCACAGGTATCTATATTTGTTTGTCCATTGGTGCAGATATGTGGGTCTGCATTATGATGGTCACTTCTGTCATTGTGTTATTGATGAATGTTGACAATGTCAGCCCCCATGGGTGATGTTTGTCTGCACATGGCCAAAGGTATGTCTTATTTGCACTGCACTGTTTGCCTCACCCAATCTATGTTGCTATGGGACACAGGCACTACTATGCCACTGATGTGTTTGTTCTTGTGTGACCAGGAATCATCCATGCTGTTTGGCATTTGCAGCTTTTTCCATGACAACACTTACATTTTGGTCACTGTGATGATGGGGGTTTGGACCCCATTGCCACAATGTTCAAAATGTGCTTCAGCTATGGACCCCACACTTACATTTTGGTGACTGTGATGATGGGGGTTTGGACCCCATTGCCACAATGTTCAAAATGTGCTTCAGCTATGGACCCCACACTTACATTTTGGTGACTGTGATGATGGGGGTTTGGACCCCATTGCCACAATGTTCAAAATGTGCTTCAGCTATGGACCCCACACTTACATTTTGGTCACTGTGATGATGGGGGTTTGGACCCCATTGCCACAATGTTCAAAATGTGCTTCAGCTATGGACCCCACACTTACATTTTGGTGACTGTGATGATGGGGGTTTGGACCCCATTGCCACAATGTTCAAAATGTGCTTCAGCTATGGACCCCACACTTACATTTTGGTCACTGTGATGATGGGGGTTTGGACCCCATTGCTACAATGTTCAAAATGTGCTTCAGCTATGGACCGCACACTTACCTTTTGGTCACTGTGATGATGGGGTGTTAGACCCCATTGCCACAGTGGTCATGGTCTGCTTGCATTGTGGAGGCCACACACATTTATGTGTGAAACATGTGATAGGGGGTCACATTGTATGTTCAATGTCATGTTCAGTGTTGTAGGCATTTGACACAGACTACACACGCTTGTCATGGTGTTGGGGGGATGTGTTTTTCTGACATTCCTTATGTTGGAGTGTGCTGGTTGTGTCATGCACTACCCGTCCTATGAGTAGGGGTGGTGTTGGTGGTAGGCATCCATCCCCCTATGAGTGGGGATGGTAGTAGTGACAGGCATCCAGCCCCCCCTGAGTAGGGGTGGTGGTAGTGGTAGGCATCCAGCCCCCCCTGAGTAGGTGTGGTGGTAGTGGTAGGCATCCAGCCCCCCCTGATTAGGGGTGGTGGTAGTGGTAGGCATCCATCCCCCCTGAGTAGGGGTGGTGGTAGTGGTAGGCATCCATCCCCCTATTATTATTATTATTATTTTAAGCTTATAAAGCGCACAGCTACCCCCAACGGAGGTGTCCCGGCGCTAGCGGATACAAATGAAGGTGAGGGGAAGCTAAAAATGTCGAATCACTGTGTACTAAGGGAGGCTGAAGAGCCAAGACTTCAAAGCCTTCCGAAAGGTAAGTTCCGACTTAGCTTTCCTAATGTGGTCTGGCATGGAGTTCCACAAGGTTGCGGTTTTAACGGAAAAGGACCGTCCTCCTATTCTGGATTTAGAAAACCGGGGATAATAAGGCGCTCAAGGTGGTTGGATCTAAGGGTCCTTGACTGATAATATTTATGGACTCTCTTCATGAGATATTGCGGGCCAATATCGTTGAGTGCTCTGTAGGCCAGGGTCAGTGCTTTAAACTCGGTTCTTCTCTTGATGGGCAGCCAGTGAAGGCTGCACAGATGCGGGGAGATATGGTGCCTTAGCGGGACGTTTCTAATAAGCCTGGCTGCCGCGTTTTGCACCATTTGCAGTTTCCTGAACAGGTATGCTGGCAGCCCCAGGTACAAGCTGTTCGCATAGTCGAGCTGTGACGTAATCACCGCATGGACTATGGTTTTTCTGCAGTCCATCGGCAGGAAGTGCAGGAATCTCCGAATGGCCTTCATCTTCCAAAAGCAGGACGAGGAGACATGGCTAATCTGTGTCTTGCATGACAAAGTAGTGTCCAGTTTGAAGCCGAGGTTTCTGGTGGATGAGACAGGGAGGGGAGAGGGATTGAGTTCTGCGGGCCACCAAAGGGCGGATAAAGGAGGGGAGGGCTTATTGAAGAAGAGTACCTCCGTTTTTTCTGTGTTCAACTTTAGGCAGTTAGCAGTCATCCATATGAAGATATCCATAAGACATTGCCTAAAGTTTGAGAAAGCCGCCTCAGAGTGATCTTGGAAAGAAAACACGAGCTGGGTGTCATCCGCATATGAGACAACATCGACACCGTGTTGCTTTATCAGTGAGGCGAGGGGAGCGAGATAGACATTAAAAAGGGTCGGGCTGAGGGCCGAACCCTGAGGTACTCCACAGATCAGAGGGTGAGAGTTGGAGGTGTACGGGTGTAGCCGGATTCTCTGGGAGCGGCCTTCTAAGAAGGATCTAAACCAAGCTAGGGTGGTCCCCATGACTCCCAACTGTCTGAGCCTGTCTAAGAGGATCTCATGTGAAACCGTGTTGAATGTCGCCGACAGGTCCAATAGCACCAGCATTGCACAATTCCCCCTATCCATTGTCTCCCGGATAGTTTCTGTCACTTCGAGTAGTGCTGTCTCAGTGCTATATCCTGCTCTGAATCCCGACTGAGAGTCATGAAGTAGTTTATTGGTTTCAAGAAACATGGATAATTGTTTCTGCACTACTTTTTCAAGGATCTTAGCAGGAGCTGGTAGAAGGGAGATAGGTCTAAAATGTTTTAGTATTGCAGGGTCTGCATTCTCCTTCTTAAGAATCGGTTGAACAACAGCAATTTTCCAGCTAGAAGGATAAATGCCAGTTTCCAATGAGGTGTTCCAGAGCTGATTTAGGGCAGGGTTGAGCAGTGGTGCTAAAATTTTATAAAGCCTGGCCGGACAGGGGTCCAGTGGGGACCCTGATTTAGTTATTTCCAACTGCTTAAGGGACGTATCCAAGTCAAGAGGGCTGAATTCAGACCATGTTATTGTTGGAAAGATGAAGGACCGTGATGTATTTGATAGTTCCGTCTCAGGAAATGCTGCGTAGATGTCTTGGATCTTCTCCTGGAAGAAGACCGAGAGATCCTCACAGAGTTTGGCGGAGGGGACAATATTACTTTTCATTGTCTCAGGTTTAAGGAATCCTTGAATGATTTTAAAGACTTCCTTAATGGAATTGTCTGCTGACTTTATTTGATTAGTGATATGGTTCTTAATAGTATTACGTTTTAATTTATGGAATTGCTTTATCGCCTTTCTATACATATTTTTTGCTTCAGGATCGTAAGCTTGACGCCAGACCCGCTCAAGTTTCTTGCAGTGAGTTTTTCCTAATCGTAATTCTGGTGTGAACCAGGGGGCAGAAGGTTTAATTCTGACCTGCTTCATTATTTTCGTGGGAGCTATATGGTCCAGGGCTGAACTGACCCAGTGGTTAAAAGTTACGGTATCGCTGTTCGGGTCTCCGGTCAATATCAAAGGGGTGTTTGTTAATATCGGGCCTAGTGATTCAGGATTAACTTTCTTCCAATCTCTTCTGGCTTCGTGTTCGTGCTTCCTAGAGTTATGATTCATAAGGATGGTTAGGTGAAAAGGAATAACACTGTGGTCTGACCATGTGAGGGGAATTGGATCTTCAGTTGTTAGAGTAGGGATATTGGTGAAAATGAGGTCCAAGGTGTGGCCAGCCACGTGTGTGGGCTTGTGGACCAGTTGTTTAAGGTTCAATCCTGTCACTGCTAATTGAGTGGCCAAGGGGCATAGATCATTGTCCATATGAACATTAAAGTCTCACAGTACTACGAAGTTGGTGTATTTTAATGAGAGATTAGCAATCAAGTCACAAATTTCCCATAGCTCAACGGGCTTAGATGCTGGGGGTCTGTAGACCAATATTCCCGCAATGGTGAGAGTAGGGGAGATTGTGATGTTAAAGGACAGTGCTTCTATCAGGTCAGTGTGATCGATCCTTTTATGTAAAATCTCCCAATCATTTCTGATGATCACCGCAAGTCCACCCCCCACTCTATTACCCTTTCGGTTTACTGATACTATTTTGTATCCTTTTGGGATAGCTATCGAAATGTCAGGGTTAGAGCTCTCTCTCAGCCAAGTTTCCATGAGGAAAATCAAATCCCAAGTTTTTGATTCTAACAATAACCAAATGTTCTCTGCGTGCTTTGGAAGAGATCTGCAGTTGATAAGACAGGCTCTCATTTTAATGGTTGCCCTGTTACTGGCGGACCATAGCTCTGAGGGGACGGCCTCTTCAAAGGCTTTACATTTTCTTCCCAAAACCTCTTTAGTAAACTTAAAAGAACAGGACTTACAGCATACTCCTAGGTTGTGAGGCTCATGATCCAATATGCTGGGATCAAAACAGATTGGCCAAGGACAGGCTTTTGAGTTAAGTTCCATAATTTGCTCCCTAGACAACATAATTCTTGTGTCTGATTGGGAACAGGCAGCGTGGCTGGCGCTAGTCGCGGGCCAGTCGCGGATGGGCGCAGACGGGCTGGCCTTAGGCGCGCCATTGGCGCGCCCGCTGCGCGTCTGGGCCGGCATCCACCTAAAATAGTGTTTGCCGGAGAAGGTCCTACCTCCGCCGTCCCCCGGAAGTGCGTCACTCGCAGGGGGGGGCCGAGCAATTGGTCTAGGCAAATGGTCAGAAAAACGCCCTCCACTCGATCGGCACAAGCCGTGGTGGACCGGGGCAATGACCAAAGAAATGCGGCGTGACAGGGCGGGGGAGAACGCTGCATCTGTCAGGTAGGTCAGGGAGCTAGCGAATAGTAAGGTTAAAAACGAAGCAGTGTTAATTAAAAGAAAATGCTGTGAAATTTTAAAAAAGCAACAATGCTGCTGGGCGATATATCAGCAGGTAAATAACAAGCGTAGCTAGCGCCTCACCAAGATAGCGCGTCCGCTGCGCGTCTGGGCCGGCATCCACCTAAAATAGTGTTTGCCGGAGAAGGTCCTACCTCCACCGTCCCCCGGAAGTGCGTCACTCGCAGGGGGGGGCCGAGCAATTGGTCTAGGCAGTTGGTCAGAAAAACGACCTCCACTCGATCGGCACAAGCCGTGGTGGACCGGGGCAATGACCAAAGAAATGCGGCGTGACAGGGCGGGGGAGAACCCTGCAACTGTCAGGTAGGTCAGGGAGCTAGCGAATAGTAAGGTTAAAAACGAAGCAGTGTTAATTAAAAGAAAATGCTGTGAAATTTTAAAAGCAACAATGCTGCTGGGCGATATATCAGCAGGTAAATAACAAGCGTAGCTAGCGCCTCACCAAGATAGCGCGTCCCCTATGAGTAGGGGTGGTGGTAGTGGTAGGCATCCAGCCCCCCCTGAGTAGGGGTGGTGGTAGTGGTAGGCATCCAGCCCCCCTGAGTAGAGGTGGTGGTAGTGGTAGGCATCCAGCCCCCTGAGTAGGGGTGGTGGTAGTGGTAGGCATCCAGCCCCCCTGAGTAGGGGTGGTGGTAGGCATCCAGCCCCCTGAGTAGGGGTGGTGGTAGTGGTAGGCATCCAGCCCCCTGAGTAGGGGTGGTGGTAGTGGTAGGCATCCAGCCCCCCTGAGTAGGGGTGGTGGTAGTGGTAGGCATCCATCCCCTATGAGTAGGGGTGGTGGTAGTGGTAGGCATCCAGCCCCCCTGAGTAGGGGTGGTGGTAGTGGTAGGCATCCAGCCCCCCCTGAGTAGAGGTGGTGGTAGTGGTAGGCATCCAGCCCCCCCTGAGTAGGGGTGGTGGTAGTGGTAGGCATCCATCCCCCTATGAGTAGGGGTGGTGGTAGTGGTAGGCATCCAGCCCCCCCTGAGTAGGGGTGGTGGTAGTGGTAGGCATCCAGCCCCCCCTGAGTAGAGGTGGTGGTAGTGGTAGGCATCCAGCCCCCCCTGAGTAGGGGTGGTGGTAGTGGTAGGCATCCAGCCCCCCTGAGTAGGGGTGGTGGTAGTGACAGGCATCCAGCCCCCCTGAGTAGGGGTGGTGGTAGGCATCCATCCTCCTATGGGTGTGTATGGCATTGGTGATAGCCATCCCGCCCCTATTGTTCTGCTGTTGCTGGTGTACGTCATTTCTGCATCTCTATGTGTGTGTGACATATGTTGGGTACGTGTCGTTTGTTTGTGTAGTGGGTGTTTGACTTACCGTCTGCGCCATACGCATCCGTACCGGTCCCGGTAATAGATGTAGAGTATTGGTAGGACCTGCGCGATGGGATTCATGGTTTGTTCGCCTCGTTTGGGTTTCTCGTGGCTTGGACTCGTACCTGGCTTGTCCCTCTCGTCGCCGTGGATCGTCTTGTGGCGCGAATCGGAGCTTATGTGCAGCTCTCCCGGATGCTCTGACGTGCCGGACGTAGCGACGGGTTCGGCACGTACGGAAGGCGCATCGTACTCGTCCGGCCGGAAGGTGCTGTGTGTTTGCTTCCGTGCGACTCGATTCGGCGTTTACGGATCAGGCTCGGACGGGGAACAGGAGCTGGATTTGGTGAGTACGGCTCGCTCGGAATCTGGGCTGTTATGCGCATCGTACTTGTTCGTTCGGACGACTGTTCGACTCGGTCGGGAAACACGCATTCGGCTTGGTTTTTTTCCGGGCGAATAGTGTTGGGTGCGCTTCCAGCCGAGATCAGAATCAACCCCTATGTGTCCAATTGGCTGAAGGATGGTTTAGGCAACGAAAACACTGCCCAGATTGGTTGGGATAAACTTTAGATAAAAAGAGTGGAGTTCTATAAAGTAGCCATTTGCTAAAAAATAACATCCTACGCCAATTCGCGCCCCTTAGCGTGCAAAAGTTGAGATTATTGACAACAGACCACATGCTCGCTGTGATTTCCATCTCCTCATGTTTTCCCCATTTGGTTATAGCTTTCTCCACAAGATCCATACCTTTGATAGAGGCTAAGCGCTTTTTCCATTCCCCGGGTTTCTTAACTTTGGGCTCATCTAGCAATTTGTACACTAAACATTTCCGTTCGATTACCTGAGCCAAATCAAGTTTACTCAGAAATTTACTAAGAATATTATATGACCCTAGGAGAAGGAAATCATCTGGAATTAAATGTGACATTTCAACTATATTAAGCCGTCTATCATTTCTTAGGAAATCGTAGATTTTCCCAAAGCCAGCCTTGGCCCACTTTTGTGTAATTGCCAACGAATCTCTAATCCCAGCTAGTGAGATGAGGCCGGATAACGGAGTTGAGGAGTTGATTGCCGGGATTGAATATCTTCTATAAAAAGCCTGACATTTATAAAAAAACACTGCATACACTTATAACGTACTAGTTTAGTAGATTTGACAATTGTTAGTGGGCTATGAATCTGATTCTCTTTACATATTAAGTTCATAAAATGATTAATAAATAAACCCGTTTGTAATTCCGGCTTAAACCGTGACATATATTGTGCAAAATATGCAGAATAATAATCCCTAAAATTAGGGAGAGCTAATCCACCATTTTCCAGCTCCTCATATAAAGTGCTAAGTGCAATTCGGGGACCTTCTTACCCCAGAGAAAGGATGTAAACATAGACTCTAATTTAGCAAAGAAAGAGGCCGTTAAAACACAGGGAATCGTGGAAAATAAAAAATTAAATAACGGACGAACAGACATTTTAATCAATGCAACCCTGCCCAGGATGGTTAATGGAAGGGAATTCCATCGACGGAATAAATCCTGAACTTTTCGCAGAAGTGGAACAAAATTTAAATCATATAATTCATGGATTTGAGCCGTAAAATAGACGCCTGAGATATCTTTTCGGTTTTGTATTTAGACAAGGAAGAATATCAGGATGTAAATCCGTAGGGTCACAGTTACACTGTATTATTTCTGTTTTTCTTTTATTGATTTTATAACCGCCGAGCGACTCAAATTGTTCAAAAATCTCAAAAGCTTTTGCTTGCACCTCTTTCTCATGCTTTATTATGAGCATGATATCATCGGCGTATAATTTCAATTTTCCCATAGTTGATAAAGGAGGACAGATATCCAGGCTATTCCGAATGACGATCGCCAAATGTTCGATAACAAAGGCGAATAGCACCAGAGACAGTGGACAACCTTGTCTAGTCCCCCGTTTAACACTAACTTGGCCAACCTCCGAGGCATTGATAATAATGTTGGCTTCTGCATGCATGTACAGTTTCTGAACCAGTCCGGTAATTTTGGAGGGTATGCCGAAATTTGCTAGGATAAAAAATAAGGTCTCCCAAACAACTAGGTCAAAAGCCTTCTCGGCATCTAATAAAAGGACCAGAGCTGGCATCTTCCGGGTCTCAAAATAATCCAGTGCTTCAACGAGATAGTGTGTATTGGTCCCAAGCTGTCTCCCTGCGATAAAAACATTTTGATCAGGATGAATTAAGTGCGAGGCAATTTCATTAAATCGATTAGCTAACAATTTAGTAATAATTTTATAGTCAGAGTTTAAAAGCGTGATGGGACGATAAGAATTCGGGTCTTCACAGTCTTTTCCTTTTTTCAAAAAGCTGACTATATTCCCTTTTCTAAAAGAAAATGGTATTAAACCACCCTCTAAAATTTTGGGGCATATTAGCAAGAACATGCGATAAATATCGCAAACCTTGCTTAGCGCGCCTTTTTTTATCGCCGGCTATCGCTGGATATTACCGCGGAAATAACATGCTATTAGCAAGGTTTATCTCCATTGCGATAAAATATCCAGCGATAGCGGCGAAACCCAGCTTTAACGCGAGAAATCCAGCGATAAAATCCTATCGCTAATTCTGGGGACTTAACCTTACAATCCACCTCCCATTGACTTTCATTGCTAAGTCATGTTTTTATCAGTTCTTAAAAGCAAGCGATAATCGGGGTTAGCGCGCGTTTTTATCGCTTCGCGGGTATTGCTAATAGGCGATAGGTATGTAAGCGACTGTTTACTGTCGCTTTAGTTGGGAACGCCTACCTTGCATGTCATTAGCGATAAATATCGCTGACATGCAAGGCGATGTAATTCCCGTCCTCTAACGCCTGAAAGCTGTCGCTAACGCCTGTTAGCGACAGCTTGCTAATAGGGCGTTAAAAATATCGCCGCTTTAGCGGCAAAAAGTGCCGCTAAAGCGGCGATAAAGCCCTTGATAATATGCCCCTGAGTTAGCAATCAGCAAAAGATATTCAGAAATAGTGCTCGAAAAGGTTTTAAAAAATTCAGCCGGGAGGCCATCCGGACCACAGGCCTTGCCATTCGGGAGATTTTTAATAACATTCCCCAATTCTTTTTTCGTAAAAGGGCTCGCCATACTCATTTTATCGGCTTCTGAAAGTACAGGCAGTTCATATCTCTGAAGAAACTCTCCCAGAGAAGTTCTGTCAATGGACTGTTGTCGGCAATATATATTCCTATAATGTTGTAACATTAGGTCCCCTATAACTTCCGGGGCATCAGAGCGGATACTGGTTATAGGACATCTCAGTGCACTTATCTGATTGGTTGCTGCCTGCTCCCTGGCTTGCCATGCAAGAAACCGACCGGTATAATTACTTTGTTCATAGACCTTCTGCCTATGATGTTGACAAAAGGATTCACTTTTAACATCATATTTTTCGCTAAGAGCCTGTTTAGCCTGATCAAATTGCCGTTGGTTAAAAGCGGAAGGGCTACCGAGAAAGATATCAAAAGACCTTTGCACTTTCTGCTCTAAAATGTGCTTTTCCCGCATTGATTTTTTCCTCATTTCTAGGAGACTGGCCTTTAGCCAGCAGAGAATCCTTCCGAATGGATTTTCGGATCATGCGATGGTCATTATTGAGTTAGAATATATTACGACCCCTAAGAGATGGATGTTAAATAGGCAATATCTTTCAGAAGAGAGCTTGGTGCTTTTTATTAATACAGAGATAAAGGAGTTTCTTGAGCGTAATCATGGCTCAGCGCCATCACCCGTAGTCTGGGACACGCTCAAAGCTTATGTACGGGGACTAGCTATCGGAAAAGATGCTGATAATGCAAGGAAAGCTAAAGAAGAAAAACAGATGTTCTGATCGGTATCCCGTTCTTTTCTCAATGTGTTCTTTCAGTATTCTCACGGTCCAGGTGCAGTAACTATCTTGAAATCACATTTATATTTTTCTTATCTTATCATGTTAGCATTCTTGCAATATATGCCCAGTAGATACACATAAATATTATTTTAGTTTGAATTACATATAGCATTCGCCCTAATACTACCTAAAGGTGAACATTTGTATTTTTGTGTATATTCATTGCATTACAATAAGATACTACAGTAGTTAGTGCAGTGCAAAAATGCATTGTGGTTTTCAGAGCAAGAGTTCATGACAGTTATGATGTGTTTTCATTTTTTGTTAAAGCATCCTTTAGTGAGACCTGCATTACATTCTGAAAGGATTACAATAGAGCTCATCTTTCCCGACTGAAATTTTATGCACAATATATTTTCCTGAAGAGGAAAATCAAGTTTTATATCAGCAAGTGAATGTATTCTCAACGTGCTTAAATGCTCTATGCAATTGTGAACTTTCTTTCTATGTATTTATTGTAATCATTTTACAACTAGTTTGAGAATATTTTGCATCGTTGAACATGTGTTTTAAATGCTTTGTGAAAATAAACAAAATACTTATTTTGCTATTTTCAGTAGGTGTGGACTGGCACTTGTGGCATCACTCAGCAATATGCCAGATCTACATGTTTTTTCCTTTGTTTAAATTGTTTGAATTAATTGCAAAAAAAATTCTAAAACATCAGCGATGTGCCAGCATACTCAGAGCTGTAGATATGGAGATTCGTGGTAAGATGTATACTGGCAAGTGCTTTGCATTTCAAGATGCACAAACTGTGTGTATTTTTATATACTGTTGCAATTTCATTTGTGATAAAATATTTATGGCGTGTAGAACCTGCAAATATATTATATTCAAAAGGTAGAGCTCGCTCTCAGATTTTCTCATTGTATCAGCATTCCTTTCTGAGTGCTTGTGAACATGTTATACTAACTTTGTTTTTGACAATTAAAATAGACAATCGTAATAACTATTTTTTATGGAGCTGTTTCTTTTTATTCCTTTGACTAAAAAGTTGACTGTGACAAATGTGCAGTTAAGGTAGTTTGCAAGATTGCAATACTGCCATTACCCAAAAATGCATTGCTGTGGAGACGCCACTCTATATTACACATGGCATAATTAAATAATCATGAATTTTAGCTCTGACATCTATGCAACATAACAGAACAATGAGCACCAAATGTCAGAGTCCAGTGTCACAGAACTGATTAGCCACAGCCACAATTTTCAGGTGGCAGGACTCGCAAAATTCACTTAACCCACAGGTACCACCATAACATTTTGGACTGGAATGTGGGAGTATTTGTAAGGGGCATAGTGTGAAAACATGGAGAAAAATACAGAATCATATAGGCAAAAACTAAAATTGCAGCATGTTTGGCATTAGGAGAACGAGCACGGCTAATATAACACAAGAACTTGTCTGAAGTTCAAGAATATCTGTGTTCTTTTGTCTCAAGGGCAGCTTATTTCTCTGAGATGACATGAAGGTGGTTTTAGTCTGCTTGTTCTTGCATTGTGTTCTCTTAGTCAGGAGCCTGTTCCGCTTCTCACGTCAAGAAGCCTTGTTTCCCTTCCCTAAAGCCAGATCACAGGATCAGGGTTTTCTACAAGGCTCAGAACCGATCTGGCCTTCAAGAAAAAACAGCAACCAGCAGAATTTCATTGCTGGTAGATGTGTCTCTTTTGAGGCACCTCAAACTCCAGGTAAAGTGCAATTGCTGGCCACTAAAGGATTTAAGTTTTCTTTGGGGTCTCTGACTGGAAACCACTACCACTACCACCAAAGCACATGCATTGCACACAATTGAAACTCTGCCTTTCCTGACATCCTCAGGAGAGGTCCTGTGGTTTCTAGGCAAAATCTAGAACAAAACAAGAAGGTAGAAAAGGACAGGGTTGAGTAGGTAGACAGTGGTTTGTCCAAAGCAGACATGATTTCTCTAGCACCCTCCCACCCCCAACACTTTTTGAGTTTTGGGGTGAATTCAAATGAGTGAATACATATCAGTTGGGAGCAACAATTTTGTTTAGGCATTCATTGTGTCATTGCTAGACTCTATTCTTGTCATAGAAGATCTCCTGGTACCATATATTTATGAAAGTGTAACATTCACCATCCACTGTGGGATGAAATTAATGACCCCCATTACTGGGTAATATATCGATTTAACAGGGATCACACTTGTAGGTACCCCACTTCCAGTGGTACAGATACACCCAGGGTGGTTGTATGTTGCTATATTGACCTCAAAATATTGCATTACGGATATCATGATAATAATATTGACTTCTGATGTATAGTCCAGGTAAGTGTAGATTTACTAAAATTCAGGATTCAATGTTATGGTCACAAAATATTTGTGGGTTGATATTTTGACCATGAAAATGTTGTACAATACCCCGAAAATGTTGCTTGAATTACTGGTACTAACCATGACTAACCCAACAACTGGTATATGGGGACAGCCTTCAAATATGTTTGGGCCTAGGATGTACTGCTCAGTGTTTGAGAAAAGGAGGCATTGAGTACCTCCAGTGCACTCATAAATTGCTGAATCAATGGAGAAAAAAAGGCAAACAGGGGCAGCGTGGCACCACTTTGACAGCTATGCACAGACTTTTCTTCCTACATTAATTGCAATTTTTTTATGACCTGCAGGATGCTTTCACTTGTGTCCAATTGGGCTTTCAAACATGAACGTTTATAGAAGCTATCCCGTATTGAACTTGGCCCTTTCTGCTGTGTCATCCCCCAAACGTTTTGCCTTCACACTTCTGTTTTCCGAACCCGTTTTTGTCGACTTTTAGGAGTGTGCACTTTATGACTGCTAACTAGTGCTGAAGTGCTTGTACTTTCTCATTTAAACATGGCGACATTGGTGCACCCCCAATTGGCACATTTAATTTACTTGTAAGTCTTTAGTAAAGTACTACAACATATACCAAAGGCCTGTAAATTAAATGCTACTAGTGGGTCTGCACTCATTATGCCACCCACGTAAGTAGCCCTTCAAACATGTCTCAGGTCTGCCATTGCAGACTGTGTGTGCAGTTTTAAACTGCCCTTTTGACCTGGCAAAATAAACCTTTTGCCAGGCCTAAACCTTCTTTTTTAATACATATTAGCTAACCCTAGGGTAGGCCCTAAACAGTCCAATGGGCAGATCGAAGTGTGTTTTAAACATTAAATATGTAAATTTTAAGTTTTACATCTCCTGGCAGTGATAAACACTTACATTTGTTGTGAACTACTTTAAGGCCTACCTTTCCCATAGGATAAAATTGGAGTACCTTATTTAATTTAATAAGTGATAACTTTCTCTTGGGAGCAGGTAGAAATCTCAACTTTGGTGTCTAAAGAATTGTCATTTAAAACCCTCTTTAATGGTAAAGTTGGATTTTAAGTCACAATTATGAAAATGGCACTTTTAGAAAGTGGGCATTTTCCTGTCCCAATTATTTGGTGCCTGCAGCCTGTATCCTGGGTCACATGACAAGGTGTAGCTGACAGTTGGTCTTTTTGTAGTACTCCCTTACAGTGAGACAAAGGGTAATAGGTGTTGGCAGAATGGGCCATCTCTGACTTGATGGGCGGTGAAGCTGTCACCTACCACACTTGCACATCACAAAGACTCTGCCTCAGCACACTCCCAAAGGGTTTCATACTAGTCTTTTGTGCCACCAGACAAGCTGGGGCCAGGGCAGGGAGGAAGGAAATTCAAAATACCTCAGGGGAGGAGAGAACTCTCTAGAAATTTCTCCTACTTCAAAGCTGGCACCAAGTATATATATTGGCCTCTCAGACCTAACTCTTCAGTACACCTCTGAACCTCTGGAAGACTCCGATGGACTCCTGTGCTGCTGTGCTGCTCTTCTGCAAGAAGGACTGCTGCCTGAGTGAGAAGGATCACACCTGCATCTTGAATACAGGACCAATAGAGTGACTCCAAGGGCTAGTTGCCTGGCCTCCTGATCAGCGCCTCAGTGACAGAAAAGACTCCAGCCACCTTAAACCCCTCACATGGACGCTGCCTGCAATGAGTCTAGCCCCCAAGTTGTGCCACCCCAGTCCTGAACCCTTGGAAGTGGGCCTGAAGGTGACCTGCCAGCCCAACTGTGGTCTTCTGGGCAGACTGAGGCAGCACAATGCATCTCTTTGCAGCTCCATATCAGAACTGCGTCTGTGTGACACATCTCCGATGCAGGACCTCACATTTCAGCCTGCATCTCCTCTGAACCGCAGCTGCACAATGCATCCCAATGCAGGACTTGGCATCATAAGGCACTGTCGACAGCATCCTCAATGACAACTCAGAACCTAACATTGCATGCCCTGTTGATAACTTCATTGAAACCGCCGTTATATGATGCATCGCCAATGCAGGACCTCGCATCGCAGCCCACAGCTTCTTTGGAAGTACTGCTGTGTGATGCATCCTCGATGCGGGATCTCACAATGCTCTATCACGGTCGGCCTGAACGTGCAACTTTGTCCCAGTCTGGAATGACCAGATAACATCTGTTGGTGCTTTGTACTTTTAAGCACTATTTCGATCTAAATCTTTAAAATTGCATACCTTTGGTTATACGGATTGGATGTTTGCCATTGTGGTCTCAGATAATTAATCAACTTTTACTCTATTATTCTAAATGAGTGTG
Source organism: Calotriton arnoldi (assembly GCA_963921515.1). NCBI lineage: Eukaryota > Metazoa > Chordata > Amphibia > Caudata > Salamandridae > Calotriton > Calotriton arnoldi. Next base: position 18,724 of record CAWUFW010012804.1, on the reverse strand, counting down.
GGATTTTTCTTGTGTTGGGTTTTCATTTTATTACTCTTTGAAGTGCTGCATAAATACTTTACACATTGCCTCTAAGTTAAGCCTGACTGCTTTGTGCCAAGCTACCAGAGGGTGAAGCAGAGATTAATGTGAGGTTTGATTTTACCCTGACAAGAATTGTGGTGGCTGCTTGAGTAGGGTTTCACTCTCCTTCAACCAGTAACTCCAGTTCCTACATCCTTCATCACTGATTACGTCTTTCTCTACTTTTAATGCTGGCAGACTTCTTACACTCATGACAAGTGCTGCTGATTTTTTTCCATCATGTGTGCCTTTGAGGTCAAATCATCCAGACTTTCCATTAGTAGTCCCAAAAATGTAGGCTTACTCATACCAATTAATACTCTATTCATAAATGTCGAAACAGAATCAATGATATGAATGTGTTGACCCTATCATTTGCATGTTAAGGAATGGGCTAACTGCACACTGTTACACTTCCCGACTGTCATAAGCCATAGTTCACTTTCAGTTAAGAGAAGAAAGGGTCTTGGTGCTTTTGTTTTGTCAGCCTGCATTGGGAACATTGAGTCTGGCAGATATCAAGAACAATGTTTCATGTTAAACAAAACCATTTTTCATAAAAGTAGATATGACACATTCAATATCAACGGATGGGTTTTAAAATTTGCCTAAGCATGGGAAATTTTTGATGCAGTTTAAAGCCACTGATAGCTATCTGCTATCTTGTCCTAGGTAAATAACAGGAATTAAAATGATTTATAATACAATATTGGACTTATTGATAGTCCGATAGTAGATAGGAGTTTCGACAACCTATTAAAAAATGTAACCAATTATATGCCTCCTTTGGGTCTCTGTGTGGATACAATACAAATATTAAAGAGAATATTCTCCTATATTGTGCATTTGAACGATAGAAGAATCAAAGTAGACCACTATCCAGCAGGTTAAATGGTATGATTATCCCTTTTTGGACTTTTGCATTTTTGCATTACTACACAATAGTACAGATACAACTTCTTCCTCAGTGTATTTCAGTTAGGGCAATGGTGCAAAAGTACTTAGATAACTGAATAGTATTAACATTGTGATAAAAAAAGGGATGACATTTGGTTCCCAAACACAGAACAAATGAGCGTTTAGTCTACGCTTGCCAAGTTTGTTAGCAGCAGCGTGGCATCTATAAAAGCATGAACCTGGCGCAAAGCCAAGCTAAAGACTCCTGACAAGATGCATTTGGGCATTAGGTAAATGAATCCGAAAAACCAAAAGAAGGAAGACTAGAAGATCTCATTCGTTTTGCTCCTTATTTGATGGGAAAATGTTGCCAATGTCCAGAACAGAAGAAGCAGACTTAGGGGCCGATTCCGATTCGGGCCGGAATTCTCTCCGACCGAGCCGGACCCGGAGAGAATTCCGACCGAATCGGACCCTAGCAGTCCGACCGAACGAGTACGATGCGCACGCATGCTATCGGACTCGATTCGGTCGGACTCCCATTGAAGTCAATGGGAGCCTGTCGTACAACGCGTACGCGGGCTCCCATTGACTCAATGGGTGCGAGGCGGACAAGGGCACCCCTACAGCGTGTACGCGTCCATGCGCATCGCGGCGTACATGCACAGGTAGGGGGACCCAAGGGTCCCCCTGTGTGCGACTCGCGCGCCTACGCGTACAGAGGGGTCCGATGCGGACCCCCAAAGTCCGGCTCCGACAGCTTTTTCGAGCCGGACGGCACGAGTCGATCGGACTGCTCGCGGCGCGCATCGTACTTACCCGGCCGGGAAACGTCTCCATAGCGCGGTGCGAGTCGTGTCCATGCGAGTCGGTCGGAGCGTGTTGAAGCCGCGTTCGAGTCGGTCGGCGATTTCGCGGGTGCTTGCATCGTACTCGCTCGGCCGGACCCGCGTACGATTCGGTCGGGAAACAGGGCTCCGAATCGGATCCGGTGAATCCGAATCCGATTCGGTGCACTACCGGCCGAGATCGGAATCGGCCCCTTAATGTAAGAAAAAATCACTTTGTCTTAGGGGCAGTGTCCTCCTCTCCCCTCCTAGTCTATTGCTAGCCTTCATGTGCTCGAACGCAGTCAATGTTGGCCTAGCCACTGGGACAGGAAAAGGAATCAGTCGATTGTGAGGACAGACAAATTGATGCAGAATGGACACTAAACCTTTAAGTCCCAACAAGTAAATGCAGAGGGACCAGGTGACCAAGAAGTTGCTGCGCCATTTGATAGGAATCTTAGGTCAATTTCCTACTGCAGCACAGTGAATAGATTGTTTCCATAATTTCATATTTCCATTACTGATGCTCTGACCCTTTATAGGGAAGTGCAGGATGTCTTCCTGAGAGATAGGAAGGAGTTAGAGAATGGTGGGCTACCTCGATTTATACTAAAGCAGTACTTCCAGGAGGGGTATGGATACAAACTCCCATTAATAATAAGGTCTGGTATCTTGAAACTAAAATTCATAAGGGAAAATCCTAACCCCATGGATATGGATGCTAATGGAACACAGAATAAATCATATGATTTCATGCATCTTAGTTTACAAGCTGGAAATTACATGGTTTATGACAGAAGTCACTGATTCACATTTCCAAGTTGTGTATAATGAAATTCCAATTCTCACAACTCCTAGAAATAGTTAGAGAAGATGATGCTACAGGCTTGCGATCTGTTGTACAACACCTTCAACATATTGTGGCCTTGGTAGTGGTGTTAAAGGTGTCATAGGAATGATGTCTATGACTTTCCCTGTGGAAGACAAATACATCACCTACTTTTCCCAAGATCAACACTGTTTGGTTTGGCATTGGAGGATGTTATTGCACTCTTCATGGGCAGAGAGTAAGCTGCTGAGCAGCCATTGTTTCCCCAGAAATGTATCGGTTGCATTGAGAGTCACCTGGTCATTCACTAATTACTGTAGAGGGAGCTGCTTGAAAAACTTCAAACAATACAACTGTCTTCAGCTACAGATCAGCATTTCCTGAATGTGATCTGGCAAGGATACTCAACTATTGAAGGACCTAGATTTAGACCTAGTAAGAATCCTAGAAACAAGTACATATAAAGGAGTGAAGGTCATTTTATATGAGAATAAATTCATCTCAGTATCTCTTTTCAAGAAGCAAAAGGGATTATTCTCAGATCTAGACCTAATAAGCAAACAGGTGCTTTAAGACTGGACATGGAACTCAAGAAAGTGAATCAATTCATAGTACATCAGCACTACAAATGACAAACCTTTAGAGACATAGACTCTACAATCTCCCAGACTCTGTGTAGTAGTGGACCTGTAAGATGGTTTCCTGTGCATGCAAGGAAAGGCACTAGGAGTGCCTGATGTTTTTTATAATTTCACATCCTGCTGGTTGGTTTTGGTTTAGCCCCAGAGACAATCATCATTGGATTTGCTTATCAGTTTGCTCCACAACAGGGAACAATAACCTTCCCTTGTTTTGATGGCTGGCTGTCTCTGTACGATGTTCAGTGGACTATTCAGTTCTACAGCATCATCAGTGGATTATCAACTGATAAAAATCTCACTTCCTTGATATTGAGAGTTTTTTTCATAGATGCTGTAGTCAATACACAGAAAGGAAGGGCATTGATGCCAAAGGACAGGGAGAGAAGGACCCAGCACAAAAATCAGTTGTACCAGACATTATTAGAGGTCACTGTGGAATTAGATCTAAGGGGCTGTTCCACAGACCATTCATTAATATCCACAGATCCACTTTTTATTTATTCTTTGAGACAAGGGTGTGCCTTAAACAGCATTTTTAAAGATCTTTGCAGCTCTGCAAAGGGAGACATTGCTGGGTATTCATCCCCATTTCTTCTTTTTTCACTGTTCTAATCTCTGTGGTGAAAGATAAGCCACACACAGCTTTTTTCCCCATTGGTTTAGAGGATATGGCAACAGGCAGCTGCTTGCTCAGTTCTCCTCTTCATGTTACTTTTGTGGATGAAAAAGGACAAAGCAAGCAACCCATTAATAACCACCCTGATATGAATTGCAATGCAATCAGGAAACTCCCATCCTCAAGTTCCTATAGGTAGCTAAAATTTACATAGTGACAGGAAAGAAGTATCACAGAAATGTAAAGGAATGGACATTATACTGTCATGTCAACCTCTTGTTGCCACGAAGAACTCTGTTCACAATCCATGGCAGACCATAGATTGTGTGAGTGCTGCATATTAAGTATTCCGGGCCATGCCATGTATTACAAGCAGCACTGTGTGCATTTAGATTGGTGCTGAGGAGCGGAAGAATGCTAAAGTTTGCAGACACTTTATCCTTCCTCTCTTGGGCATCATCTATTCAAATTTAGTTTTTGAATGTATTCCTGATTATAAGTATGCTCAGTAAGCATCTCAAATAAACTTTCAAAGCAGATTAATAAGTGGTATCCAATTTAGATTCCCAATTGAATTTGTGAACATTTTTAATGTAGTGCAGCAGAAATTCAGTAAATTTCCTATCATCAAAGAGAATTGTATCAATTGGCAACCCAATGCTGCCATTGAAGACAAATAAAAAATGAATGGCCTGATAAAGTTCTAGGCTTGTGTTCACAAAGACTGAGTGGGATCTGAATTGTACTTACAATTAGCATATTGTTGATTCTCAAGAAAGTTATATATTTTGCACCAGTCACATATTGCCTCCCATAGCCTGATTTAGACATCTCCACTCATTAATAATTTTCAGATTGTGAGCTTGACTGAAATGTTACATTTTAGTTTTTCCCACATCTTAATTATTTTAGATTATTTATTTAATTCTAAATGTAAGTTGTATATTCAAGCCATCATTGCATCCATAAACCCAGAAAATTCACTGCTCAATATCTGGTTCACTAAGTTTGTTATATGAGCAGCAAAAAGGTTCAGTCAGTGGGAGAGCCAGCAAATCAACCACTGTAATCCCATAATGGGCTGCTCCTAATTTAATAAGATGACAACCGGTATTTCCTATTGTTTTATCTGATAGCAGCCTTGACTGTTATATCGGCTGCACTTTCAAAGGCTTTGCACTTCCTGTGACTTTAGAACTTTTGCTATCTTTTGTATGGATTTGCCCTATCATAAATAGAGCTGCAAAGCCAGTGGATCTGCTAGTAGGACTTTCGCGATTAGTCACCCGTCCTCTTTTTAAAATGAAGTTAAAGCTAAATTGTTCATTACTGTCCCTTAATCGAGAAACAACTGAAAGGGACTTTGTTTTGAATTAACTTTATGACACCTTCAAAATGCCCCGGTTACTTACCGGTAATCTTCATTACTCCGAGTCCTGGTCTTCCTTGCCACAGTAATTACAAGTGAGTATTCTGCTTCTACAGAAACTCCAAGTAAAAAGTTACATACCAGTCTCCTTATCCCTCCAATATGGCCCCCAGTGGCAACAACCAATCACATAAAAGGACACAAAAGTCAGAGCACGACCTGTAAACAAAGCCGTAGACATGAAGCCACAACAGAGGGCCGGGAGGGAAGGGAAACTATACTGTGGCGAGGAAGACCAGGACTCGGAGTAATGAAGATTACCGGTAAGTAACTGGGGCATTACCTCCTCATCCGTCTTCCTTGCCACAGTAATTACCAGTGAGCAGATACCAAAGCAATATCAGCTTCATGGATAGGAAACACAGCCCACACATGGAAGGCAGTACAAAACAAACTTTATTGATAACAATGGATAGAGGCACACATCTCAAGAAACCACAGAGTCTAGGATCGAAGAGGCAAAGGCAACATAAGCCCCACCCCCAATTTCAACCCGGTAAGGAGACATGAAGGTATGAGGAGAAGACCAAGTGGCCGCTCTGCAAATATCCTCCATGGAAACACCCTTAAGGGTGGCCCAAGAAACAGCCACAGATCGAGTAGAATGCCCCAGAATAGGATGAGAAGGAACCACAGACTGGGCATCATACGCCAAAAGAATAGCCTCCTTAATTCAGCGACTGAGAGTGGAAAGAGACGGCTTCAGGCCCTGCCGAGCCAGACCAAAAGTGATAAACAAATTGTCCACCTTACAAAAGGAAGCCTTGCAAGACAAAAAAATCACCAAAGCACGCTTACCATCCAAAAGGTGCAACAGAGATTCCTCCGCCGACGAAGAAACAGGAAAGAAGACAGGGAGGACCACTTCCGCAGAACAATGAAAGAAAGAGTCCACCTTAGGGACAAAAGTAGTATGAGCCCGTAAGACCTCTCTATCCTCCAAAATCTGCAAAAAAGGAGCAGACCGCAGGAAAGCCCCCAACTCCCCAACACGTCTGGCAGAGGCAAAAGCCTCCAAAAACACCACCTTGAGTGTCAAAAACTTCAAATCCACCGACTCTAAAGGCTCAAAGGAAACCCCTTTTAAGGCTTGCAACACCAACGGAAGGTCCCACAGGGGAGGAGACAACACCGGACGAGGGCGTTGACAAGCCAGAGATTTGAAAAGACGAGCCACCAAGGGCTCCATAGACACAAAAGGGAGACCATGAAAAGCTCGAATGGCAGCCCACTGAGCACGGAGGGTAGAAAGGGCCAAGCCCAAATCAAAACCTTCCTTCAAAAAATCCAGTACCCGAGCAGGATCCAAAGTCTCAACAGACCAACCATGGCAAAGACACCAACTACCAAAGTTGTCCCAATGCTTAGCGTAAGACTTCAAAGTCGAGGGGCGCCTGGACTGCCGGATAAGACCTGCAACCGCCACAGAACAACCACTTTGGATCAGGGAACCCCTTTCAAGAGCCAAGCCTGCAGACCCATGGACCTGAACACCGGCAGTGGAACCAGAGGGCCCATCAAGGGATACGGATGGAACGGTAATGTCCAACCCGGACGCACCGCCAACTCCAACAAGAGAGGAAACCACGGGCGGCGGCACCAACCCAGGACCACCAGAAGCACCAACGCCCTCTCCCTCTTGATCTTCTGCGACACCGCCGGAATCAGGGGAACCGGCGGAAAAGCATACAACAGGCCCCTCGGCCACAGGAAGGACATCGCATCCACTCTCCACGCTTCTGGACAAGGCATAATCGTGCAGAAACAACGGATCTTGGCATCGTCCGGAGACGCAAACAAGTCCGCCACCGGACACCCAAACTTCCTCTGCAATGTCTGGAACATCAACTGGGTCAGTGACAAAGACCCCATGGAGGGAAAGACCCTGCTCAGACAGTATGCCACTACATTCTCCCGTCCCGGGAGATAAATCGCCGACAGGGACACCAAGTTTGACTCCGCCCAAGAACAAATCAGGCGACTGAGGCAACTGAGGGAACGAACTCTGCAACCCCCCTGATGATTGACGTAGGACATGACCACCTGGTTGTCCGTCCGGACCTGAACATGGTGACCCTCCAGCAGGGCAGTGAAAGCTAAGAGACCCAACTGAACTGCCTTCAGTTCCCTGTAGAGGAACAAGACATCAGAGCCTTCAACCACTCGCCCTGCACTGAAGAATCATCCAGAGTAGCCCCCCAGCCCAACCGGCTGGCATCCGTAGTGACCACTCGAGAGGGAACAATCAGAAACGGACGACCCTTGGACTGATGATCGTCATTCAACCACCAACCCAGATCCTCCCTCACTTGGGCCGACACAGCAACCCCCTGATTGAAATCCTGACCACAGGGGCGCCAATGAGACAAAACATGGTTCACCACAGGATACAAATGGAGACGAGCCCACGGAACCACCAACAACGAGGCGGACATCAGACCCTGGACCTTCAACCACAGTCTCACAGGCGGACAAGTCCCCGACAACAGGGACCGAATTTCCGACATCAGAGTCAATTTTTGAGCAGGAGGCAGGAACACCAACCCCAACTGAGTCCTGAAGTGTGCCCCAATGTACGTCAGATCCTGAGAAGGAACCAGGCAGGACTTCCTCCGATTCACCAGAAGTCCGTGACCCTCCAGGACTTGGCAAACCACCTGGACATGGGGCTCCACCTTAGAAAAAGAAGAAGCAGAAATCAACAAATCATCCAGATAAGGAAAGATCTTGATACCCCTCCCATGTAAATGGCCCACCAGAGGGGCCAGAACTTTAGTAAAGACCCGAGGGGAGAAACACAGGCCAAAGGGTAGTACCTTGAACTGAAAATGCTGGCCCAGAACACAGAATTGGAGAAACTTCTGAGAGTCCAGATGCACCGGCACATGGAGATAAGCATCCTGCAGGTCGATGAAAGCCAGAAAATCCCCCTGAGATAACAGAGGGAGGATCACCTGCAAGGACACCATCTTGAACTTTATGGGAGGAATGAACCATTTTTTAGAGAGTCTCTGGGGCAAGGAGTGACCCGAAAACAATCTGGGGGAGTCTGGACGAACCCAAGTTGAAAACCTTCTGACACCACCTGAAGAACCCATTGATCCGACACAGTTCGCCTCCAATTGTCCAAAACGAGAGACAGCCAACCCCCCACAGGACCCACTCCTGGAGCAATCCAGTCATGATTTGGAGGGAGCAGAAGAGGAGGAAGAGTTAGCAGGGAACCAGGATTTGTCAGAGGAAGGAGCACCCCGGCCACGGCTCCTTCCACGAAAGGGCTGAGGAGCCCTTCCTTGACGAGCAGGACCAAAGGCTCTACGAGCCCCAAACAAATGTGAACACCCTGCTCTCTCCGGAGCCAACAGTTTACGATCTTCTGCAGACTTCTTTGCCATATTCTCCAAGGGAGCACCAAACAGTTTAACTCCAGAAAAAGGGATTTTCATCAGTAAACCCTTTTGCGCAGCATCAGCCTTCCAAGAGCATAACCACAACTGGCGACGAGCCGCCACAGAAGACCCAGCAGTAGAAGCAGCCGCCCCTAAAGAATCAAAGGAAATGTCAGAAAGCAGACGCACCTGTTGTTCCATCAGTGCGAGCGTGGTAGAAACATCCTTGCCCTGGTCCAACAACTCAGCCAACGATTGGAAGTCTTTCAGCAAAGACTGAATGGCATAGGAGGAATTGGTAGCACCCCTAATGGAAAAATTGGAAGCGGAAAAAGTGCGTTTCACCGCCGCATCCACCTTTTTATCAACAGGATCTGCCGGGGAAGCATCCTCAGAAATAATAGCACCCTGAGAAGACATGCCAGCCATCAAAAAATCCACCTTCACAGAAGCTGGAAACTTAACCGCAAAGTCCTGCAATGGATATCGTTTGGCCAGAAACCTGGGAAAGTTACTCTTATCCACATCCTTCCATTCTGTCTCCAACACCTTCAAGACAGAGGAGTGGAGAGGCAACGACTCCGGTTCTTTCCGTTGATACTGCGAAAAGAAATCCGCATCTTCCACATTCACCTAAGACTCATGAAACAGCAGGTTGAAACGAATGTGCTGAAGAACATCCTTAAGATCCGACCCCTGCACAAAACGACCTTTAAGTTCCACATCCTCATCCCCATCAGAGTCACGGGAGGGACCAGGGTCACATCTGGCCTTTTTAGAGGGAGGAACAGAGTCCCTGTCACGCAAAGCAGCAGCCACAGCAGTATTAATCATTTGCTGGATCATAGAAGGGGAAGGGACCGCGTCCATAGACCCAGAAGACTCGTCAGTGTTAGTAGAAGTCAAATCAGCATCTTCCTCCATCATGGCACAAACAAAAATGTCAGGCTAAACCCCTACGGCAAACAAGAACGCTTAAAAAGCGTACTATTGCCATGGAAACCACAAAAAAACACATTAGGCCAGCCATCGGCACGCCCCTAGCGTGTGCGCCATAATTATGATCCCCGTAAAAGGCGCCGCATTCACCGCGCTGATACGCAAGGAGCCGGCATGAAGTCACGCCCCCCTCCCAGGCCGACGACCAGCGTCCATAGAACCCAGCCTTTGTCCCGCAGAAGCCGGGAAGCCACGGGGGAGGAGGAAGCCATGTTAAGACTGAGGTGTCCCTCCAACTCCACCGGGAGGCAGGGAGTCAAGTAAGACCCGCCGACTCGGCTAAACAGGACTCGGCAGCTTAATGAATAAAGACATAGGCACGCCATCTCCCAGCGTCCGCTAGAGCAGGACTGAGGAGAATGCCCAGAAGTGCCAAATTAAGGGGGAAGACACCGAACACCACCCCCACCCGCCTTAACGGGGCCCATGAGTCCGCTAAAGCAGGACCGCCGCCCCAACTTACCTGGTCAACAGGAACAGAACTCGGAGCAGTGCAGAAACAAAAAAACAGGCCGTGCTCTGACTTTTGTGTCCTTTTATGTGATTGGTTGTTGCCACTGGGGGCCATATTGGAGGGATAGGGAGACTGGTATGTAACTTTTTACTTGGAGTTTCTGTAGAAGCAGAATACTCACTGGTAATTACTGTGGCGAGGAAGACGGAAGAGGAGGTAATGCTGTTTAACTCAAATGTTGTGGAATTAGAAAATTACCGGAATTTTAGTGGGTGCTTACTTGGTTAGTTTTAAGTATTTATTGTTATATATTTTAACCAAGTACCACTGTCTCCCAAATGTGAAGCTATTAAGGGACTAAGGGTTGTACTAATGATGCCCATAAATCGTGAAGAAAACAAGCAGTATGGACCTAGAAACCAATGAAATTTAAAGGGTGCACATATTTTAACTTTCTATTGTTATATACTTCTGTCTTTTATTATAATGTGAGAATTAAAGTATGGAGGATTGTCATTGTAATGATTTTTATTAATCAAACAATAAAGCATTATTATTATAGTAAGTGGTATATTCCAGTTCTCAGATACCATGTAAGGTCCCATGAAATCACTTAGCTCAAAATCAAATCATCCGATACCCTTAGGCCTTTCACAATGTATGATAAATGTAAGTGTAAGTGCCTTTTATTCCTCTAACTAGGAGGAGTTGCTAATTGACAAATGTTCGTCTTCCCTGTTTGTCAGTTGATGTATGCATGATTTAGGCTTCCAATTCTTTGTCAATATAAATTAGGAAATCCTTATGGGTCTTTTAAAGTTAGAGACTACAAGAGGTCTTGCAAATCCAATAATTTGTTGGGAATCTGCGTAATCTACATATTTTATACGTTGTATCAAACAAATGCAGCCCAGAGCTCCTTCATTGTGGCATGTATTATTTTGCCTACGTTTCACTCCGATCCCATTCGTGTTCTGGTCCATTGTTAATATTTTGTTATTTTGATATTTCTAGCCATTTCTACTTTTCTTGTTCCCTGGACTTTGGCATATGGTGCATTACTTCCTGTAAAACAGTTTTTGAAGAACTTCTTGATTTTAGTTTTTCACTACACCTGCTGAGCCACAAAACGGAACTCTCTCCCTATCTTACAATGCCTGGAGAATCTTCCCAATATGGAAATACTGTATTTTGGAAAGTCTTATTATGCACTGAATTGTGCTTTAAGCTGAGCTAACAAATTGATACTCTTATTCTTCGCCCCTCCTTTTCTAGCCTTAATTCAGCCAACTTGGCTCATGTGTCGCTGTTAGACTACGCTAAGTCTACAGTTTCTGTGTCTTTTTGCATGAGATAACTTTGTGCATCATGTATTTGCCAAAAAGTTGCCCTTTTTTATATAGGTCAGTTTAAATTTTTGTCACATAAGCTAACTGTCCATCAGTTGCTCAAATAAACATGCCATTCTGCTGTTCTGTGACATAAAGTTTGTCAGGATAAGAAGGTTAAATTGGCAAATCTAATTAAATTTTTATACATCTAGCATATTTTAACAACAGTTCCCTAAATGTATAGCCCAGTATTTCTATTAGAACCATTCCAGGTTTACTATGAATCAGATTTTTCCAAATCCTGTCCCCGAGAATATGTTCAATCTCTTCTTCAACGTAATGTTTTTATTTGATTTATTGAACAGCAACTGCAAGACTCTGATACACAAACTAAAGATAGGATCTTGTCACTTTCCCTATTATCCTACAGCTCCAAGCTAGAACCTCTGCATTTATTTATGTGGAATTGAGGACTTGTCCATCGGAGACATTGTTCCGGAAAAAAACTGAAAACCTGGCTCTTCCAGCATCTTCCAGGGGGCCGGTAGTAGGCTTCTCACATCTTAGGGCCTTAGGCTAGGGGGGGTGGGGGTGCGGGCCAGTTGCTGTGGTTTTACGGTGTCCTAGTGCGGGGACACTCCGTTGGAGTAACCAGGCACTTTACAAGCTTAATAATAATAATAATAATATTTAGACTGTTTTTCTGAATAAATGGATGCACTTGCAGACGGAGAGCTGATTGGGGCTGGACAGCAAAGCCCAGTGGAATGCTGTGTCATAAGAAAGTGGTAATTAAGGCAAGAGCAATAGCTTAGAGCTACATCGCACATCCCCTGACAACACAGCGTCAGATGCCCCTGCAGGCAGAGAGCTGATTGGCGCTGGACTGCAAGGCCCATGGAGATTCTGTGCCAGCAGGAGGTGGTGATTGAAGGCGGGAGCAATAGCTGAGCACTATATAGCACATTCCATGGCACCTGAGCGTGGGATGCGCCTGCAGACAAAGAGCTGATTGGGGCTCTACTACAAACCCAGGGGGATGCTCTGCTGCCAGGAGGAGGTGATTGAAGGCAGGAGCAACAGCTGAGTGATATATAGTGCATACTCTGACACCACAGCACAAGACACTTGCGGCGCATTCAGGGCCGGACTGGGAACCAAAACCGGCCCTGGCAAAGTGCTCGGCCGGCCCCCCCCGGGGTTGGGGGTGCAGCTGAGCTGTTTGCCAGGGCCGGTTTCGGCCGATTTTGTTACAGGGGCCGATATTGCAGCTTTGCTGCAAAGACGGCCCTGTAACAAAAACGGCCAACCAGTGGCCCAAAACCGGACCCCAACCTGGCGGCCCACCGGGGAAACGCCCGGTGCCCGCTATGGCCAGTCCGGCCCTGGGCGCATTCCCGGGTGAAGACCGGGCCCGTCTGCGCCCATCAAAGCTTAGAAAAGTCTGGGCAGGCCAATCTTTCTAACTTAGAAAATGAGGAAGTGCAAGCCTGCTGGTTGTGCAGCACCTATAACTAATAAAATAGCAATGATTGATAGCTTCTGGGAGCATGTAGTTGGAGTAGTTGTGAAGGAGTTCAAGCTTGCGGACAGGCATTTATTGTGAATGGAGATATAGTATTGTTTAATACCAACTCCTCACAACTGAACATGCCAGGCTTCAGTAGTAATGTTTGCTCTGAAGTATCCACCAGTGAAGTTTGCACTGCCCCAGACGTTTTAGATAACAGCTCGTTATTGCATGGGGAGCCGGCGGCTAAGCACAAAAGAAGTGGGATCACTTACCAAAATTGCTGGACAAAAGCACCAATACAGAGTACAGAAATCTATGGATTTGGACTTGTGCGGCAACATTAGCAGGAACATTTCTGAACATGTAAGGGTGCTTTTCCAGCCCCTTAAAGAACGCTTAGGGCATCTGAAATCTCTGATGGATAGGGTTATTAGGAAGGCAACTTCTCTTTAGGGCTGCCTCCCAAACTGCTCTTGCTATCAAGAATATTCGTTGCACCTAATACTGAACCAGTGTTACCCCCACCTATCTTTCCTCTGCCCTTCTACCATACTCTGTTTACTCTAGCAATAGAGTGGATACATTTGTGAATTATGTGAAAATAAATGCAGCTTGTTCGCCCTTATCTTTTTTTGCATCTCAAAAGAGGTCCTCTGCAAGGACTGACTTACATTTTGCTCAAGTCCAGGTCTGAGGCCCTAACATCTCAACCCCATCTCTGAGTTTGTCTCCAGCAGCATGCTCCTATGTTATGATGTTTGCAAATGCAGTAGTGGTTGCTCTTCTTAATGGATGGTGGGGGGGCGTGGTGGGGATGTGTGAGGGGAGGGTTTAAATAACATAACAAAAGCAAAAAAAGCACTTACTTGCCGCTGCCGGCCACCGTCTCGGGATTCTTCTGCTCTGGTCGGACTCAGATTCCCCAGGGACTGGTGCACACTGCCAGGCTCCTAAAGGCCAATCACGGCGCTGCTCTCATGGTAATACAGCATGAGAGCAGCCCAGTGATTGGCTTGAGCAGGCTGGGTTATGCTTGTTCAGGTCCTAGGAACCTATGCCTCTTCTCCACCCGGCTGTGCAGCACAGCTCAGGTGGCGAGTGATAAAAGTGCATATGATGGTTTGGCCGGCCTTAGACAGCCGGCAAAACCATCATACGTACTTAAAGTGTGCACTAATCCTCCCCGTGCTCTTGTCATGGAACCACCCAGACTCGGCTTGCTGGTTCAAGCGCGGAAAGAAAAATAAATGACGATAAGATGATTTTATTATCAATTTTTTTCCTCCCTCAGCTGGGTCTCAGCAGGGGGGGGCGATGCTCCTCCGCCATAGCGGAGTACCCAACACTTCTTCGTGGGTTCCACATAATTTGAACTTGCTAGTGCACAATAGATTCCACTCCTTGGAGAGTCTGGAAACAGTTGATTGACTTTAAGATGACCATCTAAATCATTCAATAACATGGTTTAAATTAATTTACAGCTGAATTATGGATCCAAAATGGTCTGACTTGAATGGCCGAAGTTCCTTAAAAGTGCATAGCTGAAACATTGCTGGAGTAGGTTCTAAAATGAAGCTATCAGATTGGTGGAATTTTATTAATTCTTTTATATAATATTGCTGCAGGAAACATGGGCTACCAATGGCCTTTTCTTTGAGGGATACCAATGCTGTTCTAACGGTGCAACTCCATCATCTTCTGTTAGAGCTACATGGTTTAGGATATCCTTCAGATGTTGTGATATCTGTTGTTTTTGATACATTTTTATAGTAAGGATTTTACTTATCAAGGAATCACACATTTTTATGTTTATTTCAAACTCTTTGACAATCTTAGTATTCCTGCTAGGTAGTCTAATAACTGGGGGGGATTTCTTTCTTTGTGGTGATTTCAATGCTAAGATGCTTGAGATTATCCCTTTTTATGATAACTAATCAAATCAGCAGGATGGAGCTTTATCTATTAAGTCAGACTTTAGAGACTCAGTGCTCCAAAATGTAATCATCGAGAGAGCTTATCAGTGCTTTAGAATCTTGAGATTAGGCACCAGACTCTGTTACTACATTTGTGGGAGAGGATGTCATTCTCTGATTGATTATATATTTTTGTCTTGCGGTATATTTAATTTTTTCATTGGCGGGGAAGAAACAGCCATGTATTATGGAGTCCAAAATCCATTAATAGTGGATTTTCAGTTACAAACTGACACCCTTCATAATGTTTTCCTGATAAACTGATCTTGAAGGGGAAGGATACTCATCAGAGATAGTTTGGAGACTTCATGACCCTGAAGCATTCTTATGTAATTTGATAAAAACCCATAAAGACATATTAAATATCTGCTTACAGGAGAGTGCTAGTATACTGGATTAAGTCAGGAGTTTTAATGATCTTAACTGTGCAATCAAGAGCTCCCTTCTAAAACCCATACTGATAATAACAGATTGTTTAATGGAGCTTATTCTATCTCAAATAGACAACTTAGGGAAGCATTGGCAATGCAACCCAGAAACATGAAGCTAGACGCATCCTATAGGGCCAATGATAAGTGTACTTTAAAAAGGAATAAAGAGGAGATTAAACAGGAGAATTGGGACTCTCTTATTGAAGTGTCCACCTGAAAGAACCCCATAATGTTTTGGCAGACTGTCAATACTTTCAAATCCAATAAAGGTCTGTTCCCAAACCTTGGGTCCTATATTTCTGCTGACCACTGGCTTAGACACTTTGAAAGTATTTAGCACTCTAACAGCCTTGATAAGTCAGCTGGTGTTCTCCTGGTGGGAGAAACTTGCTCCACAAGGCCTTACATCTGATCTCCGGGAAGTAGTTGAGGTGTTAATTGAGAGCCCTTCAGGAAAGGCCCAAGGCTCAGATGGGGTTTCATTTCTGTGGGTCTCTATAAAACTAATATATGTCTCTAGGCTCCATTGTTAACCAGAGTACTTAACTGTGCCTGTGTTCGATGTTCCATCTTATCTTCTTCTTGGGCCACTTCTACTATTGTCCCACTTTTTCCAAAAAGAAAATCACTTTGAACCAAAATGTTATAGACCACCTCCTTTACAGATTTATTAATCAAAGTAGCAGGTAGAAAGCTATATAGCAGGATTCAGGACGGGCTAATGAGAACAACATTTTGTCAAGAGTGCAGTATGGTTTTTGGAAGGACTAAGGGGCTCATTATGATGGCGGAGAGACCGCCACCGCCGGCCCGGCGGTGGCGGTTTCTCCGCCATCTGACTCTCATTTCCCCCGCCACATTAGGATGGCGGGGGGAATCGCTTTGTGACGGCGGTGGTCGCAAAGACCGCCCTCCACGCTTCCGCCACAGGCAATCGTCACGATTGCCTGGCGGAGCAGTCAGCATGGGTTAAATGGCGGCAGTGCCTAGCAGGCACCGCCCACCAGATTACAATGCTGGCGTCAGCCAGCCTTTCCATGGTGGTGGAACCGCCATAAAATGGCTGGAAGACGCTGGGTTCGGGGGCCCGTTGCGGGCCCCCTCTGTGTGGGGGGAGGGTGTATGTGCACTGGGGGGGTACCCATGGTACCCCCCTACATTTCCCTGCACAAGGTGGCAGGCACCGAGTGGTGCCTGCCACGTTGTGCATGGAAATGCACTACGTGGCATTTTGGCATTGCGAACGGTGCTGCAGCCAGCAGCACTGTCCACAATGATCAGGGCCCTGGATGCGCCCGCCATAGTGGCGGGCACATCCTAATTCACTCAGCGGGACCGCCGCCTTACCAGCAGGCGGTCCCAGCACCGCAACGATGGCGGGTGGACTGATGTCCGCCCGCCATCGTAATGAACCCCTAAGTATCTTGGAGCAGTGTCTAATCCTTCACATCATACCTGGTAAGTAAAAACTTGCAAAAGAGTTCCCTTTATATTTAGCCTTCATGGACCTGCCATGCAACTTTGATCTGGTTAACAAAGTCAAACTTTGATGTCTTCTAGCATGGATTGGACTTGATGGTTCAATTGTAAATTGTTTTATCAGTACTGCATTCCAATCACCTGGCCAAAGTGAGGTATGGGAACAATAGGGAATATACTGACTTTTTTAGTTTAGAGCTGGGAGTGCACCAGAGCAGTGTCCATGCTCCTATCAAAATTTGGTATTTATATCAATAGCCTAAATGCTTTTTTGATACATACCTGTGATAGTGGCAAATCAGACCCAACTATATTGTATGTGGATGACATGTATGATCTGGACTTTGGAAAAATGTATCTAAATTCTGCATCATGGCTTGTGGGTCAAAAAGTTCCATTAAAGACAAATTCTTGGACAATTATACCTACTTGGGGGTACCCTTCGACTCTGGGGCACCTGGTCTCATTGCATTTCTTCAATATGTAAACAATTTCTTGAGGAGGTTGGCTCCCTGTTTAATTTATGTGCCAATTTAGGCACTTAGCCAATCACTCCTCTCTTGGAGATATATAAAACACAGTATCATACGGGGCAGGGATAGGGGGCTATGCCAAAATCAAAAATACACAAACCAAGAAGAACAGTTTCTACTTTACCTTCTCTTGAGCTCACCACACTGTTAGGTTGGGCCCCGTCCTTTTAGATAGCAATCTGGAGTAAAGTTAATGGAACATTTAACAAGGAGGTGATTATTAAAGATTGCCTCAATTGTTATAAAGAAATGAGGATCAAATGGTTGTCATATGTTAAAAGAGCTTTGGAGGAACTTGGCAGGGAATCTCTATTTATGAGTTCTACCACAATCAGGAAATTAGATAAATCTTGGGTTCAGAGGACCTTTCTAATGAAAAAATAGGGAGCTTAGGGAGTCTACGGAACTCATTAAACCCATGATAAAACAATATGTAGTTGTACAGACTACACTTGGCCCTGAACCATACTTATTGATAGTCAATAATAGTAAGAAAAGACTCCTCCTAAGAGGTTCAGATTACGCACAATATATCTTCTTTTTTCACTCCCTTTAGGCCATTGTAGTAGGAAATCAATTTGTTTATGCCCTTGCAATGTGATTTCAATCAAACACCATCCATTTTACTTATAGTTTAAATTTAACTGTAAATATGCTAAGTTCTTTCTTATCCCCCTTCTTGAAAAGATGCAATTTTCCGGGAATGCAAGCCTGCATTATGTGTTTTTTACAACCTTTAAAGACAAAAGATATTTGTTTTGCTGTTGGGTCTTTTTTAAAATCAATTGCATGTCATTGTAATACCATGTTATTTTAAATGTACATCTTTTTATGTATTTTATATGTTTGACTTGCTGATGATGAATGAATGTTTTCATGGTCACAAAGTTCCTGTGCTATTTGCTTTCAGCACTCCTAAATTGATTCTTTTTGATTATTCAGTTTGTTTTTAGCAATGAGGCAATGCCTTTACTTGTCACCTTGAAACCTTCTGAGACAATGTCATGATTTGTCTTGCAATTTGTTATACTTTCCGTCATGAGGGGGATTCTAGATAAATAGGTTTTTATCCCTATCAATCCATCAATCATGCACTTTGTTTCTTTTTTTCACTTTGCTGAGACTGATTGGGAGTTTTAGCAACATTTTCATCTATGAATTTATTTGTATATACATTTGCTCTTTCTCTATGCACACCACCCCTGAGGAATGAGATCTATAACACATGGAAATACAAGTTTGGGGTCTGCTTGGTCTATGGGGACTGTATTGTACATTAAATAATGCCTTGACTTTAAATATGTATTTAAACAACAA